>OY856414.1:81256200-81646200 GCA_963693085.1 Alisma plantago-aquatica | reverse complement strand
GATCCCATGACAACAGTGGAGACGGAACACGTAAACACCACAGTATGTTGGGAGTGTACTGATACAGTTTTTTAAAATCTAGATTGCAATACAACAACCAAAAAAATGATTTATTGGGGCTTCAATACACTTTACTGTATTCTAGCCTAACTACATACATATATGTGTGTGTTTGTTTGTGTGTGTAGACATATATACATGCATATATATGTATACAACATTAGTTTTCAATCATGACTACATGCCATTCCCATCAGAAAATCAGAAATAGGGGAGGTTCCTTGCAACTGGCTGTTGCAACGGGATCTGGGTCAAAGGAGAGGAGGCTCAACTAAAAAGGAATGAAGCCACTAGTCGTACCTATTGACTCGAAAATAACCTAACTAGACCTAAAGATCATACTTTGGCCTAGCTTAATCTAGATTAGACTTTATTTGACCTCATCTGAACTTGCACTGATTTGGCTTAAATCGGGCCTAATTTGGCATAACATAACCTAGTCAAGCCTACTTCACCCAATTTGCCTCGTATTGATCTAGATGAGACCTAATTTGGCAAAATCAGACCTGATTTGGGCTAAATTAGACTTATTTCTAACCTACAATGACTCGAGTTGGTCATTTTGACCAAATTTAGACATAATTCATACTATTTGACTTTACGTGGCTTAAATTGGCCTAAAAGGCTCTAAGCACCCACTCATGTCATCTAAGAGCTTGGGCGCCAAGTTTTAGGCTCCTTTCCCAATATGCTTAGGTAGGCATTCTAACAACTATGTCGGGGAGTATGAAATGAAGATGTCTATCAAGGAGGACTAATTATACTGTTTGAGCTTTGGTTGAGTTTTTGGGCATATATAGATAGAAAAAATCAAGTATATTGATGCTATGGATCTTGTGTAGAAAAAATCAAAGTATATTGATGCTATGGATCTTGTGCTTTAAAGTTTTTTATAAGTATGTTGTGCTTTATGTGTCTTTCCATTAAAAAAATGCTCACATCAATATTACTTGAGGTAGCAACTATTTATTGTTTTGCTCATTTCATGATAATGTGTTACTTCCGTTCTCTATTGGTTCTAATCATTTAATGTTGTCATGCTCCACTTGAAGGTAAGCGATGAAGTTGCATATATTTCTTCATGTCTTGCTTGGGTTTGTGATTATATTGATGTTTTTAAATGCTATTAGTGTTAGGATTCACATTCAACTGATACATGGATCTAACTATAAAGATAAGCTTATATATGTAAAAATGTGTCATATTGTAAAATTAAAAAGAAAATTAACGATCTGCTGTTCAATAGTGGCCCGTAGCACATAAGCAGCTACAAGGTTCTGTTTGTCTTCCTCTCGCTTCGCGCTTTCTAAAATATTACTACAATGAGGGTCAAGATTAAAAATCAGCCTGTTTAAAGAGTAATATTAGCCACAAAGGTAAAGTGAAAACAGATTAAGGTAAGACAAGTAGTCTTTTTTTGTTGCTTTGAGGAGCATAATTAGCCATGAATACGAACTAACGATAGGTTAGACCCAAACCTAGCATTTGGTCTGTGATAATTCATTCAGCCGCTAATAATTCACTGAAATTCCCCGATATAAACCAAAATCATTGCATGTTTACATCATGAGTCAGAACCAATAAAACCAGATAAAACTCAGCCCATGCTCGTCCCTGTCTATTTTTTACTACAGTCATCTTGTGAAGTGTGAACAACTAGTTTCTTCTCATCTCAATTGTAGCTACCACATTGCATAATTGACATTTATGTCGTTCTATTAAATTACCTTTCAATCGCAGAGGTATATTTTGGTCGCATTGAAGGTTTAAAGCATGTGAGGCGTAACAAGGTGTTTTCGTTCAATGAGGCAAAGTAAGCCTCTCAGTAAGACAAAGTAAGCCTCGATAAGTTTGAGACAAACATCAAAATACGTATGGCATGTTCTAATTTTTTACATCAAATCAGGAGGCTATTGGATTCATCCCGCCCTCCTGCAGGCAAACCACCAAAACGATCTACAAAACCTATAAGAGACACACGCATGTCAGCATCCCAACATAACTAAATTCCCATTGGCAAGAAAGCTGAAGATACCATGAACATAAAGTCATAAAACAAAAATGCAAGAAGAAAAAAAAACCACCAGCAACCCTTAAACAACATGGCATGTACAACCCAATAAAAAAATAAATACATATATGTTTGTATGTCTATATATGTTATATATATGTATATGTAAAAAGCACATGAATATGTATACATGAGAAAAATTAACATTAAACAAAAATGTCTTTTGTCACTTAAAAAGGAAAAATAGGACCGAGAGCACATGCTAACCATGTATAACATCATAATAAGAAAAACAATATATGTAGCAAATAATGAGATATAGATGCCTTCTATAATTATATCAAAATATGTAATTTGAAAAAGAAAGTTAGGAACATAAAGCAACCATTAGTTCAAAATGAGATTTAAAATTCACCAACATAGTAAATGAAAAGTAGCATGAAAATAAATTTAGCAATGATACGTGATGGGTCTAAAACCAGAGCAATAACTAATATTTTCACTAATGAGAAAATGATAATTGACTACAACTCTGAATGCAAAACTTTTGAAGGAGAAAGTAATAATCTTAAAAGAAGAAAAGTCAGTGATTAACATAAGACATTATCTCCAGAAATAATGCTTCCACATTAGCCAAGCCTCATAGCCTCGGTGCTGAACCTCGAGATCCCCAAGGCAGGTTTGTTAAAATCATGGTCTCGTCACATTCTAGTTGCACTCCATGTCATCCACCCTATTTTGCAACATCATCTTGTGCTTAACCTTCCATTTGAATCAGTGACGCCAAGCAATAACACTCGGCACATTTCTAGAAACACCTCCATCCAAATTGGGGCCACTTCTAGATTACTTCGTTTCTACCCATGCAGTCATGCTAAAACCTTTAGATTGTAAAGCAACTCCTTGTTGTTCTACTTTGTGACTCACACCATTTCTGGTTTTATTAATTAGCACAGCATCGTCAAAAATAGCATATACTGAGGGAAATCATCATCAACATGTTTGGTGGATCTATCCATAACTAAGATAATAAATACAGACACAAAATTGATCATTGATGTCAACAAGAAATGTGGCTTTCAGAATATTAGAATCCAGCTGTATCACACAAAGGTATGCTTCTAATTGAAACAGTTCCACCAGCAATACAACTATACGCCATGCAACACAGCATATTAGACTTTGATAACTAGAGGACAAATTTAATGTAGGATATGTCAGCCTTCGCTTCACACCAAGAACGGGAGGAACGGTATAAGAGACATAATAAGCACAGCCATTCAGCACATAGAATGAAAAATACAATTCCAGGCTGGATTATTTTATTTTAGTTAACATACTAGAAGTTGCAACTTTAGTGAATAAACGTATACCTGAGTTTTAAAGCCAAATTGAATCAAATCCCTTTAGCTCAGACCATTTCAGTGTTTTCGATTGGTCAGGCTCCCATCATCATCAGTCACTTGAAGCTTTACATATTAAAAGGTAGATATCCAAGACGAGTCAAGACAACTTTATCTGCAGCGAGGGAATGGTCAAGGAAACTGATTATAGGATTATTACAACTCGGACTTGGTCCACTTGGCGGACACTTTCATAGGTCATATTGTTGAGGATGCCATAGATCCTCAGATAGCTTCTGCAATGATTAGCACAGTGCACTAGTTGTCTTACTTGGAAACCGATTCCACTAATCATGAAGACTCGGTTTTAGGAGGTTGTAGTGGTTACAGCTCAACTTTTTGCTTAACGTCACAGGCCCCCGCCAAGTTATCATTCACACAAGTTATTGAAAAAAATGTAAAAAAATAGATAATTGTAGATGAAGAGTACACTATACAGAACAAATTGAAATGCATGTCAACATATAACCACTTGCTTATCAATAATTATTCCAGACCCAGCAAACCAACCAAAAAACAGAACAGGTAAACGCACATTCAGACTATCAAAATAGAAATACATAGTATTTGTCACGTTACCTGAAAACCAATTACAGGTACAAGAGTTTCAAAAGGACGTAATATGAGCAGAAGTTCATGAAAATGAGAGCATTATAAAAATTTGGTTTTTCGCTCTATCTAGCCACTTAATTGTATTAGGATTGTGCTACTCATATCGCCATAAAGAAAGGCAACCTCGTTAGAGTCAATCACAGAAACATGAATAAGTAAATCTCCATGTAAGCCATATTTTGTTGTGTAGTTATCATTACAAAACATTCAGGGAATCTTCACTGCCAAAATTTTACCCCAGAAAAATAGAAACTATCAATTCAGTTGGTGTAGTCAACTTGTGCTGGGGCATCTTCATCAAGGGCTCTGAGTGCTTAGACATCCAAACCTAGCACCAGCCCTTATCAGTAAAACGCAGCAAGGAGAGATAAGACTAGAATTTAGCGTTATGTTGACAGAGTACTCTGTGACGAGCATCGCATCTCCTTTTTTCTCAGAGATCACACAAGCTATCACTTCATGAAGGCGAAAATAGGTCTCTGGAAGCCAGACGCAGTTCCATCCATACTCTTGGTTATATTCTCAACAGACCTGAACCCGATCCTGTCTAGAAGTATCTCTTCAAAAACTTTGGGACGAAACAGAATGTTTTTGAAATTGTACCTAGCAGTATCAGAAACCCCACGATTCTTCTCATAAGATTTCCAGGGTTGGGGCTCAAGCAACAGAACACCACCAGGTCGAAGAACTCTCCAGATTTTGGCAAACAAAGTAACGATGCCCTCATCCCCCCAGTTTAGATGAACCCATTTCGTCACACTTAGACAGAGAACGGTGTCATACTTCTCCGGATAACAATCCAGGCTTTCAACAAAGTTATCCTGCGAGAATGCAACGGTTTCCAGCAAGCTTGTTGTCTTCGGATAAGCACTTGTTGTAAATGCAACTTTCTCCTCAACAGAAAGCCTCGGCATCTTCTTCCCGGCATTTGAGCCTCCGTTCGCATGTGAGGCATTAGTTCCCAAGGACTTCATTGCGGAATTTTCGGCTCTTACCACTTTGCGGAGGTTCCAGTAAGCAGTTTCGATCAACCCACTGTCAATGTCGATACCAAGTATGCTTTGGCAGGAGAATTTTTTCGCAACAGCGATGGTTAGTAGCCCTTGGTTGCAGCCGACATCGAGACAGTCTTTGCCTTCAAACAATTCCTT
Organism: Alisma plantago-aquatica; assembly: GCA_963693085.1. Taxonomy (NCBI): domain Eukaryota; kingdom Viridiplantae; phylum Streptophyta; class Magnoliopsida; order Alismatales; family Alismataceae; genus Alisma; species Alisma plantago-aquatica. The sequence continues at coordinate 81,640,963 of OY856414.1, read as the reverse complement.
CTTGAAAACAGAGAGTCTGGGGTCTTCTGTTGAGTTCGGATCAATCCGGTAGCCATAGTAGAACCGGTAGTTGCCATAGATGAAGTTGTTCTTCCGCTTCTTACTCGCGGATTTGTTCTCGTCCTTCACTCCCCGCTTCTCAGTCATGATTATATTGCCTATCCGACACTGGCGCTTGACCGTTTACTCTTCACTCTAGTGGACGAGCACCCAGAGTTCCCTTGAGCTCTGCCGCAGAGGAGCAACAGATAGCACCGGCAGGAAGCTGTTAGTGGGAGTTAAGAAGAGGAGGGGAAGGAAAGAGGCGAAGACAAGTGGTAGATGGAATCGGGATGGGAGAAGGACAGTCGAAACAAGACGAGCAAGGTAAGCCCTGGTTGTGAGCCAGCAGTCGGCAGTCGGCAGTCGCACCAGCCGCGGGGTGGCAGAGGCCGCGAAGATGAAGGGCGGTGCGCGTGGGTTGGAGAAGGTCCGAGGGCGTACGCGCCGCCTCCTGCCTCTCGGCGAGACCGATATTTGATTCGCGGCGTTGGTTGGAAGGTTTACCTTGCGCAATCGTGGGTTTTAATCCCAGCCGCCCATTTTGAAACCGTAAAGAAGAGCGCAACTGCATTATTTGCTTCCACCGTCAGAACATTTATCGATGATATCCAATGTTTGTGGTATATTTTGCATTTTTTGGGTAGCATAGTTTCTAATTTAAATAAACAATCATACTCGAAACGAAACTCGCACTTAGAATTAGCAAAAATGCATGTGTTAAGCATGTAAACTTCATCTGCGTACGGCCCTTTTTTTTAGTAAAATTATGCATTCATTTTATTATACTAGCAAAAGAGCGTATGCTAAGCACGATGTTTTATTGTTGGATGTACTTGTTATAGATTCCTAATATACACACATCAAACATTTAATTGATCTCCTTTATACATGACAACCTTCTATCATCATTCCCTACATATGATAAAAATATAAATTTCGTAACCTAAATTATATATTTTTGTAAAATACTATGACCATACATCTTTGTCCATTTTTCAATAAATGTCTCTTCCATATATAGATATAGGATCATGCAATTGACCTTCATTAAAAATATGAGCATTGTGAAAATGTGACCAATATCGGTTAAAATAAATGTCATAAATATCGATAATTAAATAAATCCACATCATTTGTACCTAAATTTTCCTACTGCCACTCGGGAGTCCTTCCTCATGAGTTCGAAGAAGGTATACTATCTGTCTCCGACAAGGTTCATTCCTGCTTAGCTACTCTTCTTCTTCTTTATCAAGGAGGGACCGGAGAAATTGATTGTATACCATTTTTTTCTTATTGTAATATTTATATTATCTGTAGAATATGGCTTGATGAGGAATCTGAAATTTGTTGGTGACTTCATTCTAGATAAAGCAACATATAACTGCTCATGAGAGAATACATGTTGATGTAAATAAATTTCAACTTTATCTAAAATTTATCCTTGTGCTTGTTGATAGTCATTGCAAAGCATAATCTGATTGTTAATTGTATTCTCTTGAAGGTAAATGGTAGCTTTTCATGATCTTTAGACATCAATGGAATTCTTAGAATGAACATGATTCGAACTGTCTTGTCTCCAATTGCCACTTTAGCATCAATAACATTCTTATTTGAAGCTTTTACAAATAAGATGTGTACCATTACAGAGACCTGAAAAGGGATCACCATTTCTAAGTAACATGATTGGACAATTTATCTTTAATATTAACCTATGAGAAGGAAGATCGACAAGAGTCAAAGAATTATAAATTCTTCTTCCTAAAATTGACTGATATGGTCAATAGTTGAGCCAAAGCTAAAATATACTTTCTTCTCTCCAGTATATAAATTGATCAATAGGTCATCTACCTCATCAACGTACTCAGATTAAGTAGTCAAAATAGCATGCTATCCCCGATCTCAAGTACCTGATAGGAAGATAAGTAGAAAATATCTTCAATCCAGCTGATCCATACGACGGAAGAATTAAATGATGTAAGAGAAGAATGGGCAAAAGTCATACAAATAGTGGGGGTTTTAAAATATAATTGAGATGTTGATAGCGATAATGACTAAAGAATGATGTTTTGTATTTGAATTTTTCTGAATTGTCTTATGTGTGAATGTTTCTACATGTGTCTGAATGTTTATACATGTGTGAATATGAAAATGAATGGAACTGCAGGTTGCAACATGAATGTTTCTACATGTGCATGTGTGAATGTGAAAATGAAAGGAACTGGAGGTTGCTACATGAATGTTTCTACATGTGTCTAAATGTTTCTACATGTGTGAATGTGAAAATGAAAGGAACTACAGGTTGCTACATGAATGTTTCTACATGTGTCTGAATGTTTCTACATGTGTGAAAATTGAATGGAACTGTAGGTTGCTAAATGTGTGAAAATGAATCTTGTTAAATTTATCATCATTAGTTTTAGTATTTCCAGTAAAAATTGCATGTATTATTCATGCTTAGAAGATGTCTCAATAACAAAAAGGATCATCGTGCATTTTAGAGTTTGTATTTGATCATTCAGTGTAACTTCACTTTTTCCATTTGAATCTTGAAGTAAATACTTTCTATATGATGGATTTGATATGGTCCTCATGTTTTCTCTCAATTGTAGTTTTTTAACATGTAGCCATGACTTCGATTTTACAAAGCATCCAAAAATTATTTGATTTTTCCCTCCATGCGGTGCAATAGGAATTTTGTCAAAAATATCCACCAAGTACAATAAGTTTTCCTTCAAAGGGTAGTGTGGTACTTGTCATATATTGGAGTAAAAGATCTAAATTATATTACTTGTTTCTTTGCCATCGATATCTCATTCTAGACTATTAGCTTGATTCTACAAAGTAACTCACCAAACTACTCTACTTTGAAATATTACATACCTTTTGTTCTTCAGTATTCAATGGTATCTTAAATCTTGAGTGGATAATATGACCAAATGGCGGTAAAGATGTTGCCACATTAGAGGATGCAGTTGTAAGTATTGTTTGATCAAAATATTTTACTGTAGATAGTAAAACATGATACATAAAAGTTTTACATGTTCACCCTGGACCGTCAATAAAAATATTCCTTGTTTCCAATTCTTCAATCGATCGATAATAGTTTCACAAGCAATTTTTTTATTGTAGCTAAGTTGTGGAATTGAAACAATATCTTCATTTGATACATCAATCTTCAATTCTTTTTCTAACTCTTTATATGACTTTTTGTGCTCATCTTGGAGGATAGATGGCAAGTTGAAGTTTGATAAGCATTTTCCTTTGGGTCCAGGCACATGTTAATGTTCTTTAGAGCTCTTGTATAACCATTAGTCCAACCACTTCTGTGTGCATCATAGAATTCTTCACTCCATTGATTTTTTAACTTTTCCCATAGAGTCTTTGAGGTAATTGATGCACAATAAACAATTAAAGTAGAAAATAATTGTCAAATTAAGACTTGAAGGCATTTGAAATAACATAGTTGCCTCCAAACATTCCTCAATGTTGTTATCGGTTTGTAGAAAACCAATTTGTTCAACTACCTCCTGAAAAGTTTTGCATTGTATTATGTCTATAGTTCTCAATTGCTCAAAAGACTTTGCACCTTTAACATGACTAAGTAAACGAAATACATAGTAGTGCTCACCTTCAATAGGTTTTGTAAATATAATCTTTCCAATAGAATTACCTTTTTTCTTCTTTTATTACATTATTATTTGTGTTCCAAACATAATGCTTTAGAAATTCATTGTAGAAGTAATTTTTTTCCTCTATATCTATGAAATTTGTTCTAAAATATTTTGCAAGCATTGCTCTTAAAGAATGGTCATGCTGCATAATGGTTGACAAATATTAATTTTCATAGAATGTAACAATTTTCATATCCTCAAGATGTAGTTGTAGAGACATTACACATGGATGCATTCATTCAAAATGTAGTGCTCCATGATGTCTCATGTGGTGATACCCAATGGCCAGAAACAAATCGTGATATTTCATCATTCATGTCTTTCATTTGTTTGTTGTCCAATTGAAACAATACACAATAAGAACATATTTCAATGTAATATGATAATTTTATTTTGCTAGTAAATGGGGGTTATAGGGAACAACCCATCGATTGTCAACTACAGTGTGAATCAACTCTTTCTAGGTGGCAGGTGCATGTACATCTATATAGCAGATATGAGTTTTTGGTCTGAGTTGTTACTGAGAAAAAATCTTTTGGGTAATGTTTCGTACATCTCCCATTTTTCATGCATACATAGACTATTTGGATTAATAGATCCACAAGGACCATGTATCATATGCTTCAAAACCATTTTATGTAGATTTGGGTCAGACTCTTTGTGGGATTCTGCAGATACATATCTGGTAATACACATCTGATGTGGAAATCTTTTAAGCTTCTTATAATATGACAAGAAAATACACATATGTTAGTCTCCTTTTTTATATTAAATGACATAAACATGGCCAATCACATATCCAAATATATCTATTTTAAAGAGGTCAACTTTTAGGTCTTCTAACTTTGCTTTGAAAATTCTTGTAAGAAAATCTAGCCTATTTTGAGCCTCTTCAAATGTCAAAAACTCTCCCTTTGCCTTTACCCATGAAGGATTGCATGTAAAAGTTAGAAAAATGGCAGGTTTCCCATATCGTTGGCAATGCCATTGCATCAAGATGGTGTTGTCACATATCTCTAGGGACACAGATGAAAGAAGTAGAAAAAATAATTATTTTTCCAATTGCATTACCTCTACTTTTTCCACAATTGTATCTATCCACAATCCCTTGATACAAATCAGGTCAACTCTTTATAATCCAAGTGCCTGATTTCAAGATTGAAAAACATACAACAATATATTGTTGCAGAATTCTACCAGAATGCAACAATTTATAATTGGCTCTTATTTGTAGCTTATAACAATAATATGCATGGCATGAGACCGTTTTCCTCTGTTTGTATTTTCTTCATAGACATTCAACATAAGAATAACATAAATATAATCAATAAATGTATGTTATCTAATAAGTTATCATATCACCTAATATTCTTTACTTACATCCTCTTGAAGGAGAATCTCACCAATATTGTTGAAGTAAGATTGGCCAAATATTACATTATTGATCATCCATTGACTAGTTTTCTTTTCTCTTCGTGAAATTCCTTCATGCTAGCCAACTTCACCTTGTGGAAACAACAATGGGTATTGTAACGAATCATAACAACTGTAATAATAATTCACACAGTGACTATTTCCAACATGAGTGTAAACATGAATTTCATGTGGGAAATTGATGTTGCTATGATTGTCATGTCCATTTTCAATCCAAATTTCAACGACTTGTGAAGTGGTTGGCACATTTTGAATCCCTTGATGTATGGTTGGATTGAACTTGAGACAAGTTTGAACATCTTCAAAGTTGTTAAAGTCTTTAAAACTTCAAAAGAGTTCTGAGTATGGATTTTTTGACAGTGTATTGACTAATATCTTGGCTACACTCTCTCTTAATCTTGAGAATTGATGTAACCTATCTTCAATCTCATGATAAATATCATAAAAATACAATTATAGATGTGAGGAATTTGGATCCTCTAGTAAAATTCTATTCATGAAGTGATAAATTTGTCCCTACACCTTGAAAGTATATACTTCTTTGTTTCTTTAAAGAGATTTGTATCCTCCTTCACACCAATAGATGTAAAAGAAAATGTATTATTGTATGTTTTGTAACATTGTCTACAGTGAATAGCATCTTTCTATGATGAATAATGCAGATCAAGTAACTCTAATGGGATATCATTTTGTACCAGAACAATTTCTTCATAACAACAAGAGAGTGTTTCACTTCATACGCAAATCATTTTGCTTGACAGTAGTAACAACATCAACAATCTATTATAAGTGTGTTAGGTTTTGTTGGTATTGCCAAAAAAATTATAAATGTTTTTTTTTCATTTCTTCACTTCTTCCTTTCATTTGAATTGAGGAGACCAGATTAAAATATATTTCCCTAAGAGTTGACATAGATCCTACTTCCCATACACCAGAGGTATTGGATTGTAAATCTAGATTAGAATCTCTTTCATTAAGAGTAGACGTAGAGCCTACTTCCCATACACTAGAGACATTAGATCGAGGATTTTGGTTCTCTATGTATTGAGAAGAAGTTTGGGCATTTAATGGGTCATTTGAGTTTGTTGTCTTTGACATTCTTTCATCAAATTCACACTAAATTTCATGAATCTAGCATAATTGATTCTATATTTTTCTTCCCTTTTCTCCACTTTAAGACTGGCATAGCATTCTCTTCATCATTTTGGTATGATTGGTACTTTTTCTTATGGTAGTTTAGAATATTTCATCCTACATACACACATTACTGACACTGAGTTAAGAAATGGGTAACTTTGAAATATTTATTTTAGCTATAACAAAAAAATACAAATGTAATTGAAAGAATCTAGTCTAGATCAAAATTTATCACTAAAATTCTACATATATATTATTTCTAAAAACTTTAAAGAATTGACATATTAATTGGGTTTTTTATGGTATTTTAGAATATTTCATCCTGCATACACGCATTACTAACAGTAAGTTGAGAAATGGGTTATTTTGAAATCATTGTTTCAGCTAGAAAAAAAATACAATTGTAATTGGAAGAATCTAGCCTAGATTGAAAATGATCACTAAAATTCTACATATATATTATTGCTAAAACCTTTGAAGAATTGATGTATGAATTGATTTTTCTTCTGATAGTTTAGAATAGTTCATCCTACATACATATATTACTAACTTTGAGTTGAGAAATGGGTTATTTTGAAATATTTATTTTGGCTAAAAAATAATATAATTGTAATTAAAATAAAGTAATCTAGAGTTAAAATAATCATTGAAAATCTATATATTATTTCCTCCTTGTAGAAGGAACAAACTACATGTATGTAAAAAATGACATATAAACATTCAAAAATCAACCTATGTAAAACTTCAAAGTTTTTTTTAGTAAAAAGGAGAGTATTTTTTAAAATACATTAAGTTGTTATTTATAGAATTTTTAATAAAATAGATAATCAAGAGGATAATAAAAATAGCATTTTTATTTGCAATTTTGCAACATAATTTCTCATTTTGTTAAAAAAATTGTTTTTGTGCATCAATATGATGCTACCTGTCCAATCAATACTACAACCAACATCTTCATTTGTCTACTGCATCAATATGATGCTACCAATCCAACAATAGTACAACCAACATCTTCATTTGTCCGCAAAAAATTACATGCTATTAAATATTATCTTCTGATCAATTACAATAGGATGTATATGTTTGTGGAATACTGTTGTAGTCATATCTTGTACTAGTATTTCAAGGAGTGTAAATCTTTTGTCCTTGAAATTATGTCCCAAATTTTCACAACCTTACACTATGTTTCCAACCTCACACCAATTGAACAACTCATACAGACTGTACATCAATATGAATAGTATTTTAAAAATAAGTAGTAATGGCAAGGAGTTCGTGACCATGTGAAGCAAAAAAAAAATTCCCACAATGCGAATTCAGAGAATTTGATATGTAATCGTATGATTTAGTTTAAAATTCCTTCCATGAGTCTTGAGAATTTGAATTAAAATTCTTCACATGAGGCGGTTAAACACGAGTTAAAAGTAAATAATGTTTTTCCATGTGTTAGTTATAGAAAGAATGATCGCCACTTTAACTTCGTGAGGAGGTAAAAAAGATTTTAAAAATAGTCTAACCTAATAATTTTATTGTGGACACAACTCACTATGTACCAGTATTGATTCTACAATCCAGGTGCTATGAGAAGAATATTTGAAACACAAATAGGATTGCAATGTTTGTTCATGCAGTACAATAGCATGCCTCACATTACTGAAAAATCATGAACATGTCGTTCAAAATTGACAGTATTCTACATGTTTATGAATTGATAAAAGATACCAACATTGTTGAGTATATGTGTTGCTACTACACAAAAGCCAATTGCGAGCAAAATCCACCGAAAATACAATCATGGACAAAATCTGGTGGAACAATAAAATAATATTTCTCAGCAATAAGAGAAATTTTGGTCGTTAGAAATAGCCTGTTGGGACCAAAAGAAGTCTGGACAATAGTCTAAAGAGGGAAAAAATTAAATCTTTACATCTTATAGATAGTAATTGTCTGCCAGTTTTATTGTAGATCTACCTCAAAATATCCCTAAATACATGCAAGATTTCCCTCTATGTTAGTTCATACTTTCTTTCAGAACATCCTCTCATTGCTCTGAGAGACCCAAATTGGCATTTGTGGCGTCGTCAATGTAGTTAATTGCCTATAAAAATTGTTAGGTGATTTACTATATGATCAACCAGTCTTCGATTCCTGAACTTGTGGTTGTCTCTGAATCATATGTACACATTTGAAAGGAATGGCTTTGTATTTATCTTCAATATGTCACTTTGGTTGTAGCAAGTGTGTTGTATGTGACACACAATTAATACGGTGTAAAGGGTGAAGCATACACACTACTTGCAAAAACAAAGTAAACCTATGAAGTAGTCAACTATGTAGGTTGAAAAGCTGCTAGATAGCTACTATGACTATATTATTTATAGGGTTATTGACGTCTATATTCAAGGGAATCAAGCAAGTAGTGTGTCTGCTCATCGACATGCTATCCTACTTATTAGACTCTGCTAGCTTGTTTTTTTTATATATTTTCTTCTCTAGTCAAATATGCATACACCCATGAAAGAGATCACAAGAAAGAATAAATAAAGATATTATAATGGATACATTCTAATTTGTCATTTTAGCTACATTTTTTAATGTTTTAAGATACTTATGTGAACCATGTATTCATTCTTCAACAATAGGTATGTGTGTTTCAACAGTCTATTTTTTAATTCCTTGGTTCAACATGTCTATTATTTTTTAAAGTGGAGCTAATTGTAGTAATACATACTATAAGTTGGTGGGAGTGGGAAGGTAGTTAACCGAGTTATTCTCTTCTAATAGATTTTATGTAATTTATTATAAGTAATAAGTTATACTAAGGCACATGTCCTATAAAGGAAACACATATAATTTTGGTACTAACATGTTATCTTTTAGAGGGAGTCAGATGAAAAATGGCAGTTAATCGAATCTTTTAGGGATTATAGGAGTTTATATGTTAACTTTATCATACCAGTATGTTTGTCTACAAGTTCAAAATTATTACTCTCATGAAAACATGGAGCACACTACATCTTTGTTTATCTCTCAACACTATCAGATTTACTTAATGAATCTTGCTTAGCTATTATTTTTGTACTTTGTATTTTCTGACAATATAATAGTTGTCACCAATTGATTGATTCTACAATAATTCTTTTGTATATGGTGTGTGTACTTTTTCTTCCTGTAATTCTGAAAGTCGATTCAAGTGTAGAGTTAGTGTAGATTTCAATATAGTACGGTCTAGAATGGATTAGGTCAGTCTAAAAATTGACTTTGGCGAATTATATCAGATATATTTAGTACTCATAAATTAGATTAATTAAATTGTATTAAACTAGACGGCTTAACTGTACTTCTTACTAGTAAAAATAAAAATAAAAAATGCAGATGCATAATCTAGAATCAACCAAGAAACTAGCATCAAAATAATTAGAGAAAATGTCTCATAATTAGAGGATGTGATTATGGGCCCTTGTTGGGTTGATACAAATTTATGTTGGAATTGTTGGATCTGGTGTGTTTTTCCAGCCCAAGCCCATTAGGGTATCGTTGCATAGATGCAACATAGATTATAAATACCATCTCACATGTCCTTTTGTGATGTGGGCAGCCATCAAGACACAAATCCAGTGAGCTGCAACCAAAAGGAAATAGCCGACACATCCATAAATAGCCAAGAAGAAAAATACAACACCTTAGAGCCGACAAAGAAGTAATAAGGAAGAAAAAGAAAAGGAAAAACAAAGGAAGAATAAGAGGATAGGCAAGACATCTGAGTGTCTTTTTCAAATCATCTACTACTGCACATCTTTCTGGGAAGTTTTGGGACAGGAAGACCGTGGGAATAATGAAAGTGGCTTCATATTTCTGTGTCTCATCACGTCTCAAATGAGACCAATGCCAAAGATATGTGGGAGAAGCTCAAGAAATGATATGAGTAGAAGACTATCACAAACAAAACATTCTAGATCAGGAAGTCGGTGAACCTAAAGTATTACGATGGTACAAGTATTGGAGAGCACATGAACAAATTCTAAAGCCTTGTAAATCAACTGGGGTCCATGAATATGGTTCTTGATGATGAACTCTAGGTGTTACTTCTTCTTGGATCATTACCTGATAATAAGGTGAGGCTCATTGTGATAGTCAACAATTCTATATAGGAGTGCAAGTTGACACTTGATCAGATGAAGAGTAGTCTACCAAATGAAGAGACTCGATTACGAGCCTCAAGAAACAATGGATTAGAGGTGCACTTCACAAATAGTAGGGCACTAATAGATTGAGAGATTGTGACAAATCTTTGAGCCACGATGAGTCTTGGGATCGCCAAAAGTCTCGTGGTATATCCAAGCCAAAGAGTAAAGGGTGCTTCCATTGTGACAAGGAAGGTCCTTTTAAGAAATATTGTAAGGTTTTAAAAAAGAAACTTGAGTCTGAAGACAAAGACAAGAAGGATGATGTATAAGACCACTAACATGAGTTTTTGGGTAACCGTATCTTCTTTTGCTTAATCATGTGCTTATAACCTTTCTCTAATCTTTTAGATGCAATTAGGGCTTGTGAAGAGCTTAAGTTTCAAGTTTGAGCTTGTTTGGATGAAGTTTGTGCTTTCTATGCTAGTTTTGGTGCAAATTGCAATTTACCTAATGTAGGGGGTTGATGTGCAATTTTCCATGACTAGAGTGTTCCCTCTCATTCTTGACATTGGCTAGAGTAATGAGAAAGAGTAGGGTGTCTTATTTGAGCCTTGGTTGAGGAGTATCACCCCAAGTGGTGGTTAGGGTTGATGTGAGTGTTGAATGTTTTGACCATGTGTGTTGGTTGTGTTGTCTTGACCTTGGGTCACGATCAAGGTTGGTTTTGGAGGGTCTCATGGTTGAGACACCTCCTCTAGGTGTTGGGGGTCATGACCTAAGTAGTCTAGGGTGGTCTTGGGTCGATATCGTTGCCCTATCATAGGTTGTCTTGACCTAGGGATGGTAGTGGGACCTCGTCTCGACCTAGAGGTGATGTTAGGTGGTGGTGTCTTGATAATGGGAGGTGCACCCTAGGAGGGTCGCGACCATGACCATGTGGGTTGACATGGTGGTCTAGACACTACCTAGAGTGTATCACCATGTCTTGCATGTCATTCTTAAGTGGTTGCATGTTGGCCTTTGGAGTGGACAAGTGTCCCTTGGGTCCCTTAGTATGTTGACACCTCACCCCTTGCTCTCTCTCTCATCTTCCATCTATATAACCCCTTATCTATTCTTGCTTGCAATCCTTTTCGGCCATCTATCTTCTTCCTCCTTCTTTGCTTGTTCTTGAAGCTTGGTGGAGCAAGGAGGGTCGTCCTTGGAGCTTAGGGGATCAATATCCTCTTGCATGTGGTGGTGGTGGTGATCCGAGCTCATCTTCCATCCTTAGTAAGTATTTGTCTTCTAAGTTGAAGTTTCTTTTGATCTCCTACATTCATTTTCCTCTCTTTTCTCAGACCTAGACCATGGTTATTCTTTGGGGGTCATTTTGGGAGAGAAACTCCTCATGACAAGGGTCATAGACCATGTTTTGACAAGGTAGACCCAAGTGTGAAGATGTTTTCTCTTCCCTTTCTCCCTTTCTCTTTTGGTTCGGCCAATAGCTTCTTTGCTTTTTTCCTTGGGCTAGGTGTCTTCTCCTTCTTTAGGTGCTCTTGTGGATGAGAGTGGAGCTTTTAGTGAATCTTCTTCAACCCTTGGATCGTGTGCTTGGAGCTCTTGATCTTGGAGTTTGGAGCTCTTGGTGGTGACCATCTTAAGGCGGGTTATATAACACTAAACCTACTCTACTATTGCACTTATATATGTTTTTTATTACTATATTCTCTCTCTAGATTGCTTCCTCATCATGCTTGTACTTAGTGGTAATCTCTAGAGTTTGTTTGGTGGAGACATCTTGCTCGGTTTGGTAGAAATATGAAACCCTAATCTATGTGTACCCGATTTAGTATATGATGAATTGTGGAGGTTCTTCTCTAATCTTTGCCCTTGATCTTGCTCCCATGCATGTTCATGTACCTAGACATTAAGTAGATGTTAGGTTCGGTCTTGGTTACCTTGAGCATGGTTTTTGCCTTCTTTGGAAGAGGTTCTTTCTTGGTGATTTCTTGACCTATGCTTCAGGATTTGGTGATCGGTTGCTTGAGTTTTCCTTCATGGTGACCCTAGAGTGTAGGTTCTCCACCATGATGGTCTCGAGTTGTGACATGGGTGGAGGTCAAGACACCCTTGAGGCCAAGATGCTTTGTGAAACCCTAACCCTAAGTGTCGCGGGCGCGACATGACTTAGAGGGTGGAGGTCGCAACATGTTGGTGGATGGTCGAAATACATGAGTGTCGTGGTCGTAACATGGACCACAATGGGTTTTCGTGACCTATGTGGTTATGTGGTCAATATAGGGTGATGGTAGGTGGATGAGAAGAACATGTGATCACTTAATGATATTCATATATGAATAATACACAAGCCATATATGATGCTATTTAGAATGTTATCTAATCAACTCTAATGATGTTTCCTAATCCATATACTCCAAGATGATGGGAGGTAGTGAACCTAGGGTTGATGGTCGAGCATAGCCTTGTGAACTCTAATCGGCGTAAAGAAAACCCTAACCCTAATAATGAACAATGATCTTGCTTGTTTCTCTATCATAATGGATTATGATGTTATGTTGTTATCTCTCTCTTTCTTATCAACTCTAAATATGCAAGAGTTATGAGCTTGATAATCATAGCTAGTATAGGATATGGTGATTATGATATGATACATGTTGAATATACCCTTGTGAGGTATGTTGAGGCATTTGTGATACAGGAATAATGTGAATGGGTCCTATGACCCGGTAGTGACTCGTTGCATTATATGAGGTGGCTTTTCCCAATGATGATTTGAGGGATTGGTATCCCATGATATGTGGCCTTGTTGATGATGGTGTGAATGGAAATAATACAGGAATCTTGTGGTGATAGTGTGACAAGGTCACACCCTATACATTTTATATCTCCTAGAGTTGTGGTATGCCCTTACCTTTGTAGAACCTGTTATGGCTTTGTATATTATAACTTGATTGATGTTAGAAAGCATTTAAATGGACTTAATTAATCAAGTGGAGCCTAAACATGTAGTTCTTCCCTATGAAATAGATCCATCTTAGTGTCAGCACTTGCTGGATGGTGAAATGGTCTTTCCCTTAAAGGAAGCTTGGAGTCATATACTGTCGAGTATATGCATTCATAGGATTGGATGCAGGCCATACCCTGGCAGGAGTGCGGTTGCGGGCCATAACTCAGTGAAATGTTGCTTATGTGGTTTCACAGGATTGTTTACGGGTCATATCCTGGAAGGAGAGTGGCTATGAGCCGTGGCTTGATTTCACTATCACTATAACTTGTACCAAGGTGGGCTAGGACTTTCATTGTTTGACTATATGTCACAGGTTGCAGTTGACTGCTATGTCTCTTTTTTGTACTCATGTACTGACCATGAGGTTTGTTGATGTTGTGTATTCTAGCTCTTCCATAGACCCTTTATGGCACTAATTTCAACTTAGTAGTGGTCAGTTGGATTTGGGTGGTACAACTCAAATCCTCGGGGCATAATAAAATATGTAATCAGCCATGTAGTACACTTTCTTAGGATCAAATATGATAACATTGGATGAGGCCTTGCCTTGCTTTTATACATGTTAGTTGGTAGAGAATATACATGTTCTTTGTATTCCTTCTTAGATTGTTGATTTTTCTACTGTTCAATAATAAGTGCCCAATATTGCTTAAATTGCTTTATTCAATAGATACATATCATTTAACTGAATTTGTTCATCTGTCTTAGTTCTGTATCTACTTGCTTTAGTTATATGTGTTAATAATAGCATTGGTGGAGAGTTATATCTCCCACTGAGATTTGGCATTTCACCCCGTGGGTTTCCACATATTTTAGGTGGACGTGCATGAGGAGGTAGAGATTGTGCAGTGGAGGCAGAGCAGCAGCAAGGAGGACAATAGCTGCTAAGATTGGGAATGATGCTTGTGGTCCTTTTTTTGTTAGAGTCCTAGAGTAGTCCCTATACACTCAGGTCTTGGGGGAGTTACGTATGTTCCTCGATGGTGTTATCGATATGAGTTTTTGGTTTATGCACCCTGGTTGTATATAGTTGGTTTTTGTACATGTTTATGTAAATGAATGGATATCACATGTTATAGGTAGTCTTTATGGACATGTTATAAATAATGATGCTTTATGATATATAATTCAGATGGCAAGTTTTTGGACCCGGATGTAATAAGTTTCATGATGTTGGTTCTTGTTGTAATTGGTTTTAAATTTTTAGTGTTTTTCAATAATGCACTTGTTTAGTTTTGTTTCCACGTTTAGTTTGGAGTTATCTCATTGTTTGTGACGCGGGGCGTCACATGATGAGAAGAATATTCTTTAAACAATGTCAGAAGATAGGAACGATTATGGCACGTGGTCTTGATAGTCAGGGAGCAGTGTTTGTATGTTGAGGATGTTAATTCTTAGTGGGTGATGGATACTGCAACTTTTTATCATGCTTCACCTAATAAGGAGTTCTTCACTTCACACAGGAAGGGAGACTTTGGGAGGGTGAATACGAGAAATTTTAGCTTCTCTGGAATTATTGGGATGGGAGGCATTTATTTTCAGACAAGTGTCAGCTGCATACTCACACTCAAGGATGTTCATCACATTTCAAATTTGTTGTTGAGTTTGATATCTGGTTCTTTCTTTGATAGAGAAGGATGTTGTATAGATTTTGTAGTGGTAAATGTAAAATCACAAAGGGGGCTTTGGTTATTATACGAGACAAATTGTTTTGCACTTTGTACAAGACCCAACTTAAAGTGCTCAAAGGTGGCAGTATACATGAAGTTGAGGATCACTAAGAAGTTCTATGGCATAGATGGCTAGGACACATGAGTGAGAAGGGCATGAAGTTTTTATCAACACAAATATTATTTCCTTGTGCAAGGGCATCAATATGAGCTCATGTGATTCAGGTCAGAAAGGAAAGCATTGATGAGTTTCTTTCAAGACAAGAGCAAAGGTGAAGTCAAATCTTTGTAGTTGATTCATCTGGATGTCTGTGGTCCATTTGAGGTGGCTTCACTAGGTGGCAATAGGTATTTTGTTGCATTTATTGATGATATATCTAGGAAGGTATGGGTATACTTGTTGATGACCAAGATTAGGTCTTTTAGTGTTTTTGGAAATTTCATGTTGGAGCGAGAGGCATAGAAAAAGCTAAAGTGTCTCCGCACAGACAACAGAGGGAAGTACATGTTATGACCCACTCCAAAGCTAACTAGTAAGTTCAATGATCACAACATCATTAAGATGATTAAGTTAAGTAAGCACAACGCTTAGTGCATCATCAAGTTGAATAAGTTAAGTGCTCAAGATGCGATCAATGCTTTGATCTATTGTTACAGTCTAATTAACATGATTTCTTGCCATGAGGTTGTAGAGAATTTCGTGTTTGAAGCTTTGCAAAAAAGAATCATTCGATTTGGACCTTCGTGTCAATAGTTACGACGTTTTTATATTTCTTTGGGCTTGGATGCAATTTTTCCAGTAATTAGCTTTTTTTTCTTTTCCCTTTCTCCCTTATCCATTCTTCTTCTTCTCGATAGAACAGAGCAACCGTAGAAGCGGTGCCCGATTGAGAGCAACAGAAGGGGAGGTGGGGCGCACAAGCGATTTAGGGTGATTTCGAGCCCAAACTTTGTGACCAGCAGTGCCCACCTTCCCTTCTCCTTCCTTCCCCCTTCATCCTCCTCTACCTCACCCCACCATAGCCCTAATCTGCTAGGGGGGTGCTCAATAGTAGCGGCCGACCAAGCAGCCACAGCAGCAGCCAGGTGCCTGATTGGGCGAGCAAGCACCACCAAATGGCCGCCGCGACTCCGTCCTTAAGGTCTAGACAAGAAAACACCACACCCCGCCTCCATTGCGCCACCTGCACCTCAACCTAGCAAGAGGCGGTGCCCCATCTATCAAGCAGTAGCAACTACTGCAATAACGGCCAGGGGCCATTTGGGAGAGCAGCAACCACAAGCAACGCTGCCTTGAGTCCGGCCATGAGCCCAGAGCAAGAATCCGCAACCTCAGCAGCGATTAGCACCAGCCAAGTCTCCCCTCCCCTACATGTGCATGAGAAAGTTGTTATTTGATTGCAGTAGGTTGATATCTAGAGCAAACTGAGGTTGAAGATGACCCAAGGAATGCCCAGAAATAAGCTCTGGACGTGTTTCTAGACGAATTCAGACATCCCAAACTGCTGTGAGTAGAATTTCACTCACCAAGCAAGATTTAACTCCATAAGTCGGATAATTTTGGTTGAATCTGCGTTTTTTGCTGGTAACAGCGGTTATCAGGCGATGTGTAGTATTAGTGTTGCCTGACTTTTATTTCACGATTTGCTTCTTTACGCTTTGAATGATCTAGTTTATTATCCGATTCAGTGTGGTTCAGACTAGTGAAATTACATGGTTGATCGAAACCTAAGTTATTCAGTTTAAAAGCCAAAATCAGTAGAACACGACCAATAACTGGAAAGTTTGGGTATAAACCCAGGCTGCACGATTTTGGTAATTCAATTGATGCACAATTACAAAAAAATGATGATGACATGAAAACGCTCAAGAAAACCTAGTTTCACGCTCCCTGCTATACTTAATGCGAGTAGTTTAATAACTATACAAATTGATACATTTTCCAAAGAAATTATTTTAAATTCTCAATTAATATTAATAACTCATGCCATAATAAATAATTTAACTCTTAATTGAGTTATGTGATGCAGAACTCTGATCTTGGGTTGATGTGCACGATTTTTGAGGAATTACATATAATTTACAAGTGCTACTGACGATTACTCATATATCAAGTAATTAATTCTTGTTAGTGTGTTACGATGTTCAATTGTATGATTTCAGCATATATGTGCCAAGTTGACATGAAATATATTTGTTTAAGAAATTTAGTCTGCCTGCATGCATAATAATGTTGATTTCTCAGTAAGTTACAAGTGGACATGTATTTAGTTTATTTAAGAACTTGAAATCTGCCTGCATGCTTAATATGTCAAATCTCTCAACATTTGCAATTCTTGAATAAACTGCTCTGTCAAATTTAGAATGATATTCATGTCATGGTGTAAAGTTCAAATAAATAGACATGGTACCATAGAGATACCAAAGCCAAGAATAAGTAAGAGAGAGATGTAATGTAGTAAGAGCTTTTCTAGAATAATAAAATAATAGATTTAAGGGTCCTGACACCGTAGAATTCCTGTGTGAGGTTTGTGCCTTAGGGATGAAACGACCTACCCTAGTGGTGCGTCCAGTATACGGGGGTCGGAACACACCCACAGAGAGTGCAGGGAGACGAAGCCCTTGAGGAAGTCTCCTAAGAGAAGATAGGTTACCCAACACGAACCGGAGATCCCGGTGGTAACCCAGAGGTACCCATATAGCATACTAAATTGAGGCCCACAGAGCGTCTCAGACCCTCCGCCTGTGTACTCAGCCTAGAGGAGGAGTCCAGTTTATGGCACCATAGGAGTGGCGAGGCCAGAGAGCCAGTTTTCCTATTGCACACCAGGACAGTAGTCAGATTTAGCTATCCCGGGGTGTCGGCTAAGTCTCGTACGGTGGGATCGTAGTTCGCTATGAGTCTTCATATGTAGAGTACACTGCATATGATCAGGGTATAAGATAAAATATGTTCATATAGGTTCACAGAGTTTCTATAAGTTAAAGAGTTAAGAAAGGTTTGAGTTAGTTTTGCAGCAGTTGTCCTTTAATTGAAAATTTAGTATTTTTTGTTAATAAATTGTATCTACATCTTTGCATCAATTGTTATCATAATGAATTATTGACATCTCCTGTTGTTTAAATTATATTGCTTAGATCTACTTAGTATAGTATTATCTGGTATTTTATTCCAATTAATAAAAATAAATGAGTTATCTGCGATGGTTGGGTGAAATTCTATTCACTGAGCCAGTAGCTCACCAACCTACTGAAATATTTTTTCCAGGTCAGCGTCAGTACGAGGAAGATGAAGGATCATATAACCCAAATTCATAGAAGGTAGTTCATAGTTAGATAGAAGTCTCTTAGTCCTTTCCCCTCGGTCCTTGGGCATGTGGTATGGTAGAGAGAGAGAGAATGAAATGTAATATGTAGTTAGTTTTCAATTAACTATTGTACTTTATATTCCGTAAGCAAGATGTAATATGTTGTTTAAACTCTGAGGTATCTTTCAAGATTTAGAAACAATAAGTTTGCTTCCGCAAGTTTAGTAAGATTTCAGTTTATTCCAAGTTATAAGATTTACCTTTGGGTTAATTTTAAGTGATTAAGAAAAGCAAAAGTTAAGGGTGTATTTGTATTAAGTTGAATCCTCTTATCATGCCCTAATCTCATGATTAGTGGTAATTGTGGGATTGGGGCGTGACAACTAATTTGGTATCAGAGAGTAGGTTGAGTACGTAGTTACTCTAAGTCGAGGTCAGGGGACGATAAGAGACCTATAGGATTAGGACTTAGGTGTTTTCCTTCCAACTGTAATTTTCTAACAGGAAGTGTTCTGTTATACTATTGCATATGGCAGGAAGAGGACGTGGTCATGAGGACCAAGCTGAGAGCCACATTGGACTTGACCCTCAGGTGATGGGTCCAAGTGGTGGAAATGATGTGGATGAGGCATCAAGGATGTACATGATGTTTCTTGAGACCAGGGAAAAGTATAAGATGGAGAGGCGAGTTTCTACCTCGAGTAGTAAGGACTTGATGAGATCTTATGAGCTGGTGAAGAAGCTTGGAGGTACTGAGTTCAATGGAACTACGGACCTTGCAGTGGCAGATGAATGGCTGAGACAATTAGAGAAAGTGTTTCGTCTGATGGAGCCGTCTGAGGAAAGACAAATCAATCACGCAGTTTATTTGCTTAAAGGTGATGCATAGCTCTGGTGGCATGGAGTGGAAGATAAAAGGAGGGACACAGTACTGACTTGGAAGGATTTCATTGATGAAATCCATCTTAAGTACTACCCACCTACCTTCCTGAGTGAGAAGATAAGACAACTACAGAATATCATACAAGGAAGTACGATAATTGGTGAGTACGAGGCACATTTCACAAGGTTGGCAAATTTCTGTCCGCAACTTGTTCCTAATGATGTAGAAAAGTACATAAGATTTCAAGAAGGATTAAGGTCAGAGATTAGACACACTATTTTAGCCATTGGTCGAAGAGATAGAGAAAACTTTGGGGAATTTGTGGTAGCAGTGAGACGTGTAGAAGAGTCAGTTAATGCTGATAAGCAGTCTGAGAGTAAGAAAAGATCTGGAGACTTTATTAGAAGGGGACAAAGCAGTGGAGGATACATAGGAGGTGGTGGTTTCTTTTTAAATATAGGACGAGGACTTGGCTGTTTTGGTAGATAAGGATCTAGTTTTTCATCAAGTGGAGGAAGACCTAACTCCGGTAGATGTAATACACAGTCTACATGGACAACTCCAACTAGGTCATTAAGATCTTCAGTGTCAGTGACAGGTCCACCAAGGTGAGAGACACGAGCATGTGATATCTGTGGAAGACAACACTTATGACAGTGTTGGGGAACAAGGTTTCAAGGATGTCATCAGTGCGGATAGATGGGACATATCAAGAGGAATTGCCCCCAGTTACAGCAGTCAGCATCACATGATTCTCAGTCACAGTACTAGAATGTCCCGAGACAGGCTCCAACTGGAGGACCTAGTTCCTCTATAGCTTCAGGTTCCTGAGGTGGTGCAACACCCAGTGCCAGGGAAGGACAATGAGGACATCGTAGGAGAGGAAGAGCTTCAGGACGCTTCTTCTCTTTAACACCACAAGAAGGTATCGTTTCTTCTCGAGTAATTATAGGAGAAATGCTTTTCTTTAACATCATTCATTTATGGTTTTGATAGATCCGGGTGCTACTCACTCGTTTATACAACGTTCTTTAGCTTGTGAGCTTAACATGTTAACCCATGAGTTACCATTTGAGTTGTGGTTGAGGGTTCTGTTAGGTGAACCGACTATGTTGACAGAGAATTGTCCCAGATGTTTGTTGACCTTTGGTGGTTACACCATCGCGGTTAATTTTATACCCCTAGACATTAACTCTTTTCAAGTTATCTTGGGTATGGATTGCCTAGAGACGTATCGAGTTCAGCTCGACTATTAGAAGAAGGAGGTTGTCTTTTAACAGGGTGGATTTTCTTGTGTCTTTTTTGGAGACAAGAAGGTTTTGCCTACGTGTATCATATCATCTGTTGTAGCTGATAAGATGTTGCAAAAAGGTTGTGAGACATTCTTGGCACATGTAGTGGATACTAGAGATGAGAAGAGCATAGTCAGCCTATGGGATGTACCAGTGGTCTGTGAGTTTCTAGATGTTTTCCCAGATGAGTTGCCAGGTCTACCTCCTGAAAGAGAAATAGACTTTGAGATCCAGGTGTTGCCAGGTAGTCAACCTATAGCTCCACCAGCCTACAGAATGGCACCTACAGAGTTGAAGGAACTCAAGATTCAGTTATAGGAATTACTGGATAAGGGTTCCATTAGACCTAGTTCTTCACCATGGGGAGCTCCAGTTTTGTTTGTAAAAAAGAAAGATGGTACAATGAGGCTATGCATAGACTACAGATAGTTGAATAAGATCACCATCAAGAATAAGTACCCATTGCCAAGGATAGATGATTTGTTTGATCAGTTGTGTGGAGTGACGATCTTTTTTAAGATAAACTTGAGATCTGGATATCATCAGTTGAGGATAAAGGCTTCAGATATTCTTAAGTCAGCTTTCAGAACAAGATACAGACATTATGAGTTTCTGGTCATGTCGTTTGAACTGACTAATGCCCGAACAACTTTCATGGAAATGATGAATCATATTTTCAAACCGTTCTTGGATCAGTTCATAGTAGTTTTCATATATGACATTTTGATTTACTCCAGAGATGATGAGCAACATGAGCAGCATTTGAGGATAGCATTACAGTTGTTGAGACAACACCAGTTATATGCTAAGTTCAGTAAGTGTGAGTTCTAGTTAGCTGAGGTGTCTTTTCTTGGACATGTCATCTCAGGAGATGGAGTAAGTGTTGACCATAAGATAGTCGAGCTTGTTCTACAGTGGGAGAAACCTAAGACTCCTACTGAGATAAGAAGCTTCTTAAGATTGGCAGATTACTACAAGAGGTTCATCCAAAACTTCAGTGTTATAGCGTCACCTCTGACATGCTTAACGAGAAAGGGTGCACCGTTTGTCTGGTCAGACAACTGTGAGAAGAGTTTTCAGATCTTGAAGAAGAGGTTGACTACAACACTAGTGTTGATCCTGCCCAGGGAAGGTAAAGGCTACACAGTGTTTTTTGATGCTTCCAGGAGAGGTTTAGGCCGTCTGTTGATGTAGGAAGGCAAAGTAGTAGCTTATGCATCTAGACAACTTAAGAAGAATGAGGAGAATTACCCAACACATGATTTGGAGTTAGCTGTAGTAGTTCATGCTCTTAAGACATGGCGTCACTATCTTTATGGTGAGGCATGTCAGGTGTTTACGGATCATAAGAGTTTGAAATATATCTTCACCTAGAAGGATCTGAATCTTAGACAACGGAGATGGTTAGAATTAATCAAGGATTATGATGTGACGATAGATTATCATCTTGGTAAGGCGAATGTGGTAGCAGATGCCCTCAGCAGGAAGTCAAGTTCAACAGCTGATGCATTCTCTATGGCATGTTTTAAGAGAGACCTGCTAGTAGAAATGTGGAAGTTGAACTTACACTTAGGGGTGACAGAGTAGAGTGGTTTGATTGCACAGATGCAAGTCAAGCCTACTTTTTATGATCAGATCAATGAACTTTAGTAGAGTGACAGTGAGTTACAGTAGATCATGTAGGATATGACAGAGGGAAAGAGACCAGAGTTCAGGTTTTCAGATGATGGTTTGTTGTATTTGCATGACAGGTTGTGTGTACCTGGAGACAGTGATTTGAAAGAAAGGATTCTTGAGGAAGCACATGCATCGATGTACGTTATGCATCCAGGCAATACTAAGATGTACAGGAATCTCAAGGAGTTGTATTGGTGGTCAAGTATGAAGAAGGATGTAGCTGAGTACGTGGCTAGATGTAGTGTGTGCCAGTAGGTTAAGGTTGAGCATCAGAAACCTACAGGTACCTTGCAATCTCTTCCTATACCAGAGTGGAAGTGGGAACATATCACAATGGATTTTATGGTAGGGTTGCCCAGGACACCTAGAGGTTGTGACTCAATATGGGTGATTGTAGATAGACTAACTAAGTCTGCTCACTTTCTTCCTATTAAGTCAACCTTTGATGTCCCAAAGTTGGTTAAGATATACGTGGATGAGATAGTCAGGTTGCATGGTATCCCAATTTCAATTATATCAGATAGAGATCCTAAATTCACATCCATGTTTTGGAATCAGTTGCATCGTACTTTGGGCACAAAGTTGAGGTTCAGTACAACTTTTCACCTGCAGACGGATGGTCAGTCAGAGAGGACCATTCAGACTCTTGAGGACATGCTGAGAGCATGTGTCTTGCATTTCAATGGAAGTTGGGAAGAACACTTGAGCCTTATAGAGTTTGCATACAACAATAGTCACCATTCCAGTCTTGGTATGGCCCCGTATGAAGCTCTATATGGCAGAAAGTGTAGATCACCCGTATGTTGGTACGAGGTGGGTGAAAAAGAGATTCTTGGACCAGAGATAGTGGATTTGACTATAAAAAAGATTACAGTGATCATAGAACAGTTGAAAGCTGTACAGGACAGGCAGAAGAGTTATGTTGAGAAGAGACGTAGACCTCTTGAGTTTGAGGTTGGTGATGAAGTGTATCTGAAAGTTTCACCATGGAAAGGAGTGTTGAGGTTTGGCAAGAGAGGGAAACTAACTCCTAGGTTTATGGGCCCATATCCTGTCATTGAGAGGATTGGACCTATAGCCTATAGGTTGGAATTGCCATCTGAGTTGGCTAATCTACATGATGTGTTTCATGTATCAATGTTGAAGAAATGCTACCCTGGTACAAAGAAGATAGTGGACCCAGAACCTGTACAACTCATATCAGATGTGTCCTATGTTGAAGGACCAGTACAAATAGTTGATCAAAGGATCAAGAAACTCAAGAATCGAGAAATACCATTAGTGAAAGTTCTGTGGAGGAACCACAACCTAGAGGAAGCCACGTGGGAGCTTGAGTATGAGATGCATAACAAGTTTCCTTTTCTCTTTTAGGAATTTCGGGATGAAATTCTTATAAGGGAGGGAGATTGTTATGACCCACTCTAAAGCTAACTAGTAAGTTCAATGATCACAACATCATTAAGATGATTAAGTTAAGTAAGCACAACGCTTAGTGCATCATCAAGTTGAATAAGTTAAGTTAAGAGCTCAAGATGCGATCGGTGCTTTGATCTAGTGTTACAGTCTAATTAACATGATTTCTTGCCTTTAGGTTGTAGAGAATTTCATGCTTGAAGCTTTGCAAAAAAAGAATCATTCGATTTGGACCTTCGAGTCAATAGTTATGATGTTTTTATGTTTCTTTGGGCTTGGATGCAATTTTTCCAGAATTAAATATTTTTTTCTTTTCCCTTTCTCCCTTATCCTTTCTTCTTCTTCCCAATAGAACAGAGCAACTGCAGAAGCGGCACCCGATTGAGAGCAGTAGAGGGGGGGCGCACAGGCGATTTAGGGCAATTTCAAGCCCAAGCTTCGTGACCAGCAACGCCCACCTTCCCTTCTCCTTCCTCCTCCCTTCATCCTCCTCTACCTCACCCCACCGCAACCTAAATCTGCTAGGGTGGCGCTCAACAACATCGACTGGCCAAGCAGCCACAACAGCGGCCAGGTTCCCGATTGGGTGAGCAAGCACCACCAAACGGCCGCCCCGACTCCGTCCTTAAGGTCTAGACAAGAAAACACAGCACCTTGCCTCCATTGTGCCACATGCACCTCAACCTAGCAAGGGGGGATGCCCCATCTATCAAGCAGCAGCAACTGCTGCAATAACGACCAGGGGTCATTTGGGCGAGTAGCAACCCCAAGCAATGCCGCCTTGAGTCCGACCATGAGCCCAGAGAAAGCATCCGCAGTCTCAGTAGCGATTAGCACCAGCCAAGTCTCTCCTACCTGTGCGTGAGAAAGCTACTATTTGATTGTAGTAGGTTGATATCCAGAGCAAACCGAGGTTGAAGACGACCCAACGAATGCCTATAAATAGGCTCTGGACGTGTTTCTAGACAAATTCGGACATCCTAAACTGATGTGAGTAGAATTTCACTCACCAAGCAAGATTTAACTCCAGAAGTCAGATAATTTCGGTTGAATCTGTGTTTTTCGCTGGTAACAGCGGTTATCAGGCGCTGTGTAGTATTTGTGTCGCCTGACTTTTATTTCACGATTTGCTTATTTACGCTTTGAATGGTCTAGTTTATTATCCAATTCAGTGTGGTTCGGACTAGTGAAATTACATGGTTGATCGAAAGCTAAGTTATTCAGTTTAAAAGCCGAAATTAGTAGAACATGACCAATAACTGGAAAGTTTGGGTATAAACCCAAGCTGCATGATTTTGGTAATTCAATTGATGCACGATTACAAAGAAATGACAATGACATGAAAACGTTCAAGAAAACCTAGTTGCACGCTCCCTACTATACTTAATGCGAGTAGTTTAATAACTATACAAATTGATACATTTTCTAAAGAAAATATTCAAAATTCTCAATTAATATTAATAACTCATGCCATAATAAATAATTTAACTCTTAATTGAGTTATGTGATGCATAACTCTGATCTTGGGTTGATGTGCATGATTTTTGAGGAATTATAGATAATTTACAAGTGCTACTGACGGTTACTCATATATCGAGTAATTAATTCTTGTTAGTACGTTACGATGTTCAATTGTATGATTTCAGTGTATATGTTCCAAGTTGACATGAATTCTATTTATTTAAGAAATTTAGTCTGCTTGCATGCATAATAATGTTGATTTCTCAGTAAATTACAAGTGGACATGTATTTAGTTTATTTAAGAACTTGAAATCTACCTGCATGCTTCATATGTCGAATCTCTTAGCATTTGCAATGCTTGAATAAACTACTCTGTCAAATTTAGAATGATATTCATGTCATGTTGTAAAGTTCAAATAAATAGACATGGTACCATAAAGATACCAAAGCCAAGAATAAGTAAGAGAGAGACGTAATGTAGTAAGAGCTTTTCTAGAATAATAAAATAATAGATTTAAGGGCCCTGACACTGTAGAATCCTTATGTGAGGTCTGCGCCTTAGGGATGAAACATACCCTGGCGGTGCGTCCAGTATACGGGGGTCGGAATGCACCCACAGAGCGTGCGGGGAGACGAAGCCCTTGAGGAAGTCTCCTAAGAGAAGATAGGTTACCCAATACGAACCGGAGATCCTAGTGGTAACCCAGAGGTACCCACAGAGCGTACCAAATTGAGGCCCACAGAGCGTCTCAGACCCTACTCATATGTACTCAGCCTAGAGGAGGAGTCCAGTTTATGACACCATAGGAGTGTTGAGGCCAGAGAGCCAGTTTTCTTGTTGCAGACCAGGACATTAGTCAGACTTAGCTATCCCATGGCATCAGCTAAGTCTTGTACGGTGGGATCGTAGTTTGCTACGAGTCTTCATATGTAGAGTACACTGCATATGATGAGGGCATAAGATAAAATATGTTCATATAGGTTCACAGAGTTTCTATAAGTTAAAGAGTTAAGAAAGGTTTGAGTTAGTTTCGCAACAGTTGTCCTTTAAATGAAATTTTAGTATTTTCTGTTAATAAATTGTATCTACAACTTTGCATCAATTGTTATCATAATGAATTGTTGACATTTCCTGTTGTTTAAATTATATTGCTTAGATATGCTCAATATAGTATTATCTGGTATTTTATTCCAATTAATAAACATAAATGAGTTATCTGCGATGGTTGGGTGAAATTCTATTCACTGAGTCAGTAGCTCACCAACCTACTGAAACATTTTTTTTAGGTCAACGTCACTATGAGGAAGCTGAAGGATCGTATCACCCAAGTTCATAGAAGGTAGTTCATAGTTATATAGAGGTCTCTTAGTCCTTTCCCCTCGGTCCTTTGACATGTGATATGGTAGAGAGAGAGAGAATGAAATGTAATATGTAGTTTAGTTTTCAATTAACTGTTGTACTTTATATTCCGCAAGCAAGATGTAATATGTTGTTTAAACTCTAAGGTATCTTTCAAGATTTAGAAACAATAAGTTTGCTTCCGCAAGTTTAGTAAGATTTCAGTTTATTCCAAGTTATAAGATAGGGATGTAAATGGTATGGGTAGACCCGCAGACCCGCAAATCCGGACCCATAAAAAACCATCACGGGTCTAATTTTTTATACCTGTATACCCTTGGACCCGCATATGAGCGGGTCCAATAATGGGTATGCTTGGACCCAGACCCTCTAGACCCGTGTACCCGCTATACGTAAGTAACTACTAAAATAATATGTTATATATATCATACTTTACTAGTCTAACTAATATAATTATTGAGATTATATCCTACTTTAACCACAATAAGGTTGAGACTAGTAATATAATTAAGAATTAACTATTCTAGTTACAATAATGAACATCATACGTAAACTTAAAATCAAAATGTCTACTAATTTACATTACTTTCTACATAAATTAAACGTTATGATCACGACTACAAATATGTAAACAATTACTCAATTAATGTTATTGCATAGAATATAGCATTGTCTAATATAACTATTACATGTTAATATACTATATGACAACAATATCTTGTTGTGTTAAATATATATAACATAGTCATTTCTCTTACATAAATAATATGATGCTTTATAGAACCGCTTACCCGCATACCCGCACCGCAAACCCGCTATTATTGCGGGTACGGGTATGGTGCGGGTCCAGGTTTTGTATAATGCGGGTCTAGAACCAGAACTGGACCCGCTAAATTAGACGGGTATGGGTATGGGTATGGCCAGACCTGCACCGTACCCGCACCGTTTACACCCCTATTATAAGATTTACCTTTGGGTTAATTTTAAGTGATTAAGAAGAGTAAAAGTTAAGGGTGTATTTATATTAATTTGAATCCTCTTGTGATGCCCTAATCTCATGATTAGTGGTAATTTTGGGATTGGGGCATGACAGTACACCTCTAGGGAGTTCCAAGATCACTATGCACAATATGGCATACAATATGAGAGGATTGAGCCCGACACACTACAACACAATGGTATAGTTGGGAGGATGAACCCTACCATAGTGGAGAAAGTCAGATGCATGTTGAAGACTGCACAGTTGCCAAAGACATTCTAGGGCTAGGCAGTGAGTACTACCTACTATCTAATTAACTAATCTCCATTAGTTCCTTTGGGGTTAGCAAAAAGTTGGATGATATAGCGGTGCCATGTATCTTTCTTAGCTATGGAGACTAGCACTTTGGCTACATGTTATGGGATATTATGAAAAAGACCACGAACAAACACAAATATGTGACATTTTGTGAGAGTCAGTTAGTTACAAACCCTGAGAGTGATGATATAGAGACTGCAATGTTAGGTGATAGTTCTTCTGATGATGGGTATGCAAATGCTTCAACTTC
This sequence comes from Alisma plantago-aquatica, assembly GCA_963693085.1. Taxonomy (NCBI): domain Eukaryota; kingdom Viridiplantae; phylum Streptophyta; class Magnoliopsida; order Alismatales; family Alismataceae; genus Alisma; species Alisma plantago-aquatica. The sequence continues at coordinate 81,612,931 of OY856414.1, read as the reverse complement.
TTTACATGTGCAGTGAGACTACTAGGCAGGGGGGCAAGATCATCACTGGGAAGAGTCCTCAAAACAGTAGTTGAGGAGGTGTGATGAAGTTTGTCATCCTTCATCCACATCGACAACATCTTAGTATGTTCTCCTTACTGGTTAGGGAGAGCCAAAGGCTTTCTAGGAGGCACAAACTCATAGAGATAGAGCACAGTGGCATAAAGAAATGTAGGAGGAGATGTCTTCTTTCTAGAAGAATGGTACCTAGGAGCTTATGATGCTTCCCAAGGGCCGAAGAGCACTAAATAAAAAGTGGGTCTATCAGATGAAGATAGAATACAACAACAAAGATATCAAATCATGATTAGTTGTCAAGGGATTTGGTCAAAGACCAGGGGTGGATTTTGATGAGATATTTTCTCATGTTGTGAAGATGACTTCTATTAGTTCTAGGCTTGGTTGCTAGCCTAGATCCAGAGCTTGAGTAGATGGATGTGAAGATGGTGTTTCTTCACAGTGACCTAGCTAAGGTGATCTACATGGAGCTATCAGATGGGTTTCAGGTAGAAGGGAAAGATCGCTTAGTCTACAGATTAAAGAAGAGTTTGTATGGTTTGAAATAAGCTCATAAGTAGTGGTATAAGAAGTTTGATTCTTTCATGTAGAGTCATAGGTAATGTTATGACCGCATTTGTGCTCAATTGGTAAATTAGGGTTTACCTGAATGATCACATGCTTGATTAGATTGAACATTGTTTAGAGTTGATTCATGATAATATCTCAATTGTGACGTTTCAAACCTAACAAGAAACTCTAATTGTGATTTTAGTTTTAAGAATTAGTGTTTGAGAAATGTAAACCCTAATCGGAAAAAATTAGGTTCTTGATAGTACATGAATATGGAATTTGATCAAGATTGTAGTGTGGTAAATGATTTTTCATATTTTCAACGTATTTTGTATTTAATTGAATTTTTATATGATATGTATAACTCAATAATTCATATTGGAGAAAAAATTCAGAATATTTAGATGTTCTTTGAATGTAGTTCTTGGTCGAACTATACTTCGAACGAAATGTTGACAGAGTGATGTTTAATAGTGTAGTGTTTGACTTTTAGTTATTTATTTCTAACTCCAAATGATCTGAAATTTATACCAGAACTCTAAAATTACATTTTAGACATCATTAGAAATTTTGATAATTTTTGGAGGATGTTTGTCCTATGAAATAAATGAATTACAATAATTTTTTTATAACAGAAAAATCTGCTAAAATAAGAAAAAGTATAGTGAGAGGTTAATGTGTAAATTACCCAAGCACCTCAATTACTCTATATGATCAAGATATCACCCAAGGATCTCTCATATTTCATAATCCATTCTAGAGAAACGAAAGTCTAGAGAGAGAAGAGTTAGTGTTTTGAGAGGAGAAAGTGGTGGAGATGTTGACCTAGGATTTCTCTATTTGAGATATGATGAAATCAAGTAAGTTTATCTTCTTTGCATAGAATTTCATGGTGAATCTTCTCTCACATGTCAAAATTCTATCTCTCCTATGATTTGATCCCAAAAGATATCAAATCTCTCCTTTTTCTCCCTCTTTCTTCTTGAATCCCCATTTCTAGGGTTTCCGGGTTGAAAGGAAGAAGAAATCGTTGATTTTCTAGGGTTTTGATTTGGATTCAAGATTTTCAGAGATGGGATGCATTTTTAAGGTATTTTTACACCTTAGGGTGAGTGGGTACTTCTTTAAATAGTATATTGCATGAAAATCATTTAAATCATCAACAACATCTTCAATTGCTTAGTATGCGACTACAAATCCTAAATTCTCTTTATGATCTAGTTTTTGCAAAATGATATGAAATTGATTATTCCTCTATTTTGATGAATTTCAGATGATAAAATCATATTAGAAATGTATAAAATCCATCTTAATGAGAATTTCCTAAGTATTTGCAGAGGTTATGAGAGTAAACTAAAATTTAGGGTTTTCGACTATGATTGAAATTGTTGTATTATTAAATAGAGAAATTTGTCTATCTGAATCTCATTAATTATGAATGATTGGTTATCAGAATGTGTAGTACATATATGTCAGATACTATCTTGGATTTTGTGTGATGTGAATAGTGTTTACTTGATATCTCAATAAAGAGGGTGAAACCCTAGATGAGTGGAAAGTTGGAAATTTGTGAATAGATATTGTGAAATCTATTTGAAGTGCTTCTCTTGACATCATAGAATTTATTTATTCAATGTTATTCTTGATGCATGGTATCTCAGTGAATGGTGTGGAAACCCTAATTTAGCTCAATTCTAGGATTTCATACATATGTTGATTGTATATGACTTGTTGAAAGTAATCTTTATTCAGTGAATGTTTATGACACGTTAAATCCTTATGTGAGTCATGTGATAAGTGAATGAGTTAAATGAAACCCTAATGATAGGGTGTTTAATGAATCAAGTATTGTGATATGAATGTTCTCGGTATGAGATGCGGTGATGCTTAAAAGTTCAATTGTGGTAAATGTTATCAGATGGTCTATGAAATGAATAGTTTACAAAGATAAACTAAGATATGTTGATGTGTTGATTGAATTGTGAATTTAAAGAGTGAATTAGACATTTAAATGCCCTAAACACTATAGAATCCTTACCGGATGAGGTCTACACTATGGGGAGGAAACCGTTTCCTGACTAGAGGTAGTCCAGATCGAGGTAAGCCAGAGCGCACTAGTAGGGTGTGGGGGTCTTGACCAGTAGGATAGACTCCTTACAGTTGTGTGGTACCCAACACCAATCATGGATGCCGGTGGTACCTGTGTTACATGTTGTAGTGATCATTAGTCAGTAGGTCCACTGATGCATAATAAGCCTGAGGGCTTTGACTCAGTGCCTGAGTACCCAGGTTGAGAGGTGGAGTCTGAGATATCCAGCCGCTCCCATTAGCCTCTGAGAGGTAGACGTGTCGAGGCCCGCTGCAGACAGGGTCTTACTCGAGAGATAGTCTTAGGAACTCGGGCATACTTCTAAGACTTGTTAGTGAGATCGTAGATTACTGCAATTATTTTACATGTTGTGGTATATCTCATGTGGGTTCAGGGCATAATAAGATGAATGAGAGGTTAAACAAGTGTGTGCAGTTATTCAATTATTCTTTGAATGTTTCTAATTATTATTTCTCTTTATGATCAATCAAACATGTTCATATATTGATTCACTCTTGTAGATATCTAGAGTATCTTGCCAAATTTATGTTTGTGAATGATTACTCTCTTTAAAGCTTAATGCTATTATAATTGATATTAGTTTCTCAATAATATATCTGTAATTATATAAGTGCTTTAGACTGTTTATTTGAAGTACTCATTCACTGAGCAAGTATGCTCACCCCTCTACTCATAATTTTTAGGGATAACTCATGGAATGAAGATGTCATTGCGTTAGAGTAGATTTTCCACGTATAAGATTAGTTAAGTTCAGTCAGTCACTGTGACTCTAGGTCCTTGTATAGAAGTGAGAGAGTTGTAAATGATGATATTTATCTGTGTTTCCTTAATAAGAGAGAATGCATATGATTATCATGTCATATGTACATGGAATTTTGAGAAACAAAATGAATGTTTAGATATGTATATTTAATGTTGAGATCATATTAGAGTAATCATGGTTTAATTCCCTTGTAAAGTTTGTTTATGTGATTGAATGTGAAAAAAAAAGAGTTTGAGATAAAGGGAAAAAGTTGGGAGTGAACTTGTATTAAGTAAAATCCTCAAACTTACGCCCTAATCTCATGATTAACCGTAACTGTGGGATGTGGGTGTAACAACTTGGTATCAGAGCTTAGGCTAAGTTGTCAGGGACCATTAGGATAGAAACTCAAAGTTACAAGTGTGGAAGATAGGAGGTGATGTGTCTACATCTCTGGGAGGTATAAGTATTTAGATACCCTGGCCTGGTATCTGAATATTTAGGTTGACTAGTATCAGGCTACTCTGTCTATTCTTCTCTGGATGCCCTGGCCAGGTATGGAGAGGAAGGATGGGCTAGAGAGAAACCCTATAAATACTAGGGTTAGGAGACCGAAAAGTAATGAAGGAGTAAGAGATTAAAGATAGAATGTGATACAACTCTTGCTTTATATTACTTCTTTGATTGAAGATCAATAGAAATGCTCTTATATATGAATTCATATTATCAGTTTGTAGAATATATATGGTTCTTTTAGATTGTTGTGTATCATGAGGTTGATTCAGTTATTCTTTGCATCAAGTAGACCAGAAGTTATGTTTAAATGAGTTTACCCTGAGTGGATATTCTTTCTATATGTTTGAGATACATAGGAGTCAGTTAATCTTGAGTAGCTCTTAGCTTCAGGACTGCAAGATCTTCCTGGTTCAGCTGGTAGGATGTGTTACTGGGATCTAATGACTCCTATTAGTTAATCTAATAAGAGTAACTAAACTATGGAGAGGTTAACTTAGAATGTAATGAATATGTAAGAACATTAATATTTTGAAATATAAGAGAAAGAATAGAATAACTAAGAATTAGTTGGAACTGATATCTAAGATCCATCTTTGGGGCCTCATATGAGAAACCCTTGATTGGGAATAAAGGAACACGATATAAGGTTCATATTAAGTTTAATGATTAGTATTATATAAACTCTAAATATGAAATATGGAAAAGATATGAGAAAAGTATGTAAGGGCCATGATAGTAAGAATCAATCATGGGGAATGGATCATATAATCGATTAAAATGCTTTGATATACTCTACAATAAAAGGAAAATAGGAGAAAAGAGTTAAGTATGCAAAAAGTACATAGAAGTGAAGTTCAGACGAATGAAAGTGAAGAGAACTAGATGAACATGTAAATTATAAGACTATGATAAGAAACTAAGATGAAACAAAAAGGAAGTGATGGAAATGATGAGTTGATTTAGAAAGAAGGGATACATGATATAACATGAGCATGGAATGTGTACTTTTATCATAAACTTTAACGTATTCATCCTTACTATCTTTTGATTCAAAGTCTCTATTTAGAAGCAACCTAGTTGACATCAAGTGTGTTCAATAGGTTCCTAGTGATGAAATGGGACTAGTTCTTAAAAGAAGAACAAAGGTGCGGCTAAATAAATGAACAACTCATATAAAGGTAAATTGAATTCAAAATATAAAGGCTTGATTGAAAAGGAAACTATGGTTAACCCCTGCATGACCTGTTTGATTTGAAATGAAGGACATGTAATGTATTATGCATAATATGAAGCTCGTAAGGAGAATATGGATTTAGAATTTCAATTAGATAAAAGTAAAAGGGTGATAAGAAAGTTTATATGGCATGGAATATGGAATCATACACAAGAGTAAGAACCATGATCATAAGAGACAAGTAAAAGTAAATAATGACATAGGGAAGAGTACCAAACAGGTAGCCGATGACAGAAAATAAGAAGGGGCTAAAACATGAGGGAGTAATATAGATGATAAAAGAGAGAGATTATGAGATATGAGGAAATGTGAAATAGTCTAGTCTCCTTGATGATGACTAATACAAGAATTGTGTTAAGTGAATACTTGAAGATTATAATTCTATCTCAAAATTAACTTCTCTTCTGTATCCTCCTTAGTGAGTGTAACACGGGATGAAGTGATAAGGAAATAAATCATAAACGATACACAACCGCATGAGAGACACATCTATTGAATATACTAATGACACATAATATGATGATGAAACCCTAGTAGGGTAAATTAAGAAAGTAGAATGGACAAGTAAGAGAAAGGAAATTCAAGTGATAAGATAAGGAAGACTTTAGTGAAACTTGTGAGATCCAAAGTTTGAGTTTCAATTCAGGGAGTAAAGTCACATCACAATAGTGTCATGTTACTAATAAGGACCAAACCCTAGAATGCTTAGAGTTGTAGTAGTTCAAGGGATGCCACTAGTGATTTGACCTTGAATACTAGCATTTATATAAAATAAGATCATGAAAACTAGCACTGATAGTAATCTAGGGTTTAAAGGTAGAAAATATGAAAGGTAGATAAACCATATGGAAATGATTCAGAGCAAAGGGTAAGAAATAAATTTGAAATGTAACAAGTGTGTTTTGAACAAAAGGTGAAACACAACATGAGTAAAGTGAGATATGAAATAAATTCTTGCAGTGATATCAAGAATGATGAATAATCTATTCTTACCTTGAATGTTTCAATGTCAACAATGTTTATTCTAGATGATCAAAATGAGAAGGATAAGTAAGAAGAAGTTGTAATGCATAATAATAGAAATTAGAGAAAACAAATGGCTTTCAGCAACTTGTGATTTTTTTAAGAAGTATAGTTTGTTTAGGGCATATCAAGGGTTGAACATTTGTTTTACATATGACTTCAATTGTACATGTGCGAGCAATATACTAAATTGGAATGAATTTTATGGTTTCAATCATTCATATCAACAGTCTAACTCAGTTTTATACAATTATTATTACTTCTAGTCTAGCAGTTTATAAGTGCTTTTCTATTAAAGTGGAAAAATAGTGAACTTCAAAATAGAAAGATGAACTATCTTTAATAACTTTGATGTGATGCATAAAAATAAGTATAGATTGAAGTGTATGAATTAAGATAATGGGATCAGATTACCAATACCGAGGTAACATCTCAATAGGGCATGTCATGATTAAAAAATAATTGTTTATCTATCTCTTTCCTATTAATGATTGTGACAAAAAAATCTTCTTCTATCATTGAGAAGGCTTGCTTAAAATCTATTGTGAATAGAAGAGAAACAAATGACTCAATGTTGAAAATAACATTCTAATATGAAATACAAGAGTATAGTGACACATAGATTTCAAAAATAAAAGAAACTTTGAATATACTTTGTTTGCGTATTTATGTTTCGGTGACAAAACTTTTTAAGGGGGGTGGGAATTGTTATGACCGCATTTGTGCTTAATTGGTAAATTAGGGTTTACCTGAATGATTACATGCTTGATTAGATTGAACATTGTTTAGACTTGATTTATGATAGTAGCCCAATTGTGATGTTTCAAACCTAACAAGAAACTCTAATTATGATTTTCGTTTGAAGAATTAGGGTTAGATAAATGTAAACCCTAATCGGAAAAAATTAGGGTTTTGATAGAAATATGGAATTTGATCAGGATAGTAGTGTGGTAAATGATTTTTCATATTTTCTACAGATTTTTTTTTATTTAATTGAATTTTGATATGATATGGGTAACTTAATCATTCATGTTGTAGAAAAATTTAGGAATATTTGAACGTTCTTTGAATGTGGTTCTCGGTCAAACTATACTTCGACAAAATGTCGACAGAGTGATGTTCAATAGTGTAGTGTTTGATTTTTAGTTATTTATTGGTAGCTCCAAATGATTTGAAATTTATAATGGAACTCTGAAATTACATTTTAAACATCTTGATAAATTTTCATAATTTTTTGAGGATGTTTGACCTCTAAAATAAACGAATTATAGTAATTTTTTATAACAAAAAATCTGCTGAAATAAGAAAAAGTATAGTGAGGGGTTAATTTGTAAATTACCCAAGCACCTCAATTTCTCTATATGAGCAAGCTAGCACCCAAGTAGCTCTCATATATCATGATCCATTCTAGAGAAACAAAATTCTAGAGAGAGAGAGGAGAGTTAGGGTTTTGAGAGGAGAAAGTGGTAGAGATGTTGACCTAGGATTTCTCGGTCCGAGGTATGATGAAATCAAGTAAGTTTAGCTTCTTTGCATATACTTTCATGGTGAATCTTCTCTCACATGTCAAAATTCCGTCCCTCTTATGATTTTATCCCAAAAGATATCAAATCTGTCCTTTTTCTCACTCTTTCTTCGTGATTCCCCATTTCTAGGGTTTTCAGGTTGAAAGGAGGAAGAAACCGTTGATTTGCTAGAGTTTTGATATGGATTCGAGATTTTTAGAGATGGGATGCGTTTTTAAGGTGTTTTCACACCTTAGGGTGAGTGGGTACTTCCTTTAAAAAGCATATTGCATGTAAATCATATAAATCATCAACAATCTTCAATTGTTTAGTATGCGACTACAAATCCTAAATTCTCTTTTTGATCTAGTTTTTGCAAAATGATATGAAATTGATTCTTCCTCTATTTTGATGAATTCCAGATGATAAAATCATATTATAAATGGATACAATTCATATTAATGAGAATTCCCGAAGTATTTGCAGAGGTTATAAGAGTAAACTAAAATTTAGGATTTTCGACTATGATTGAAATTGTTGTATAATTAAATAAAGAAATTTGTCTATATGAATCTCATTGATTATGAATGATTATTTATCGGAATGCGTAGTACATATATGTCAGATATTATCTTAGATTTCATGTGATGTGAATAGTGTTTGCTTGATATCTCAGTAAGAGGGTGAAACCCTAGATGAGTGGAAAGTTGGAAATTTGTGAATAGATATTGTGAAATCTATTTGAAGTGCTTCTCTTGACATCATAGAATTTATTTATTCAATGTTATTCTTGATGCATGGTATCTCAGTGAATGGTGTGGAAACCCTAATTTAGCTCAGTTCTAGGATTTCATACATATGTTGATTGTATATCACTTGTTGAAAGTAATCTTTATTCAGTGAATGTTTATGACACATTAAATACTTATGTGAGTCATGTGACAAGTGAATGAGGTAAATGAAACCCTAAGGATAGGGTGTTTAATGAATCAATTATTGTGATATAAATGTTCTCAGTATGAGATGTGGTCATTCTTAATAGTTCAATTGTGGTAAATTTTATCAGGTGGTCTATGAAACGAATAGTTTACAAGCTAAACTAAGATATATTGATGTGATAATTGAATTGTGAATGTAAAGAGTGAATTAGACATTTAGATGCCCTGAACACTGTAGAATCCTCACATGATGAGGCCTGCACTGTGGGGAGGAAGCAGTTTCCTGACTGGAGGTAGTCCAGACCAAGGTAAGCCAGAGCGCACCAGTAGAGTGCGGGGGTCTTGACCAGTAGGACAAACTCTGTTACCCCAATGTTTGGGTTCAGATTAATTGAAATGTAATTTCTTCAATAAAATGTATGATTTATGTGTAATGAGTGAATTGCTTTGATAATATTTCCTTTGAATGTATGATTTCTTGGACCCTAATGAGTGAGTAAGTCTAATGTGATAAAAAGGAAAGAAAAGTTGAATGAAATCAAATAATGCATAAAAAGGGAAAGAAAATAAGATAATGATGAGAAATATGTAGAATTATCTAGAAAGTTGTATGATTGATCATCATGAATTAGATTTTGAATCCATATGGTTTCTAATGATAATAGGAATCCAAATAAATTATATAAAAGAGTAAGAGAGAGAATTTATGAATAAAATATGCCTTTTTAAGTGATAACTTGCATATGAAGAAAAGTCTCTCATACTTTTGAATTTGAGTCCCAAACTTGGCACACATGTAGTTTAAGTCATTATGGACTTTCCTCTAAAATTTGGGATTAAAGGATAAGAGAATTAGGAGATATAAAGTTTGTAAATTTTCCTAAAGTGAGGAGGATTTCGAGTCATGTATTAAATATCACGATTTATGATAATTATCCTTGGTTGGGCGCACACAATGGAGACCGTCGGATCAGACTGAATAGTTCTCCTTCATATCCTACCTCAATTCAAATAGAGAACAGGAGGATCAGGGAGTGCAGACTCCTCACACACCCCTCTCTCTCCATGACCCATGATTAGGAAAGGTAGTATTCCCATTGAGTCTGGTAGGCTGAGCCACACCCATCAAGCCCCGGATCAAGCTATGTCAGGGAACAGATCGGAGATGCCCAAATCCCTATCTGATTGGGACACCAGACCAATCCCAATAGCTTTGATCGGTTGGCACCATACCTATATAAGACCTTGGTGATTTCAACCCAGAGCTAGAACTCGCACGAGACCCCCCTTTCAACCTTTGATTCCCTCTGAACCATCATCATCCCGACTCCCCTATTCTGTCATCATTTGCTTCTTAGTCGGGGTGGCTGGTGCTGCCTTAGCCATCGGTCACCACCACAGATGGGCCAAAAGAGTCTGGCGGGCCGCGTCTTGCTCTCCCGCGGTCTCAGTTCCGCCGCTAGAGCTCTGGAGCATGGAGTCCATGCAGAGGTTGACCTCCCTATCTATGGTGCTTCTGTGAGGAGGAACTCATGAGGAAGAAGAAGGGGGGAGCAGATCTAGGTATGAGGTAGGCGGATCTAGGAGGAGATTTGTGAGCCAACGAAAAAGAAAAGTGAAACAAGGAAAGGAAAGGTACACATGGCAGCATGTCGTTGGTCAGGTGCATTTTATTTTGCAAAAAACATAACTCACGATTGGTAACTCAGATCAATACATGTTATATATGAAAAATTATCATTAAAATGCAAGGAATCCAATAAAAATAGAATGAAGCCTGATCTCACTTGAAATTCAAAAAGGATATTAAGATATCATCTTTAATGGTTTAATTGATGAAAAACCCTAAGAATTGATGATAATTAGATCTAATAATGTTCTTTGGATGTTATGAGCAAATATTAACTTGTTGTTAATAAAAGAGAGAATAAGGTCTAAAAGATGATCTTTATGCATAATTAGCTTAATTTTGGGCTCCATGTACATGAATATGCATTAATGGGCCTAGAAACCCTAATTTTGATAATTATGACTTTTACTAGTTTTAATTGTGCAAATCCATGAAGAAGACAGAGATATGTTGTTCCAAAGCCAATTTGAGTATAAAGGACCCTTAATGTGCATAATTTACATAATTAGGGGTTTTATGAGTAGAAAAGCTATTTTAGGGTTGTTGACATAAAAAAAGGATAAAAATTGAGAAATAGATCAAAGAAAACGTAATGAATCCTAATGAGACTTAGAAACCTTAGAAAGGTGTCCCAAGTCAATATGGAGTTGTTTGGGATGTGATGGTAACATTAGGTATTATATATGTTTCAGGAGTCTAGGGTTGTTTTATTTGAGTGCTTGCTTGGATATATGGTTGAACTTGGATTATCTTGCTTCTTTGACTCATAATCAGGTATGTGGTTATGCTTATGACTAATTGCTCTAGTTTCATAGCGATTTATGAGGTTTTACTGATTGCTTGAAATTAATTGCTTGGTTGACTTTTATTTCATGCAACTATAAAGTGACTATGACTATCACCATAAATATATGTGCATGACTAGCTCAGATTCTAGTCCTCCTCTGTAGCTTTGAGTACTTGTGAGAAATGAATGACCTAGTTATTAGTCTACCCTTGGGGGAAGGATCATCAGGTTATCATGAGTCGATGTTTGGTCTACCTTTGGGTAGGATCATACGACTATACAGCTCTATGTCTTGGTCTACCTACAGAGTAGGATCAAAGGGGCTATTTGGGATCTACCATATGAGAAAGGTAGGATCCATTTCTACTATAGGGACAACATAGATGCAATGATATGTTATGATTTTGTAGTTATGTTTAAGACGTAAAGTTTGATTTGTTAAGCAATAATTTGGTTGCAAATATATTTTTACAATAGATGCAACCTTTCCCCCCCCCCACATACCACTATAATTCATTATACTGACCGATGCTTTGTTTGTCAGTATTTTAGGTTACATGCAGTTATATGTTTACCAGAAAGTGGATAATCTTTAAAAGTGACATTGAATGAATAAAGCTAAATAAAGATTGGAGAATTGTAGATAGATAGTTTTCTATCTGGGTAAAGTTCCTCAAATCCTATACTTTTCAAGGTATGTGAAAATAATTTTTGTATCCTGTTTTAAGCTTAGTAGTGGTAGAATTTATTAACTATTTTTTATTATTATGATTCTATTTTGGGATAACGACTCTAGCTTCTTGGTCTTCCTTAATTGGGGGTTACCGAGGGGTGGGGTCGTTACAATTGGTATCAGAGCATGGTTTTCCATTTAATCTCTAACAATTTTTATTCTTTAGAGCCCAAGGGAGTTATTAGAGGATTTTCCAAAGATGGAGGTGTCTAGAAAAGAATCACAATCTGGGGCTGGAAAGATTTTCCTCTGCCCCGCTAGTCGGTCTACGTGAACTCCCAAATTTGTGTGACTACCTGGACGAAATCAGAGGATTTGACTCGAAATAAGATACTTCTAGGTTTTCTCTCATATGTCTTCTTCCCTTCTCCACCCCATTTCACTCAATAAGTCTAAGTTCTTAGGATTTCTCTCTCCCCACCCCCTCTTGAGTTTAGGGGTTAAGAATAATAAGGATTAAGGAATATTCCACAAAATAATAAAAAGCATGTAAGAAATATGTCATGGACATAAGTCTAAATGATGAAACTTATTTTAAAGTTAGTTACTTGCTTAGGTTGCATGGACATGTTGTTGGGCCCTTGGATACCCCTCAGGAGAATGTTGAGATTAGACCATCTCGTAGGCAAGAGAGGGTTATCCTCGGAGGAAGAAGACTCTAGGGAGAGGAAGAGACCTGATGCATCCTCTGAGGACGATGCTCAACCCAAAACCTTAAGCGGAGACTAGAGAAAGAGAAGACACGATGAGTTGGATACCTTAGTTTTCCATGCATGCAAGTATGTGGTATAGACATACATGCTTTACGTAGAGGTTTTGAGTACACATGAGAAGCATAGACTATGTGTGGTTGCATGACCCCTAGTGCCTTTTGGTGACCCAACCTTGGGGTGTGTCGTACCTGATGTACAGAGGGATAGCACCCTAATTTAGTAGGTTAGTGATGACCGTATAGGAACCCTAACGAGCACATATGAGTAGGAAGAGGCATGCACCTACATAGAAGTGAGTGACAACAAGGCTGGTAGTAGGTTTTAGACCTAAGCCAGAAGGGTAATGCATGTTAGTTATGAGAAAGGCATGTAAAGCTTTGGATGATCTTGGCCAGAAATAAGTTTTGATAGTACGTTTCACCTAGGTGGGGATAGATGTGTATCCTTAAGAGTTTGACCCATTTTTTGAGAGAGAATCTACAGCGGTAGGACCAGTTATAGGGTTGTCTCTAGAGAGAGGGTGAGACCTCGATGAAGAAGGTTGGAGACCTAGACTCCAAGACATGAGGGATCATGAGAAGTTTGGTGTGATATGACCTAGAATATATGGACCTGAGTAGGTTCTTGGAGTTGCCTCATGCATGATCCTTAGGGTATGGTTGTACCTTGGATTCCTTTAAGAGGAACCAAACCCTAGAGAAGAGGAAGGGGCTCCTAGTACAGATATACATATGATATGAATGCCTACCTTTTAGTGTAGGAAGGAGAGTTCCAAAGACCATAAAGAGGTATGGTATGATAACAAGTTGTGAGGCTCCACACCCAGTTGGTTGTCCCTATGTAGGACTCTAAGGGTTGTACACGTAGAAGAGCGTTAGGAAGTATATTCCATATCTTGTATAGGTTTGGTTCATGTTTGAACATCTAAGCATGCAGTTAGACAACTAATGCATAAGAGGTGAACCTGGGGTTCTTGGACCAAAGAGGGGAAGTAGGAGTACTTGATGCGCATCATACTCACGAGGTTGAGTGAGTTCATAAGGAATTAAGCACGACACCCCCATGTATTAGAGCAAAAGGAAACCCCACCTGAACTGAGTTATATGTTTGATGAACCACTCACACAGATTGGTGACATATGCATGTATGATATTGGTCCAACCTTGAGGAATGATGAACAAGTATGACATACCAAGGAACTTAGAATGGTTTAATAGGTTGTCTTCTTGCTAGCCACGTGCATAGGTAGCGTGATAGGAGCTATGCATATACATGATGATATAGACCTTGGATCAAGTGATAATTTTCTCTTATCCTGGGAAAGGACCCTTCATGTAGGAGTGAGTTCCAACTCTGGTAGGTTGGAGGTAGCCTTAGAGGTCACTTATAAGAGCTTGGTGAGCTAAGTGTAAGAGCACATGGTATGAGTATGAATCTATATGACCATCTCTGAGGGGAACAAGGATATGTTGCCATGGAGGTGACTTGTATGGGGTCAGACTGAGATAGGTAGGTCATCGTGATTCCTATGAAGGGTTGTAAGGTTAACTATGAGAGCCCAGAGAGATGATGGAGATTTTGGTGAGGATTCAAGACTGAGATATGCTATGATAGAATCTAATTAGGCCAAAACATGACCTAAGGGGGTGAACTTAAGTTTACACCCTTGGTTACCACCATCTATTGTCATAAAGACAACACCATAGGGTTGTTGCAATGGTACCATCATCGAGTCATGGATTTATAGAAGAAATCATCTTAAAACCCTAAAATTGACCATTGGTTGATAGGTGCTTAGCACCATAGGATGTCAAATTAACCTGATCCAATTCATATTATACCTTAGTAATAACGTATACATGATCAAAAGTTCATCTATAACTGAAATCAGAATAGGAAACATTATAAAAATCGAAATCCAAGTCAATCATATATTTTTAGTGCATGGATCATCATTTTCAAGCAAGAACATGATCTAGAAAGCTAATGGTAAGCAATAAACGTGGAGCAAGTTATAAAACTTGCCTATAATGAGAAGATGAAACCCCACACAGAAGAAATCTCGAGCAGGTAGGGTAGAAAATCCAAGAATAAGCTATGAACTCGTCCATCTAGCACCTTTCCTCATCAAATGAGCAAACCCTAAGCATAAGGAGCAAGAAAGGTAGGCTTTTAGAGCAATTTATACCATGGAACAACAAGGTTCTAACCTGGAGGAAGGTCTAAGGAAGGAGAAGACAAGACCGATGGAAGTGGGAGTTGTTTGTTCCCTGAATGCACAAGACCATAGGGTCGGGGGGTAAAAGCTACCTTTTCCCGGGGCCCATGGGTTAGGAGGTTGGCCACCTTCACGAGTTCATGGGGCCTAAGGGGTAAATGTGAGAGGCACTCCCTAGATACATAAGGGTAAGATCACCCCAAAAGTACCGGCGCCCTAGAGACCTTGAGGAAATGACTAAGGATTATAGATATATGAGTAATATGAAGATCCAAAAGTGTTTGGGAACAACCTTTCCATGGATGTAAACATGAATTGAGATATTCATGGTGTGGAGACATGTGAAGTATGTTTCAACTTAGACTGGAAAGTGTAATGGTGATGTGTGCTGCACTATCTCTACTCTTAGAATGGGATGAACTTTGTATTTGGACTACAACCAAATGCTCATTTCATCTTGTTATGGGTGTGAGAGATAGGACAAAATGCATGTCATACTAAAGTTTAGAGTGATATAAGTTGATACCTTTGTATGATAGAGGAAGTACCACACCCTTTTTAGAGTATATTGGTTAGATGGTTGAAAGCATAGACGAACTAAGGTAATCATCATATGAGGACAGACTGGTCAAGTGCAGTTTGGTTTTTATGAAATAGAGATTGGTTTTGGTAACCGAGATGATGGATGAGCTCGAAGTTTACCTGAATCGGATAGACCTAAACTCAAGAAAAAGACGATGAGTGGAGTATATGAAGGTTTGTGTCATCACCATCACCTAGCATACAAGGAAGCTAATGTGGTAATAGAATGTTCTTAGCTGGAAATAACTCAGGTGTGCAACTATCTTGACTAGCTAGTGGAGAGAACAGGAAGAGTTTACTAGGTGGACTCCACAGCTGTTAGAATACTGGATTTATGTGACTAACATCCAGATAAGACCAAAGCTATTGGCCAAGTTGACAACTGCCCAGTTAGCCAGCTCAGATCTTGATGAGATGAAAAGTTTATTAGGGAAACCTCAGATGTACCTCTCAGGAAGAGTAGGCGGTGAGATCCACTATTAGAGTGTTTTAAGGTTTCTGAGGAATCACCCTGGAAGAATCATGTCATGCAAGAAGCTCATGATTCTAAGTACACCACACACCCTGGTACTACCAAGATAATTAATGTTTGCAGTGGTACCTAGAATGAGGAAGAATATAGAGGTGCATGTAGCCAGTGGCCATACATGCCAGAGGGTGAAGGCTGAATACCAGTAACCCGGTGGATTGCTATAGAGGATTGGAAGCTCCCGAGTGGAATAGGAGTAGATCACCATAGACATAGTGGTGAGTCTCCCCTAGATTGAGAGAGGTCATGATGCAATATGGGTTCTGGTAGATTGCCTTACCATGTCAGTACATGTCCTTGCCCTAGGGGCCACTGCCAATGTGACAGATCTAGTTGAGCTATATATTTGAGAGATGGTTCAACTGCATAGTGATCCGAGTTTGAATATTCTTAAGTACGGCCTTAAGTTCACTTACAAGTTGTGGAAGTAGGAGCATGAAGAACTTGATACTAGATTGAAGTTTAGCATATCATATCACCCCCTAACTGATGGACAATCAAGAGAGTATGATCAAGACTTTAGAAGGTCTGATGGGAGCATATGTACTTGTTTGGGGTGGATCGTGGGAGCAATACCTACCCCTAGCTGAGTTTGATGGTTATGAAAGCCACCAAAGATAGTATCAGTATGTATGAAGCTATGTAAGGGAGGCCATGTCGGTCACCACTTCACTAGGATGATGTCACCATGAGGACCTTGTGAAGGTCAGAGAAACCACATTGTATGCAGATGAAGTCACTTTGATATAGCAATGGCTGAGAAAGCCCAGGATCGACAGGAGTCACGTTCTGATATAAAGCAGACTGACTTGCAGTTCACTATGGGTGAGCATGTGTTTTTGAAAATCCGAACCCTCTGAGCTATAGTTAAGATTAGGGGAAGTTGAGTCCCCGATACATGGGCCCATTTGAGGTTTTGAAATGGATTGGTGGAGCTGCTATTATTTAGCCTTACCCCTTAGGATAATACGATGTATGATGAGTTATATCTATCTGATATAGAGTACTATGTGATGTACCCGAGCCATGTGCTAAGCATTTGAACCTATTGAACTCCAAGGGAGGCTGACTTACCTAGAGTCACATGTGAGGGTACGAGATACCCATGTGAGAGAGCTCATGAGTAAAGAATAGAAATGATGAAGGTTCTTTAGAAGCAGTATAAAGAGGATGAAGCCACATGGGAGCTGATGATGGACATGGAAAAGTATTATCCTGAATTGTTTGGTGGAATTTTGAGGGCAAAATTCCTATAAGAGGGGAAGGATGTTACAACCCCAATTTTTAGGTTCAGATTGATTGAAATGCAATTTCTTCAATAAAATGTATGATTATGACCAGAATTAACTTGCGATAAAAATGAGAGATTACTTTGTCTAAATCAGTGATTCTCTAAACCAAATTCCAACCGTATAAAAAAATTGTAAAAGACTGAATCTGATCAACACAGTGGCTAAGGGGATATTCCCCTTGCCTCGATAAGAAACTACTCACTACTCATAGAGATGATAGGAGAGATAAGGAGACAAAGAAAAGAAGCCATAGATCACACTTCTAGAATCTCCATGGAGTCCAAGGCAGTGACAATTAAACAACTTGATTGCTTTGTCTTCTAATCCAAGAAGAAAATGCGAGAAGAAGAATGAGAAAAAAAGAGACCCAACGTTTGTGTCATCATATCATGCAGAGACAAACAAAATAGGCGGGATTACCTTTATAATTATCAAATCAGGTATCTAATGCCCCATTGCAATAATCATATGATTGGCTCTCTGGGCATACATACCAATAGGCTCCCACTTGCACTTAGAGAAAATCACCCATGAATTTTATTCCAAGTGATCTTAACATATCCATCATTTTTCTACTACACAAATGCTTTTATAGCGGGTTAGCAATGTTTGCCTCAAGTCAGTATATTGCAAGTTTCACATCTCTTTATCGTACGACTACTCGTATGAGACAGAAGTGTCGTAATATGCTATATGAGATTCCTAGCCTAACCAGTAGCTCCATCATTGTCACAATATTTCTACAGTGTCATCAATGGTTGGAACTCGCATAAGTTCATCTCTATGGACTTCTTGATCCATACAGTATCCCATGTTGTTCTCATAACACAGAGATACTCATCTTCTATTGTAGATTCAAACAATTGTCATTAGCTCGGAACCTTATCAAGCTGATAGTTCTTGTTTAAGGTCAAACATAATTTGAGATTGTGATCATTACTTCCATTTTTCAGTCTGGAAGCTTGCATCGGTGTAACCCTTTACACCAACTCTTCCTTATTACCATAACCATAGAACTAATCCTTTTAGTGTTTCTCAAGTACTTAAGGATGTTCTTATGGCATTCTAGTGACCTTCATTAGGATCTGACATATATCCACTCATCATGTCCAATACATACAAGATAAGTAGATGATTTCATATCCTCTTGTCATGTCCAATACATATGAGATAACATGATGAGTACATACATGATAGATCTAATTGTAGATGCATGTGTCATCTATTCACGTGTTCTTATTCTTCATAAGAACTGGGATAGTAGGCTCCTGGGATACTAACTCCACGGAACATGGACAAGTTCTCTCTCATTAAGTCATGCATGTTGAACCCCTTCATCATCTTGCCAATGCATGTGCTCTTTGTTAGGTTGAGAAGCTCTCCAGATCTATCTTTATAGATCTCAATTCCTATCACATAGGTTGCTTCACCTATACCCTTCATAGAAGGTACTTTCCTTGCCATGTTTTCATATTTGCAGGATAAGGACATCATTCCCCATCATTATGTGGAATGTAAATATGCTCCCACTAAATCTTTTGTAATCACAGATTCCATCTTCATTCAGACTCAAATCAAACCCTTTGACTATTTTGTGAAGTAGAAGATTCCAGCTCTTAGATGCTTGCTTCAATCCATAGATTGACCTTTGTAGATTATATACTTTATTTGCATTATTGGATTTATAAAACCTTTAGGTTGTTTCACATACACATCCTCACAAATCCAATTAAGGAATGTAGTTTTAATATCCATATGCCAAATCTCATTAGTCATAACAAGCTGCAACAACAAGCATGATCTTGATGGATCTAACCATGGTAACTAGTGAAAGACTTTATCATGTTCAACATCTTGAACTTGTAAAAAACTTTACAAGCAATCTACCCTTCCATGTTGGTCTTCTTCGTAAAGATCTAATGGCACCCTATGGGTTTTACCCCTTCAGGTGGATCCACCAAGGTCATACCTTGTTGTTGTACATGGAGTCCATCTTGGATCTCATGGCCTCAATCCATGCTTCATATTCTCATCCCTCAATAGCTTCTAGGTAGGTTTTTGACTCATTATATATTACCAACTCACCGCCTTTTGAGCCATAAGATGTTATAACATTTCAAGCTCAAAGTGTGTTATATTAGAGCTACTAGTTTTGTCTGTTACATAAGGAACTTGAGATCCATAACAACTTGTGATTCTCCTTGTTCCTAATGTACCTCTTTAGTTTCAATGTTTTCTTGTTTGTGTTGAACATTTTGAGTTCTTCTTTTACTCCCATTGATTCTTTTGGAACTAAGTTCCTCTTTAGGAATACAACCATCCAAATGAACAAGCAACTTTGTTGGTTGATTGGGATAAGAGTAGTATTTTAACAAAATAACATTTATGTGATTTTTGGACAAAGCTTTTTGAGAAACTATTTTATTACATAATCTTTCAATCCTAATCACTATAAGAGACACATCGGGATTCCTCCCATACCATATCTCTTATGGTGTCTTTTAAACCATTTTAGATGGTACATAGTTTTAGTGTAAAGCATGTACCCAAAAGAAATTAGAAGATTAGCTAGATTTTATTGATAATCACATCATGATTAACAAGGTGTGATTCCTTTTTTCAGATACACTATCATTGTGCTTCAGGTGGAGTTCATCATGATACATTATCATGATCTCCTAGAAGGTTCTCAAACTCTTGGTTTAAATATTTCAACATTGATCATATCGAAGTATCTTAGTACTTTTACCAAGTTGGTTACATACTTCATTCATGATGTCCTTGAACATTTCAAGAGATTCATACTTGTATTTCACTAAATACAATCTTCTATATCTATTGATTGAATCAAAAAATATAATGAGGTACTTGTAACTACCTTTAGCATTTATTCTAAAAGGTCTATGTACATCAATATGTACTAGCCCTAATGGAATACTCAATCTCTCACTACATCTAGTGAAGATGCTCTTGTCATATTAACCAATAAATAGGACTTGCATGTATCTATTGGTTCAATAACCATAAGAGTCTAGATAGCCATCATTATGGATTCTAGAAATTCTATTCTCATTTATGTGCTTCACATGATAATGCTATAGATATTCATTGTATGAGTCATCGATTCATTCAGTATATGTGTCATATACATTTATTTCTACAACTATCTAGTATAGATTTATGAGACATGGTACATTGCCATATAACATCAATTCTTGTCCATACGAGATACATGTTCAATGGTAGGTACATAATAGCAATTCATGAATTCTATTACATGCCCATGAATGATAGATTCCAACTATAGTGGCAACAACTCTTGCTCTGTACAGTTCTAGCTTAGTTCTTATTGGGTCTTAAAGTAGAGATCTCTATCTATTTCTTCTTCCTTTTTCCTTTAAGTGAAAATGACATGTTCCTTTTTCATTTACCCTTCTCCCAGTCTTGAGTGTAGAAGACTTGGATTTTAGGTAAGCCTCAAAACTCTTCTTGACCTAGCCTTTGTCCTTGGACTCACTTCTATTGATCTCCATCACAGTTTTGTCTCTCTTCATTTTGACTTTGGCATCAACATGCCAAGTAGTTTTGACAATGGTTTAGCCAAGTTACTCAAGTAGTAACACTTGATAAACCGGTTGTATGATTCATACTACAATATGTAGATTCATATCTATGGTCAACTCTTGACCTAAAAGAAGTCCTAGTCACTTTTGGCATTCCATATGCCCAATCATATTGATCATATGGGGCTCTACTAGATCTCCTTTTGTCAGTTTGCACTCAAACAACACTTTGAATACATTATACCTTACTTACTTTACATGATTCTTAAGATGTGTTACCATCTCGAGAATGACCATGTTTTTCATGTTGTTCATGCAACTCATAGTTCATACAACATAGCATAAGGTCTTTGATGCATGATTCAAGTAAGCATCTATTTTAGCCGTAGGGTATTTGGAGCAGGTTAGTTTGGCTCTAGTCTTTCAAGGACATAGAGTTTTTGCTCATTGGTGAGAACTAGAGATGGCAATTGGGTGGTTATTAGCAACCCACACCCATACCCACTAAACCCATTTATATATTGAATCTACCCATACCCATCATATTAGAAGAGAATCTATATTAGGGCATACCCATACCCACCCTAATGGGTCACAGGGATCCATTTTTATCCATTTTGAGAAAAATCATTAATTAGGTATATTATCATTCCAAACAAATAAACATTATAAGTTGGTGCTTTTTTCACATAATTTGCAGCAAACTCCCTATGAATAACATTTATAGAAAACTTGTAACTTTGAACTCAAAGATAACAATAGTCAATATTATATACTATTTTTAACTGGATATAATTACATAGTGAACCAAAAATATTTATTATCTTACTATAATATTCATATACACATTTGATCATGGGAATTACACACAATGTAGTATAAAGAAGAGTACATCAAAAGTAGATTTACAAAGAACAAATTAATGAATCTTTACAAATCAACAAAGAACTTAGAGGAAACAAGTTCAGATCCCACACAACAACAAATCTATGGGGTTTAATAGTATTTTTGTCGAGGGGATATGCTTTAATCTATTCTGATGAAGGTGGTGATGACAGACATGATGGTGGTGGGGAATCTACAGCTTCAAATCATTAACCTTCTGGCTTTAGATCATGAAGCTACTTTGGGGATTTATGTCATGCATCCGATAATTTAGTGTTAGCATCAACGAGTTCCTTCTACTACAGCTCGATACTAGGTCACCTAGGTGGGGAAAAAATTGTTGGATGGGGACTTCCACAACTCCTAGTGATTGTTTGCACTACCGCCTAGTGTGGTTAATTTTACGTAGTCGACACCACAAACCCCTAGGGGCAGCTACTACATGGTATGAGACCAATGGAATCTGGGGAAACATGACCAAGTTAAGAGATCATTGTGCCATAGTAGATATCATCCATGGTGGCGGTGTGGAGCCGAGACAATCGAGCACCACTTACAAATCCTATCTAGTATGGCATAGAGAATAGAGTGAATAATAGAGTGTTTTTATAGTTCAATGTGACATCATGGAGCTGAGAGAACATCGCACCATTGCAGATCCATCTAGGGTGTCATCGTGTAATCGGGAAAACAATGTTCTATTGTAGATTCGACGCTCCATGTCAGTAGTGTGTCCTCCCGCAGGCAGTACACCAGCTTCAGATCCATCATCACAACTATATACAGAGTGTAACATTGAGCAACATTCACCTGATAAGAAGAGAGGTCAGGGGTAGAGATGGCAAGAACGACAATTGGGAACGGAAAGGGAGTGGGGAGGTGAGACGGAAATAATGGGTTGGGGAACGAGAGGGTGTTAGGTATTAGTGGGTATCTATGGGTCTTACTGGACCTCCATTTGAAAATGGGTCCTAAACTCATGCCCCATTAAGACCCAATTATGAATTATAACCCATTTAAACCCACTATAATTGGGTCAGGATGTACTGGGTCATCAAGGGTATGTGTTTGTTGGAGAATTTTTCCATCCCTAGTGAGAACATTTCTCAAATTCCCAAACTAGATATGAAAGTTAATCCCGTTTAGTTTTGTCCTTCTCAAGTATTGGTCACGATAATAATGTGTTTGTGTTTGCCATTAGTTTCTACAAAGAAAAATTAAAACTCTTCAAAACACTTTTGATTTGTTTGATTTGATAAGTTAACAATATTAGTTAGGCCTTTAATTACTTATCACTCTAACTATTTTGTTCCAATTCATAAACCTCATCTATCAATTTGGAAGAATGCAACATACAATCTTCTAGTGAGACAAGATCCATATTTCATCAAATTGGGACTCATCTTTGGCTAATCACCCAAAACTTGACTATTTAGGTAGACAACATTTTTCAATCGCATCGCATGCAACTCTTGGATAGATGTTATGCACAACTCCTTGCCATAGTCATCTGCATGCCTCTAGTTCTTAATCCAATTAAGTACACTCAGTTAAGCCTGATGCAAAAGCCAACACGATAGAGTATGTACCTTTCTTTATTAGATCTACACACCTACCATCACACTTCTACAAGATAGATGGCACACCACATTTTAGCATAACCTATGCTTGGTCGATCAAGCTTTTCATGTGTGTTGCTTATGGAAAGCATCTAAGACTTAATATTATATTGTGAGATTTTATATATAAATACATATATATATCCACTCACTACATACTTATAGTACATACCATATACATGATACAACCACAAATGATAAATATGTAATATAAAACAAACAAGTGATGGTTATGGTCATTCTATTATAAATCCTTGGAGCCACAACGAATTACTACCACCTAGGGTCCACATCATATGCAACATGTTGTCGATGAAGATATTTTCTCTATCCAATTTGGGTTGATCGGTTCAACACTTGAACATATTGGCTCACCTCCTGGATGCTCGGTTGGGCTATTGAAATGGTCATATGGTCTCAGGTTCAAATTATGTCTGGACTCCACCAACTGATCGGTTGGGCCACCAGTCGATCGGTTCATCCTTTGATTGTCTGTCCTTATCGGTCCTCCATTCGATAGATTCGTCTGATGAAATTGTCAATTTGTCTTGTACAGAACGTATTTTCACGACAAAACATAAATTAAAACTATCCTATTTCTTAATACATTGTATAAGGGAAAACCTCGAGTTACATTTGAGGGGAAATAGTAAGAAGTACATTAATTTACATTTGGAAAGGGGAGAGAGAGGCTTGATATGCAAACTGAGATATAAATAGAAATAAACAACCACAACCATCCACACACTGATCTAGGATTATTGTCCATAACCATGCTTCACATCCACCATCAAAACTAACTTTTAGGACAACACGTGTAAATTGCATATATATATATATATATATATATATATATATATATATATAGAGAGAGAGAGAGAGAGAGAGTCAGGTTGGGATACACTCGAATGTACAGATCACATGCTACACTCAAGTTTTGTTTGCATATTAAGACTTTTTTTATATATAAAATGTAAACCATTGATCTTCATTGTGATACTATAATTAGGCTATATACAAAATTTTAGCCCATTTGGATGAGTGTAAGTCACTGGTCTGAGGGTAACAAAATCAAGGCATGAAACAAATTTGAAATGCATAATTTTTGGGGTCTTCATAACATGACCTATAAATGTCTAAATGGGCTCAAATTTTGTATATGAGCTATTCACAAGATTTTTAAGAAGATCAATTGATTAGATTTAAAAAAATATATTGCATCATGGAAAACTACTTGAGTGTATTCTACTCTAGATACACTTGAGTGTATTCTAGCCTGACTCTCTCTCTCTATATACACACACACACACAGATATATATATATATATATATATATATATATATATATATATATATATATATATATATATATATATAGGAGTCGTATGTGGTATTTTGATTGAATATGTGCATTAACTAGTTTAATATTTGCATCATATGCAATAAAAATAAATCTGATCATATCGATTTAAATCTAGATACACTATAAATTGATGTGGTTCTGCTACCATTGTAGGGAAACCGGGTGACAAATAAGATAGTGGAAACAAAATTTAAAGACAGATTCCACTTAAAAGCAAGATCACATAAAAAATAATGTATCTATGAAGGAAAGTAACAACATTTATACTTGGTCCTGGAGCAAGTCTAGTAACAACTCTTGATGTAGTACATTGCTTCTTCTCCAAGTAGTCGTGAGCTTCTTCTTTAGGCAGCAACATGGTATTTCTTCAGCAGCACTCGAGCAGTCGTCAGCAATGGCCTCATGGTCTGGCCACCACAAATGAAGGTTGATGGAGTTCTCCTAGAGGTATAACCCTCTCGCCTCAAGAGAAGTCCACACAGACTACTAGAAACTCCATGTTGCACTACTAGAGCCAAGTGGAAGGAGTTTCCCCCTTTAGAATGTCAACTTTCTAGAGTTGATATGCTCTCCCATAGTTGTCTCTCCCTTGCTATCTCTCACTTTATCAGATAGGACTTGCTCGGGCTCTCTGTTGGTTACCACAACTAGAGAGGACAACAATTGTCAGAGCAACTATTTTGTTTTATGAAGCTCTCAATACCCCTCTATTTATAGGAGAGGCTAGGGTCAGAGTTCCCATTCTGTGTGATAGTTGAAAGGGTAAAATTCACATATTTTCTATAACCTACGCATACCAAACCGGTCGGTTCACATACCCAATTGGCCAGTTCATGTACGAAACATTTGGTTTGTACCATGAACCGATTGGTTCGTGTAGGTTTCTGCTCTAAATCACATTGGTATTAAATGTATGATTAATGTATAACATGGTGTCAACACCAATCCTTGATGTAATGGAATTGACCATTGAACCGGACAGTTCATCTCATGAACTAGTCTGTTGGGACCAGTGAATGAATCGGTTCACTATGTGAATAGGTTATTTCACACTCTAGTTTAGCTAGTGATCAACTAGTGTTGATTTCAATTGACATGACACTCTAACTGTTGGGAAATATGACATCAGGTAGGCAGTAGAAAAAAAATACTAACATATTTCCCATATACCAGCGAGTCACATCAATAACTATGCAATGGGAAGGATAGTTTCACAAAGATATACCTAGTCCTGGAGTAAGTCCAGCAACAATCCTTGTCGATGTAGATGCACACTTTGTCTAGGACGGTGTCTGTGCAACTCTGCACTGAGACTCATTTGACTGCTCCTCCCAAGACAGCAGACTTAGACAACTATTACAGCACCTTCTCTGATCTCACCATATATTATGAGTTGGTGTTGTCCTCCTAGAAGTAGCCAAAGGAGTCTTGCCTCTAGAGTAGTCCACACGGACCAAATAGAACTCATGTCGTCCTGCTAGAACAGACAGGAAGGAGTAGTCCCTCTCGTTGGCATACTAGTCACTTCCTGCTCTCCCTCAACAATGATCCTCAATTATTTTTCTCCCATAGCTATCCCTCCCTAGTCAGATAAGACTTGCTTGGGCTGTCTTGGTTACCACAACTAGAGAGGACAACATATTTTGGAGAAACTGATTCTCAATTGTATGTGTTGTGCTATGGGAAGCCCCCACTACCCCTCTATTTATAGGTGAGGTTTGGGTCCAAGTTCCTAGTCGATGCGAGAGTGGAAGGGATCAGAAGATCTTGGATTTTCACAACATGCTACCACTAAAATGGCCATGTGGAACACCAGACAGTTGTCTGGCATGAAAGACAGTCATCTCATATTGTGAGATGCCCGTTTATACTTTCCCAATCACATCTGAAATTGGCAATTTTGATTCCAATTATATCACATATTAATTCTTTGTACAATAAGTAATATGCAATCAAAACCAATCTGGAAAGGATCTTGAGCCTTCCTCGGCCGATCTAACCTACCTCACCCATGTGAGATGGCCTTCTTGGTCACCCAAATGGTCGTCTGGTGACCTGAGCCAAGCCGGTTGGATCGGTTGGTTCGCTCTTTAGCCAATTTCAGCTCAAATCAGTTCTGACTCTCCAGACGCCCATCTCAACAATTGAAACGGCCGTTTGACACTCTCCAGATGCCCGTCTCAACACTTGAGATGGTCGTTTGGAAGTTCTGTCAGGTTGCTTGTTGCATGAATCAATTACTGAAATATTTTAGCAATTAATTCAATTATCATTCAAGATTCAACTCCTCTTCTAGATGAGTTCATATGTGTGTGACCCTATAGGTCCCATATTACGTTGGCAGTGAATGTACATAAAACCTTATGACATCAAAAGCAATGAGTGGTGCCTAGTCACACATCATTGCTACCCAAGTAAATGGAAAGTTGGAGAACAACTTCAACCTACAATCTGTGTATGGTGTTACAATGTTTGTATAGTTCTTTTGTCACTTATATCCAGATTGAATTAGAGGCATGGAGAAGCCATCCTCATCACTATTCAATCTTGTTCCTTGAACCAGGACAAACTTTCTGAGATATATGTAAGCTCAATATCATATATTGACTCACATGTGCAATTATGCATTTTTTTAGTCTAGCTAATTAAGAAGCCTAGGATATCACACTCCCTTAGGAGGGACAAATCCCATATCTATCACTCACAGTCAATCCCCATGTGTTATAGTCACCAAATCATCACCTTCATAACAGCCCATGTTTCAGGACTGTGTTTGATGATGTCAAAGTGTAGTGAACGATATGTGATGAGTGCAGTGATTACAGGTCTAAGAACCACAACCACCAACATCATTGTGAGAGTTGACTATGACTTTATTATGATAGCTTCCATGTGTCTGTCTCATGGTCGGTATGTCTGATACACTGTTCACTAACATGTATCTATGTGCTTGGTTTAATATCGCCATATCATGACTAATGAGACTATGTCATCAACCAACTCACACTCTAATCTTATGTGTTATTGTTGTCTATCCACCTTCCACAATAACAACCGATTAGGGACATAATGAGAACATATATACTCTTAACGTCCATATGATCTTATTCTTCCAAGTCATGTACTTGAAGGCATACATCATTAAGTAATATCATTCTCTAGACATTTATTATGTTATTTTATTATATCATAACTAAACAAACATAATAAGTTGGAAGCTTGCCTTTTATTAATAATCAAATAATTTACAATTAAGCCACTAAAATCATCACATGATTAGCTCTCTGGGCATATACAACAACACTAATTGATCAGTTCAACATTTGAACCGGTTGGATCAAAGTCCAGTCAATTAATTATGAACCTCAGTTGTTTAATTGAATACCTAAGCACCTAATTTAGTAATCAATGTAAGCATCATTCATGAACATACTCCTTTAATCCAAGTGTATCCTATGTGCATGACCCTATAGGTCCAAAATTATGTTGGAAGTGAATGTCCATAACCAATTATGACATCAAAAGCAAAGAGCGGTGTCTAGCAACACATCATTGCTACCTAAGTAAATGGAAAGTTGGAGAACAAATTCAACCTACAATTCATGATCAGTGTTACCGTGATCATATAGTTCCTTTGTCTCTAATATATTAATTGAACTCAAGGCATGGCATAGTCATCCTCTCAATGCTCAATCCATGTTCCTTGAACTAGATAAGACTATCTGAGATGCACATGAGCTTACATATCACATATTGAGTCACATGAGTATGGCCTTGAACTAAAGAAGACTATTTGAGATGCACGTGAGCTAACACATCACATATTGAGTCACATGAGTATGGCCATACATTTCTCAGTCTCACTTATCAAGAGGCCTTGTATATCAATCTCCTATAGGAGGGACAAATCCCATGTACATCACTCCCATTCTATCTCATGTGTTACAATTCACCCAAGCACCACCTTTACGGAAACCCTTATTCAGGATCACAATGGATGATGTCAAAGTACACGAATGACATGTGATGAATGTAGTGATTTTAGGTTTAAGAACTTCAATAACCATTATCACCATGAGAGTTGATTCCAACTACCATTCCATGGTCTCCATGTATCACCCTCATGGTGGGTATGTTCGATACAATGTTCTCTAACATGTACATGTGTGCTTGACTTGATATCATATATCATAACTAATGACTCTTTGTCATCAGTCAACACCCACTCTAGTCTTATGTTATTGTTGTCTATTTTGGTTCGACAGTAATATCTGATTAGGGACATAACAAGAATGTATGTACTCTTATCATACATATAATCTCATTATTCAGATCCTCAACCTGAAGACATATTTCGTCAAGTAACATCATTATTTAGACATCTACTATGTATGTGTCATCATCTCATGTTAAGACAAACATAATAGGTAGAATTACCTTTATAATTATCAAATCAGATATCTAATGCCCCATTGCAATAATCATATGATTGTCTCTCTAGGAATACATACCAACAATGATCTTATTATTCATGTCCTCAACTTGAATACATATATAAACTGAGTAACATCATTCTCTAGACATATATTATGTATGTGTCATCATCTCATGATTGAGGAAAACATAATACACATAATTACCTTTATCATAATCAAATCAGGTATCTACACCCCCTTACAATCATCATATGCATACATACCAACACACATGCCCCTCTTCTATTTCACTAGCTAATGAAGCATTCCATGAAGGATACCTTCAACTTGAGCATGTATCTTGTGGTAGAGTAGTTGCACCAAATTGGTGTTCTAAAAGAATAATACATCGCACTTCCTACCATACAACATCACAAAAAAATTGACCGAGAAAAAGTAACCTACAAATAGGAGAGAAAGTAGCATCAATTAATAAAAAAATAAGACAAAACAAAATAACAAAGCAATCTAGCCTAAATAGAAAACAAGTAAAGGAGAAAGGGGTAGGAAACTCATCACATCTGGGTTTAACAACAGGAAGGAAGGAGTTCATTGCATCCAAAGCACCATGCACATTCCACCAAGCAAGATAAGACGACCAAAATGTGTCAAAAGAGCCAAAAAGCCTCCAAGACGTCCAAGATTCAGACCCAAAAGTCTAGAAAAAATGCCGCCACCACCGACATCAAGAATCCAAAGAAGGAAATAACCACACCTCTTGGAGAAAAGACCCTACAAATGTAGAGCAAGAAAGAGGCTGAGGGGGAATGAGACATTGCTTTGCAGCGGCCATATCCCCCTCCCCCCAAACATCTTCCTCCAAATAAGAATCCCTACCCTCGCTAAAGTGGGTGGGAGCAAAATGAGTTATACCCCTGAGTTACTAATATAATTGAATTTGATGATGATGAAATATAGTGATAATCTAAAACCATTTTATCACATAGTTAAAATACATCCCTAGACATATCCAAACAAATGAAATGTCATTTCCTTCTTTCTCTACTTTCCCTCACTTAGAATTGAATTGCATGACAAGTACACTGGTTTCCAATTGGAGGAAACATTATAGTATGTGAGATGTCTTATA
The DNA here is from genome assembly GCA_963693085.1 of Alisma plantago-aquatica. NCBI lineage: Eukaryota > Viridiplantae > Streptophyta > Magnoliopsida > Alismatales > Alismataceae > Alisma > Alisma plantago-aquatica. The sequence goes on along the minus strand of OY856414.1, from coordinate 81,582,775 downwards.
TTTTTATATGAGAGGATCAACAAGAATTCAGCATTGTATCTCAAAAGTTCACCCCTTGGAAAAAATAATGAAAAAAATTACTTATTATACATTTAACAAATCCCTATTGGGATACTACCAAATAAATAAATTAGGCAAATAAAACTTGTTCTTATCAGAGTTGGACAATATATGGCAAGAATATGAAGATATAGAGTGGTATATTATGTAGTACTAAATGTCAAGTTGAGGAAATATTTGTTGGTAAGGTATTCCCATAGAGACAATCATATGATGATTGACATGGCATAATTACCTAAAAGGATTTGATTAATAATAACATACATAAAGGCAAGCTTCCAATTCATATGTTTCACTCAGTCATGAGATAATGAGGATACCGAGTGAATGTCTAGAAAATTATATTACTCAACGACGTATGTTGTCAAGTTCCTATCCTTGTGTTAAGATCATACAAATGTTAAGAGTACATATACATATTCACATTATGTCCATGGTCCGTTGTTATTGTGGAAGATTGATAGACAACAATAACACATAAAATCAGAGTGTGAGTTGGTTGGTGACTAAATCTCATTAGTCATGATATGGCAATATCAAACCAAGAACACAAATATATGTTAGAGAATAGTGTATCAGACAGACCCACCTTGAGAGTGACACATGATTTTGTGGTCACAGTCATCTCTCTTAGTGAAGGTGGTGATTGTGATTGCACTCATCACATGTCGTTGGGTACACTTTGACATCATCAAACATAGTGTTGAAACATGGGTTGTTATAACAGTGATGATTGGGTGACTTTGACACATGGGGATAGACTGTGAATGATAGATATGGGATTTGTCCCTCCCATGGGAGTATGCTATCCTGGCCACTTGATTAGCGAGACTGAGAAACGCATGTGCATGCACATGGGAATCAATATATGATATTGAGGTTACATTATCTCAGACAATCTACTCTTGGTTCAAGAAACATGAATTGAACATTGAGAGGATGACCAACCATGCCTCGAGTTCATCCTGGATATCAGAGACAAAGGAATTATACAATCACTGCAACACCTTACACAGATTGTAGGTTGAAATTGTTCTCCAACTTTCCATTTCACTTGGGTAGCACTGATGTGCGACTAGGCACCACTCTTTACTTGTGATATCATAAGATAGTTATGGACGTTCACTACCAATGTGATATGGGACCTATAGGGTCACACACATAGGAACACATCTAGAACATGAGTTTGATCTTGAATGACAATTGGATTGATTACTCAAGTGTTTAGGTATTCAATTCATGCAACTGATTGCTTAAATGGCTGACCATGTCTGCTAAATGACCATCTCATTGAGTGAAAAAGCCATTTGGGTAGCCAGACAAGCATCTCATGTAGTTGAGATGGTCGTTTGGGGTCAGGTTAATCGGAGATCAAATTGGCTAGGTTTTTTCCTTGAACAAACCAGTTCAATATGATTGAACTAACCGGCTCATCTCAACTCACTAGAAGACCATCTGGGTAAGTGAGACGAGCACCTCGGTGATGTGAGACGTCTTGGTTGGGACAAACAAAAGTTCTGGAGTTTTCTCAAACTTGTTTCAATTGCACATACTTGGAGTGCAAGTAAATTAATGTATGACATTAATTAGGAAATGATTTGCCAAGTCATATTTGATTGGGAATGCATGAAACGACCGTATCACGTCCTAAACAACCATCTCACTTAGAAAAATGACCATCTTGTGTGTGAGATGACCGTCTCGTCTTACGAGACAACTGTTTTGGCTGACGCAAGTTGTGAAACTTCTAGAATTATTGCAAAAATTCAAGATCTTCCGATCCTTTCCACTCCCGCTTTAGTCTCGCATTGGATGGGGATTGGGAACTTTGACCCTAACCCCTCCTATATATAGAGGGTTATTGGGGGCTTCCAAGAGTACTAGGGATGTAAATGGGTACGAGTATACCCGTGTACCCGCAAAATCGTACCTGCAAAAAACCATCATGGGTCCAGTTTTCTAGACCCACGTACCCGCGTACCCGCATACCCGTACTGTCCCGGTTCCAATAATGGGTATAGCTATACCCATACCCGCTAACCCGTGTACCCACAAAAAAAATATAAATTTATACATTTATATATGAGTTTGTTAGAATCTATGGCTAACAAACTACTGGACATGATCTAACGGTGGACATTTCTAACCTAATTTAGCCCAAAGACTAAAGCTATTATCCCAAACCATCGGCTTCCCTCCCGGCTCCCCCCTCATTATGCTTTCCTCATATCGAGCGGAGACAGCAGACGAAGCCAGAGCTAGGGCTTGCCGCCATCCTCTAGTCTCCAGGCTCCAGCCAGAGCGAGCATGCCGGGCCACTGGCCTCAGTAGTCAGTCCGCCGACATTCAGTAGGATCGTCTTCGCGGGCGCCATCTTCAAGCCGCCCCCAACGACAGCCAAGCTTTCAGTCGAATCCGCCCCTCAACAACCCAACGACCCCGTCGGCCATCGCCCCCTCAATCGCTGAGCCAACCCAGGTCGTCGACGATACCAACTCTCAACTGCGGCGAAGATCCTCTCTATTTAGGTCATAGAGCTCTCGCCAGTGGCAAGCCAAGCCCTCATCAGCCCGACGTCGGCCGCAGGAGTAATTTAATATTTGAGTAATACAGAGTGCTCTCCCTATTTCCACTCCTGCATCGCGTCTGACTCGAGACTTTGTTGCGCGGCTCCCCCATTCTCTACACTAAACCTGTGCACTCTGTTTTGTAGAGGCGCTGCCACACAAAACTGCTCTGGTGAGGAATCGATGGCATCTCAACTTCCTTCATCAACTCCTTTTCCCCCCTATTTGGCTCTATCACAACAGCTGTAGGCAACGGCGAGCCCATGGAGGTAGAGTCCAGGTGGCGGACCCAAGGAGACCTGAACCCATAGAGGCTTGTAAGAGCTATCTGAAGCTGTTGGAGGCCTAAGGATATGACAAGGAGCATTCCCGAGCAGCTCACCGAAGATCTCCCATCGCGGCGGCGGGCGCGGAGGAGCGTCTCCGAGGATGAACTCCAGACTTCACTACGGCTCTACGATGAGCCGGAGAAACTCAGACTCACATCTCGAATCCAATGGTTGATTATTGAGTGGTATTGTGTGATTTGTTGAAATATTCTTAGTCTCCAAATCGATGATGTGGGTAATATTGTTCGTTTTACTGGGCTGTTTATAGCACTCAACTCATGAATGGTTTCTTTGTGTTCTATTGGGTTGTTCTAGTACTATAACCATATATGTTTATGATATGATTTTTTTAATATAGATTTTGGGCCAAAAGTAGGTACTTAAATGGTTTTTAAGTGCACAAAGCCTCCCAAAATAGCAGCTTTGTGTTACTCTAGCAGCTTACATGTTGGAAATTTGGAACGTCGTTCTAGTGATTAAACCATGTATGTGTATGATATGATTTTTTTAATAAAGATTTTGGCCCAAAAGTAGGTACTTGAATGATTTTAAGTCCACAAAGCCCCCAAAACAGCAACTTTGTGTTACTCTAGCAGCTTACATGCTGAAAATTTTCAGTAAATGTATACATCAATTTGGACCTAAAAATAGGTCCAGCCATCAATTTTAATACTTCTAAAAAAAATTGCACAGAACCATATACCCTTGGAACCGCACCGTGTACCCGCATTATATGCGGTTCCGGGTATGGTGCTGGTCTGGTTAGACCCGTACCTGTACCCGCAAAAACAATTGGGTACGGTTCTGGGTATGGTCATACCCGCACCGTTTACACCCCTAAAGAGTACAATACAAACAACTAAGAATCAGTTCCTCTGACAACTATTGTCCTTTCCGGTTGTAGTAACCAAGAGAGCCCGGGCAAGTCCTACTTGAAAAGGGAGGGATAGCCAACAAGAGAGAACAACTGAGAAGTTGTCATTATGGGAGAGTAGGCTGGTGACTAGTACACCAACGGGGAGGACAACTCATTCATGTCCATTCTTGGGGAACGACAAGAGTTCTAGTTAGTCTGTGTGGACTACTCTAGAGGCAAGAGTCCTTTGGCTGCTGCTCAGAGAGCAAAGTCAACCTGCAGTTTATGGCGAGACCACTGGAGTTGATGTAGAGGTTGCATAGACATTATTCGTGTTGAAGACCAGGAGCTGCACAACCACCATTGAAGAGAAACTTGTCAGCAGTTGCAAAGAAATGAGTTTTGTTGTTGGACTTCCCAATGTAAAGTTAATGCTTTCCTATCTTTACTCCCCTCTTCCCAATGTAAAGTTAATGCTTTCCTATCTTTACTCCCCTCAAATGTAACTCGAGGTTTCCCTTATTCAATGTAATAAAGTAGGAATAGGATAGTTTCTTTTCATGCAACAATGTTGAAGATGTTCATCGCCGGTTGAGATGACCAATTTGTGAAATGAGCCAATCGTATGGAGGATCATGGGGATAGAGGATGATGGAACCAGATGACTGCCTGGTGGGACCAACCGTCCATTTGGAAGGAGTCTAGACATTGCTTGGATAGGAGGCCATACGTCCATCCCAGAAGGTTTGACCGACCATATGGAAGAAGTTCAAACATCAGTTGGACAGAAGGACTAACCAACCGGCCAAGAGGTGAGAAGACCAGTTCAAGGGTTGAACTGATCTACCCAGATTGGCAAGCACAGATTTACATCAACCGCAGGTTCATACACTTGATGTGTTGATTGACCTAGGTGGTAGTAATTCCTCGTGGCTCCAAGGAATTACAAGTATACATGGCCATAACCATAACTTTTTGTTGTATATATTGCATGTTTACATTGTGGGATATAGCATGTATATGATATGTACTATATATGTGGTGATTGGATACAATATATGTATATATATGATATCTATAAAATCCCTCAATCAAATATATTAAGTCTTAGATTCTTTCCAGTAGCAATACAAATGAAAAATTGATCGACCAAGCATAGATTTGCACAAAGCATGGTGCGTCGTCTATCTCTTATAAGTGTGATGGTAGGTTTGTAGATTTGCACAAAGCATGGTGTGTATCTATCGTATTGGTTATTGGGTCGGGCTTAACTAGTGACCTGGAGATACCAGGCCCAGAGGCATGTAGATGATCATGGCAAGGTGTTGTGTATATCATCTATCCAAGAGTTGCATATGATGTAATTAGCAAGTTGGCCTACCTAAATAGTCAGGTTGTGGGTGATGGGCAAAAGCGACTCATGACTTGATGAAATATGGATCTTGGCTCATTAAAAAATATTTTGCTGCAATTTTCAAAATTGATACTTGAGGGTTATAAATTTGAACAAATAATGAGAATGATAATTAATTAAAGACCTAATTATTATCGCCCAAATTTTAATCAAATCAAATCAAACCAAAAATTGAATTTTTGACAAAATTGCAAATTCTTTTGTAGAATCAAATGGCCACACCAAACAATCACTTTTATCTACGATCGGTCTTTGAGAAGGACAAACTTGTTGGGAATCAATTCTATGACTGTTTCAGGATGCTGAGAGTTGTTCTCACACAAGATCGCAAGCTCTATGTCCTAGAAATACTAGTACCAGAGGAACCTGCTCAAAATGCTCCAAGGGATGACAAGGATGCTTACAAGAAGCATATTGAGGATGTCGTGGATATCAAATGTATGATGATATGTTCCATGAACCATGAGTTGCAAAGGCAGCATGAGAACATGGGGGTGATTGAGATGGTCACACATCTCAAGTACATGTACCAAGATCAGGAAAGATAAGAGAGATATGATGTCTCCAAGGTGTGGTTCAAGTGTACCATGACAGAAGGAGATCCAGTAGGTCCTCATGTACTCAAGCTTATTGGGTTTGTGGAGAACCTAGATAGACTAGGATTCCCCTTGGGTCAAGAGTTGGCCACTGACATGATTCTGCAGTTCCTGCTAGAGTCATATAGTCAGTTTGTCATGAACTACAACATGAATGACTTTGATAAACCATTGACAGAGTTGTTGGGCATGTTGAGGACAGCTGAGACACAAATGAAGAAGGGCAAGCCGAAGTTTGTGATGATGATCAGCAAGACAAAGGGGAAGTCTAAAGGCAAAGGCAAAGCTAAGAAGAGCTCTAAAGCTGGCCAGAAGCCCAGGTCTTCATATCTCAAGGTAGATGGTGGAGTAAAGAAACAAAGAGATGATTGTCACCATTGTCACCATCCTAGACATTAGAAGACAAATTGCCCACTCTGATCAGAGGAACTAAAGAAGAACAAGGATGGCACTGAGGCCTCTACTTCAGGTATAAACCATATAAGATAAATTTGATTATTCTTCATTTTGTTATGTGCTACCAAATAGAGGTATGACATACTAATGTGCATGATATGACAAGAAGCAAAGGCCTTCATGGAAGGACTAGGATGGACAAGGAGGAGCAAGTGTTGCGGAAGCCATAGTCTACATTTAAATTTATCTTATCCCAATGAGCATGTAATAGAGTTATTAGAATTGCTATTTTATTATGCCGTAGAAACATTTTCTTTATGCATATTGTATGGACAAGGATGATTATCAACAAAGAATTATTCGTGATTCTATTTCAAAGATATGATCTTGCATGACGTTGTCCCTGAAACATCTTGTGATATTTATGCTAAATGATCAAATATGAATGTTTATAATGTTTATACCAAAAGATTATAATTGATAACTCAAGACTATCATTAGCATTAGTTATCTTGTATGAATATGAGAGGTGCATGCCTAGAACACATATTGATGATGATCTAGATTTCCTTGGTTATTGAACCTAAGGAAACATGCAAAGTCTTACTTACACAGAATATGACATGACGTTCTTCACTAGATATAGTGGGAAGATAATTCTTCCATTAGAACTTATACATATGATGCACGAAGATCTTATGGAATGAATGCTATAGATAAATAATTAATACTTCATTTTGATTTACTGGTAATATGATGATGATATGTACCATAGGAAATGAAAGCATCAATCTCTTGAAAATGTTCAAGGAGATTGTAAATGAAGTATACCATTAATAAAGGTATTAAGATACTTTGATATGATCAAATGTTGAAATACTTTACATCAATACCTCGGGTACCTTCAGGAATGAACTATGATAATGTATCACATGACAATCCATCTGAACATTATGATGTGTCAGAATGAAGGATTTATACCATGATGAGTCATGATATAATTATCAATTAATACAATCTTCTTACATCCTCATAAATATATATACCTATCTGTAACACCCCGCTTTTTAAATATGAGAAGAAGCATCTATCTTGCAAGGGATGCCACATTAATACGATCATAGCAAATAAATACATAAATCGTCATTGAAATTCATACATTGTTCTTTACATAGGAAACTATAGTTGAGTTCTATAACATGTCTAAACATTTCTAAGCATGGAAAACTAAACATGAAATTAAACATATCTAAGTAATTGGATCGCCTAGTATGGATGGCACCCCACCAGTTAGCTCTTGAAGGTCTTCTAGTCCTTACTTGCTTCTCTTGAGTCCTTTCTTGCTCCAACTCCTAGGGACATCACATCCCCATCCATTCAAAGGAAAAATATCAACACATCAGTAACTAGTACTGACACTTTATGATATGAGCAAAGTAAATATACTTGACATGTAAGAAAACTTGACATGAATTAACTATAAGCATTCTTGAATCATTCTTAACATGAAGAATTGAAAAGTAAATGTATGCATCCCTCTATGATGCCCCCTTAGGAGCGCATGATTGTTAGGAAATCCCTTGATGCTAGGAAATCCCTTGACGACCCCTTGAGGTCCATGATTCTGGAGCATATAAAGACTATTTCAATTCCAATTAACATGACATTAACATTAACATAATCATGATTCTTGAACTTAACATGATGGTATTGATCCCCATTAACATAATATCTTAAACATGATGGAATTTCTCCTTCTTAATCATTAACATGATTTTCATGAGTCATTAGTCATAAACTCTAATCATAGTGAACATTATAAATATAGGACCTAGCATATAACAATCATTAAGCAGTGATATAATGAACATGATTTAAATCATTAAACTTGAAACGATAATGTCTACTTTATATTTAACATGCAAACAACCAATAGTACTTGTGCTCAGTAGTATGACCCGTTTACCTTGGAGCAATAATGATCCTAAGATAGTCCTCTCTGATCTGGATCAAATCCTAGTTCAAACCCTCTCTTGACTTGATTAGGCCCTAAACACATGTTCATAATTATTAAACATCATAAATCAATACATTGTATTGATCCTAGGTTGAACTAGGGTGAATTAGGGTTTGAGTACATTAGGGTTAGGCTTACTTATAGTAATAATTAAATGAGGTAAACTTGGTTGATTTAAGTCGCATAAATCACATGTGATTCATTATTAGGGTTTCATGGGTTCTTTTAGGGTTTCTAATAAAACATTAGAACAAGAAGTCAAATAATGGCTTTAAAACCTAAAAACCATATTCCTCTCAAAAAACCCTTCCCAACGACTATTTATTCATTAATTTTTGAGCAGTGGTTGAATTACTGTGAATTTCCAAAGATTTGGATACAAAGCATTTGATAATTTTCCTGGGATTGGATACAAAGAAAACGAAATGACTGATATGTCCATTACTATAATTATTTATTAACTACGTGACATGGGGTAAATTTGTCAAAATTGCATCCCAAGCTAATGGTGCGGCCGCTTCATTAAATGAAAGCAAAACCCCTAAAATAACCTAGATATATGTGACATCTTGATTGAAATCAAAAGGGTAGACATGTAAAAGCCCCACACGGTTTCTTTCGACCTTAGCCATGGTGAGACCAGGCTGCTCAAAGCTCTAGGTCACCATACCAAATGACGACCAATGCTTTCTCTCATAGAGTTTTCATGCCCCAAGGATTCCCCAGGCTTCACCGAACTTGGCAAGCCAAGTTTCAGGACCTGCTATGTCATAAAACAAATGCTCTCGACTTCAAACTGTGGAAAACATAGCAGCGGCTCTCAAATCCAAGAACACCATGCCAGGGCGTGTGAGTGTCCACAAAGCACGGGAAAACAAACGTCGGATCAAGGCGAAGTCAAAGACACGATCTTCATGGTCGGAGGACTAACAGGTAGCCATAACAGTGACTGTCGACGAGAAGCCTAACCACGGCTAAAGGACGTGACAACCCAAGGTAAACTAGGAATAAAGAGGTACATAGATACAGAGTTGGAGGTCCAAAGATGCCTACTTGGTAGTCAATTTAACTAGAGGTGGCGGAGAAGTCGAGCCAGTGAGGTGTTTGTCAGAGATGCAAACCTTGAGTAGGTGCAGAAGCTTCAGGGTGCAAACGATGCAATTGCTGGTGGAGGAGCAAGTTGCGAGGGATGGTGGATGTTTTAGGATAGTTATATAGGCATGGGGTGGTCTGTGGTGTCGTCTGCAAGTCAGAGACGGAGAGGAGAGGAAAACCCTAATGGGCATTTCGTCTGTAGGGCACGAAACCCCTAGAATGTAGGGATTTCTAGACATGTGGATTCTACAATTTTGTTGGAGGAAAAATCATGGAAAGAGGGGCAGTGTGGAGGAAGAATGAGATCGAGGAGGGATAATCAGGACCCCTATTCAGACCAACAAACAAGACAGGAGGTAGGGGTTAAAGCCAGCGCCATCAGATCGTGAAAAAAAACAAAATGGGTAAAGCGAGTCGTTGGATCGTGTGAAAAAAAGGGAAGATGAAAAAAAGGAAGCATGTGATAGCGCATAAATCTCGAAGTATAGAGCAATTCAAGAATTAAATGCATTTTTGATTAGATTCTATACCAAACAATATGGAAACTTGTATAATCAATTTGAAGGGTCAAATGTGGTCAAAACGGGTCCAAATTTGGACCATAAACTAATTAAGTAGTCTATATTATTTCTATTCAATTAGATTTAGATTTTTCACAAGTCTTGACCATAATTTCTTTAATAGTCATTTAACTTTAACTTAATGCAATAATAAATTAGATAATTTAGAAAATTACTTTCTTTTGTTAGTACATTGAGAAAATTTGAGATAAACATTAATTATTCTCTTAAAAGGTCATGTCTTATATATTTGTTTGCCTTTTGAGAAACTTTGATGGAGGATAGAGAAAAAGAATTTCCTCCCTATTAAAACTATGAAAGGGAAGAAGGTTACTTCTTGCTTAAGTTATACAAAGTATAACAAAGTATAACTTCGAATTTAGAACCTTTTATTTATCTCTTCCACTTCCCCTAAATATTATTTAAGGTTAGGAAAGAGAAAAAGGTAAGGGGACAACATCTATTTTCTTGATTGTACAAATCATATTTATAATGGAGAAAAAGGTGGATTGATCCTAATATTGTTTTCTAACTTCATTATTCTTAAAGAAAATTTTTCTTAATGGTATTTTGCTAATAAGCCCCTCAATTATTATTCTTTAAGAAAACCACATTTTAAGACTTAAATTAATATTGAAAATTTGGGATGTTACAATTATACCCACCTTAAATAAATTTCATCGTCAAAATTTCATTAAACTACCCACCTTAGAACTTTCCATATCTTTAGCACAAAAACTTTCAACATATTATCATTGTCATGTGAATCCATGGTTCTAAACATTTGCATGTGACAATATCCTTGAAAGTAAAAAAAAAGTACTACACTAAACCCTACTCATTGTTTTCATCTTCACTCTCATATACCATAGCAAATACGCTAGCTTGTCTTTTAGGAGGTGGATTCTGATTCCTATCCTGACCCTGAGGTGCATCCTTCTTCATCTTTGGGCAATTTGACATGAGGTGTCTAGTCTCTCCATAATAGTAGCATGCCCCCGTACCATACCTGCATGGTGCTTCTTGCATGTCAGGCATTGGGGCTTCTCAACTTCTACTGCAGGCTCAGGTACCTTCCTCTTAGGGTTGTTGGGAGGTTGATATTGGTTGTTCTTCTGGGGAACTTCTTTCTTGTAGGATCTTCCAGAGTGATCTTCAAGCTCTAGGGATGCATCCAGAGCAGCATGGAGGGTCCTATGGCCTCCTCCTGACAAGGAAAAACTCAATTCGGGCTTGAGTCCTCAGATGAATTTCTTTGTCCTTCGACGTTCATCATAATCATAGCCATACTTTTGGAGGACCTTGAACTTCATGGCGTATTGGGTAACACTCATGTCACCCACTTGAGCCAGGTTGGCAAACTCTAGCTCCTTCTTCTCTATCATGGCTTCGAACAAGTAGTGCTCCTAGAAGGCTTCAATGAATCCTTCCCATGTGAGTGGAGGTGCATCAGCTGCCCTTAAGTTGAGGAAGTTTTCCCACCATGTGCAGACTGCTCCCTTGAGCATGTGGGTTGTAAAACAAACCCTAGAGTGTTGTGGGCAATCCATATATAGGAAGCAATGCTCCATGCCTCTAATTTAATCCTTAGCTTTGGTGACCACATCAATTTCTCCTTCACCCGAGAAAGAGTCAGGCCTTATCTTTAGGAAGTCCACTAGAGTCAGCTCATGATGTCTAGGTTGTTGTTGTCCTTGTACTAGGGCATTGGTCAGTTCTTGGATAAGATCTTCTATGGTTGGCTTATTGTTCCCTCTTGGTCCACTTTCCCCACTAGAAGAGTTAGCACCATCATCCTTACACTTTCCCTTATCTTCTCTCTTAGGGGCCATCATAAACCTAGGGCTAGAACATATGAATCAAATTATTTCTTTGGTGGCCATCCATTTATTGTCTTTGATACCATTAATGTAACACCCCCCTTTTTAAATATGAGTGGAAGCATCTATCTTGAAGGGGATGTCACATTAATATGATCATAACAAATAAATACATAAATCACCATTGAGATTCATACATTGTTCTTTACATAGGAAACTATAGTCGAGTTCTATAACATGTCTAAACATTTCTAAGCATGAAAAACTAAAAATGAAATTAAACATCTCTAAGTAATTGGATCACCTAGTATGGATGGAACCCCACCACTTAGCTCTTGAAGGTCTTCTAGTCCTTGCTTGCTTTTCTTGAGTACTTACTTGCTCCAACTCCTGGGGACATTGCGTCCCCAATCATGCAAAGGGAAAAAAATCAACACATCAGTAAATGGTACTGACACTTTAAAATATGAGCAAAGTAAATATACTTGACATGTAAGAAAACTTGACATGAATTAACTATAAGAATTCTTAAATCATTATTAACATGAAGAACTAAAAAGTAAATGTATGCATCCCTCTATGACGCCCCCTTAGGAGCACATGATTGCTAGGAAAACCCTTGATGCTAGGAAATCCCTTGACGACCCCTTGAGGTCCATGATTCGGGAGCATATAAAGACTATTTCAATTCCAATTAACATGACATTAACAATAACATAATCATGATTCTTGAACTTGATGTGATGGGATTTCTCCCCATTAACATGATCTCTTAAACATGATGGGATTCTCCCTCTTGATCGTTAACATGATTTTCATGAGTCATTAGTCATAAGCTCTAATCATATTGAACATTATAAAAATAGGACATAGCATATAGAAATCATCAAGTAATGATATAGTGAACATGATTTAAAACATTAAATTTGAAACGATAATGTCTACTTTATATTTAACATGCAAACAACCAATAGTACTTTTACTCAACAACATGACCTGTTTACCTTGGAGCAATGATGATCCCAAGATAGTCCTCTTTGATCTGAATCAAATCCTAGGTCAAACCTTCTCTTGACTTTATTAGGCCCTAAACACATGTTCATAATTATTAAACATCATAAATCAATATATTGTATTGATCCTAGGTTGAACTAGGGTGAATTAGGATTTGAGTACATTAGGGTTAGGCTTACTAATAGTAATAATTAAATGAGGTAAACTTGGTTGATTTAGGTCGCATAAATCACATGTGATTCATTATTAGGGTTATTAGGGTTTCTAATAAAACATCATAATAGGGAGTCAAATCATGGCTTGAAAACCTAAAAACCATATTACTCTCAAAAAACCCTTTCCAACGACTAATTATTCATAACTTTCTAAGTAGTGGTTGAATTACTGTGAATTTCCAAAGATTTAGACCAATCAGGGTCAAGTGAAAAGCATTTGATAATTTTCATGGGATCAGATACAAAGAAAACAAAATGACTGATATGTACATTACTAAAATTATTAACCAACTGTGTGACATGGGGTAAATTCGTCAAAATTGCATCCCAAACTAATGGCGCAACTACTTGATTAAATGAAAGGAAAACCCCTAAAATACCCTAGATATGTGTGACATCTTGATTGAAATCAAAAGGGTAGACATGTAAATACCCCGCACGGCTTCTTCCAGCCTTGGCCATGGCACAACTAGCCTGCTCGAAGCTCCAGGTCGCCATACCAAATCACAACCAATGCTTTCTCTCATGGAGTTGTCATGCCCCAAGGATTCCCCAGGCTTCACCAAACTTGGCAAGCCAAGTTTCAAGACTTGCGATGCCGGAACACCAAAGCTCTCGACTTCAAATTGTGAAAAATAGAGCAATGGATCTCAATTTTAAGACCATCGTGCCAAGGTGTGCGAGTGCCCACATAGGCTGGGAAAACAAATGCCAGATCAAGGCGAAGTCAAACACTTGATCTTCATGGTCAGAGGACTACCATGTAGACATGGCAGTGACTGGCGATGAGAATCCCAACCATGGCTAAAGGATGCAACAACCCAAGGAAAACCTGGAAGAAAAAGGTACACAGAAACAGAGTTGGAGGTCCAAAGACACACTGGAGGTGGCGGAGAAGCCAGGTCAGTGAGGTGTCCACCGGAGATGCAAATCTTGAGTAGGTGCGGAAGCTTCAGGGTGCAAATGATGCAATTCGTGGTGGAGGAGCAAGTTGCAAGGGGTGGTGAATGTTTTAGGATAGTTATATAGGCATGGGACGGTTCGTGGTGTCGTCTGCAAGTACGAGGTGGAGAGGAGAGGAAAATCCTAATGGGAATTTCATATGTAGGGCATGAAACCCCTAGAAAGTAGGGATGTAAAGACTCGTGTGGATTCTATGATTTCGTTGGAGGAAAAATCATGGAAAGAGGGGCAGTGTGGAGGAAGAATGAGATCGAGGAGGGATAACCAGGACCCCTGTTCAGATCAGAAAACAAGACAGGAGGTAGGGGATAAATTCGGCGCCGTCGGATCGTGAAAAAAAATGAAACAGGTGAAGTGAGTCGTCCGATTGCGCAAAAAAAAGGAAGTGTGTGACAGCGCATAAATCTCAAACTATAGAGAAATTTGACATATTAAATGCATTTTTTATTAAATTATTTACCAAACTATATGGAAACTTGTATAATCAATTTGAAGGGTCAAATGTGGTCAAAATAGGTCCAAATTTGGACCATAAACTAATTAAGTAGTCTAGATTATTTCTATTTAATTAGATTTAGGATTTTCACAAGTCTTGACCATAGTTTTTTAATAGTCATTTAACTTTAACTTAATGCATTAATAAATTAGATAATTTATAAAAATACTTTCTTTTGTTAATGATTCTCTCAAAATGTCATGTCTTATGTCTTATATATTTGTTTGCCTTTTGAGCAACTTTGATGGAGGAGAGAGAAAAAGAATTTCCTTCCTATTAAAACTATGAAAGGGAAGAAGGTTACTTCTTGCTTAAGTTATACAAATTATAACTTCGAATTTGGAACCTTTAATTTATCTCTTCCACTTCCCCTAAACATTATTTAAGGTTAGGAAAGAGAAAAAGGTGAGGGGCCAACATCTATTTTCTTGAGTGTATAAATCATATTTATAATGGAGAAAAAGGTGGATTGATCCTAATATTGTTTTCTAACTTCATTATTCTTCAAGAAAATTCCTCTTCATGGTATTTTGCTAATAAGACCCTCAATTATTATTCCTTTAAGAAAACCATACTTTAAGACTTAAATTAATATTGAAAATTTGGGATGTTACACTATCACTAAATAATGTACCATCTGAATGGTCTAAATGGACATCATATATGATATGATTTGGGAATGTCCCAATAGGTCTAAAGGATTGAAACCCACCATGAGAAAGTAGTTTCTTGAGAAGGTTTATCAATCAACCATGATAGTTGAACATTATTAATCCCTTTCCAATACCAAAATTGTTTTGTTAATAGGATAACTGAATTCCTAAAGAATTAGTGGGAGCTAAAGTAGAACTCAAAATGTTTGTGGCTACAACAAGGGTACAATGAGAATAATGAGAATTACAAGTTGTTGTGGAATCTCAAGTTAATCATGTAATATAGAACAAAATATTCTAGTAGAACACATTTGAGATTGGAGGATTGTGAATCCAACAATTCAGATGGGTTGGTCATACAGGATGATCCAACTAGTCAACTAGAAGCCTTTTTCTGAGCTATATGGAATCCATGTAAGCTAACAAGGTAGGACCTTGATAGCACCACCTAAAGGGGTAAAACCTAAAGGGTGCAATAGGGTCTTATGATCAAGACCTACATGGATAACATAAAAGGACAAATTAGTTGAATAAATCAAGTTCAAAATTGTGACAACCCACATCAAATCAAGCCATCACCAGTAATACTTATGGAATAAACATTAGTAGCAGATTAACAAAATCACTATAAATTTTAAAACCATTTTGCAAAGAGATCCATTTCTAGGAAACTCTTAAGAAAAGAACCAAAGTACTATATACATCATGATTCACATTGTACATACAATGTGCCATCTCATCTCAAGGATAACATATAGCAGTTGCTTTGCCAAAACCTATACATAAGCAACATAAAACCTCGAGGCATACAAGAAAAAATCTCAAATCGTTCATAAAACTATTACGTACTGACTCCAAGGACCTGAGAGTACAGAGACAACACATAGGACTTCTATCTATAAGACATGACAAACAATATACTCAACCTGAGCTATTACTGTTGTTCCTACTGTTGTTGTCCTTCCTCTATAGTAAGGTCTCCGCAGGGTGAGACACAAGTCCCAGCGAGAGATATAACTCTCCACCAACAATATTATTATCACAGGTAAACAGTATAAAACTAAACAGAGGATCTTCTATGTAAATAAGCATGTTTAATCATTATTTAATTGCAGAGCAAAGCTATAACAATGTTAAAGTAGTTCAACTATCCATGGCAGAGCTATATATCATCTATTTACTTTATAAGGAATATGAAGAACATGTATACCATCTATCAACTAAGATGTATAGAAATAATGTAACATCAACCAATGTTTCTGTATTTAATACTTAAGTAGATACGCTACACAACTGATTACATTCACACTTATACCCAGAGGAGATGAGTATACCATCATGCTCCAACTGACCACCGCTTATTCGAAATCGATACCATACAAGGTCAATGGAAGAGCTGGCTTCCAAGACCTCACCCGTCTCGGTCAGTACAAGACTATTGGAAGGAAATCTTGTGTCAACAACAATTAGCTTACCAGGGTATACTGGTATCTTCACTATAGAGTTACAACTGTAGCATGCACTCTCTTCGCGATGGTCACAAAGCTTTCCCAATTTATTTTCATCAGGATGGTCATTGAGCTTTCCCGGTTTATTTGGGAGTTCACCGAGCAACCACGGTATGGAGAAGATTACATATTCAACAATATGTATGCCGAGTTAAACTCATTTCACCATTCAACAAATTTTGAAACTGAATGGATCTATGGTCAGGGCAACTACATGATAAGATTTCACTTAATTAATTAGATGTATTACATTATCTTTTAGCATCAACCAAGTTACAAGCATGGATTATAATAGATGCTATAAGAAATATATAATATATTTCTTGTCTAGGGGAGGAGTATTGTAGATGCCATTCTTTTTTTTTTTGAAAGACACCACATTCATTACATTAAAGCCATACAACATCTACATGTAAATGGAGATACACCAACCAGACACAAAAAAGTAAAGACCAGATACAATAACCAGAAACTCATATTGGAATGTGATAAGAACAATGATGTGTTGATCTCTCTTCTATATCGCTGACCAAAACAACTTTTTATGAGAGATTCCTTCAACCTGAGATAATATCTGATATAGAGTATATGCTCCAAACCAGTGACCAAAGAAGGGATCACCTTCGCACTTGCTGCCATACAATAAAGAAACAAAAGAAGACCTAACATGAAAGGAGGACACAAACCACACGACAACAAAGAAGCTATAACTCACTAAAGAAAACTACAAATAGAGAGAAAGATAACAGATAACACGCCGCACCACGACACCAGCAAAAAAAGCCACTATGGATCCCTTTCAAGGACAAGCAAAGGAGCAGAAAAGGTCGGAGGAAGAACAAGGATGGGGGATAGAAAACACAGCAGAACCCCACCACCACTCACCAAGAATCCTAACTCAATCGCAATCGAGAGAGGAACGGAAGCAACACCTCCAAACCCAAGACCCCTGATTACCCCCTACCCCAGCAAGCCAACAGAGAAACCGAGGGCACACCCACCAAACCTCAGACGGAAGAACAGACACAAGGCACAAAGAAAGGAAGACCCCAACAACCTAGACCTACAAACTACCTACAAACTACACAAAGACAATTGATAGGGAGAAAAAACTAAAAGAAGACGGAAAGGGGAAGAAAGGAGCCCAGTGTTGAGGAAGCCCAAGCCGGAGAAACGTTGGAGATGCCAAGAGGCTCTACGACCAAAAGGGATCCAGAGCCCACCTTTGTCTCCAGATCGTTGTGAGATACCAGTCCGTCGCCATCAGGGTCTAGAGCCTGGAGTCCCAACGCGCGATCCCCACCTTCCGACCTCCCTGAGCACGAGGCGGTCTAGGAGAGACCCTGGGGGAGTGAGTCAGTGCAAGAACGACGGCCGAAACCCCTCCCTCGAGCCGTCGTTAGATGCCATTCTTCTTGCAAATGAAGTCATCAATGATTTCAACCATTGCAAAGTTCAGAAACTCTATTTGAAAGCGGATCTCAGTAAGGCTTATGATACCATTGACAGAAACTATATTCTTGATATCATGATTGAGATGGACTTTCCCCCATGTTGGATGCACTAGGTAAGGGAATGCATGTTCTCTGCTTCCTTCCAGGTCCCTATTAATGGCGCCCCATCTGAAGTTATACATGCCACATGGGGAATTAGGTAAGGGGATCCATTGGCCCCCTACCTTTTTGTGATTGGCATGGAAGGTCTCTCTGCAATATTGAATGAAGCGGTGATTGATAAAAAGATCATTCCATTGAAGGTCAAGAATGCATAGGTCTCTCACATATTGTTTGTTGATGACTTACTCATCTTCACCCAAGCTACTGACAGCAATGTTGATAGTATCAAAGCATGTATGAAAGTCTTCAGTGAATGTTCTAGTCTTGAGCTGAACCCAGCTAAAAGTCAACTGTTTATCAGTAAAAGTTCTTCTGAAGTGATTGGCACATCTCTTGGGGTTGCTAGAAAGCAACTGTCTGTAAGGTATTTGGGTCTCCCTCTGTTCACGGGTAGACTCACCAAAAGCATGTGCTATCCCCTGGTGGACAAAATTAAAACCAAACTTGACTCATGGAAGATGAGGCTTCTCAGTATGGCGGGTAGACTAGAACTTATCATATCTACCTTGACTTCATACCAACTATTTTGGACTGGTACCTTCCCCTTGCCTAAGTCTATCATTGAAGAAATTGAAAGGTTATGTAGAAACTTCCTATGGGGTGACCTGGATGGCTCTAGCCACTTTCACATAGTGTCATGGGATAAAATATGTAAACCCAAGCTTGAAGGAGGCTTGGGGATAAGGAAAGTTGAAGATTGGATTCATGCTGGTCTCACTCACTTGGTCTAGGATATTGCCAATAGAAAAAATACATTATGGGTGAAATGGATTCATAGTGTGTATCTTAAAAATGATACTATATGGTCCTGCAATCTCAAGATTGGGGATAGTTGGATGTGGAGAACTATACTCAGACACATAGATATTTTGTTAGCAATGGTACATTTTAAAATTGGTAAAGGAGAGAATATCTCTTTGTGGTTTGACCCATGGGTAAATGGAGAGTTACTTCATGAATGTATTGGTGACAACTTTAAATTAAGAACATGGCTCACTTATGAGTTGAACCTTTCCTCATTGATAAAGGATGGCGTATGGAAGATCCCTAATATTAGAGGAGTCGACTAGCTGTCAAAAATCTGTGCAAACACACGAATCCATGATGTGGACCTCTGTTGTTTTAAATATATGGACAAATTCTCACTCAAGGCTGCGTGGAATTTGTGCAGACTTAAAGACTCTGTCCTTCCCTGAAAAAAATGGCTTTGGTCTTCAAAAACTCCAAATAGAATGAAAATTTTTGGATGGAAAGTTTTCCAAGGAAAACTAGTAACTGAATCCTATCTGAAATCAAACGGCATTCAGTTAGCATCGAGATGTCAGCTGTGCAAAAAAGAAATAGAAGACGACATTTTCCAAACAGGTGTGGCTTCTTGTAAGAACTCATTTCAGTTCCTTACCAAGCAACTTAGCAGACCTGGTGAAGTTAAAAAAGAAGGAAGAAAAACATATGACAATTCTCGTGCTATACCATATTTGGTTCATGAGAAACATGGCCTGTTTTGAAGATAGCAAACTAGAGACTAGGCTCGTATGGTGGAAATCCTTTGTTGATTTTTTGTCACTACATAAATAGTTTTCCCTTTATTTCTTACAGTTTTTTCTTTCTCAAATCAAACTTCACCCACTTGTATATGATGTTTATGTGATATTGAATAGAGAGGCACACTTAATGATTAAAAAAATATATAATATATTTATCAAGTACTTTCATGATCTTTGGAACACATATAACACTCAGGATCTCAATCCCTTATCACAATACTGGGAATTCTCATCCCTCAGCATTATCATCATCATGATTGCTAGATCTGGGTATTCAAACCCTTAGTTCATCACTGAACACTGATACCACTTATCAGGTAACTATTACCTCTAGGTCCTCAGACCCAGGTATACATAATACTTGTTGCACAAGTATTTCACATGGCTCACAAGTCCCATTTAAAATGTATCATATGAGACATCATAGCTCATACCTAGCTATGCTCATCACGTCATGATACCAGCATGGTTAGTATTTCATGATACAAGAAACATCAAGTACATATCATTACCATGCATCATAAGAGAAATACAACCTTTCCACTATTAGGGTTAGGGTTTCCCTCTTTAACCGATTAGGGTTAGGGTTTCCCTCTTTAATAGATTAGAGCTTCAAGTTCATATTGTCAAGAATCAATACCCTAATTCATTTTATTAAGAATCAAAACCCCAATGCATAGCTCTACACATATAGGGGTATCAATGTATGCTCATAGAATGATTAACACACAGGGTATGAGTTTCTCTCTCATCATTTCTAGGATAATGATTACATCATACTTTATTAAGTGGGATCAATCCTTCTCTCAAGATACATTGGCCCATAATGATCAAAATGCATTGAACTCTATACATCTTAATGTATCATTTGACATATCACACTCCATGTGTTACTCAGTCAAGTATATTGTATTGAGGTACTTCCACCATATCGGGCATAGAGGTGTGTGTGTGCTTCACAACATATCGGGCAAAGAGGTGTGTGTGTGCTTCACACCATATCAGGCAAAGAGGTGTATCCTTGATCACCATATCATGCTTCCATATCGGGTTGCTCATCATTAGGGTTTGCATATCGGGATAGAACCTTATGCTAAAAATCTCTTCAAACCTTCATGGTATTGACCTACCCTTCACCATGATGTGATAAGTGACAACCTAGACAGCAGGTTAGTCTAGACCAACTCAAGTGGACAAACCAATAGGGGTTTGGGTTCCAATGTATATCGAGTTTCACATTACCATGTTGGGTTTCAACACCATATCAGGTTAGGGGTATATACTTGACACCATATCATGCATAAGGTGTGTGCTTGACCCCATATCGTGCAAGATATGTGTGTATGTGTCACTCATATCATCCATGAAGTATAAACTCATCACTATATCGTTCTAATAGTGTGTTCACATCACCATATTGGGTTAGAGGTGCTTCAACCTGATATCGGGTTGGACCATGATGATGTCATCATCCTCAAGCTCAAGACCTTCATTCTTACTGTTCTAGTTCATGGAAAATAGGTCTATGCAACTATTAAAACTCATGGATTCATCAATTATTCAAGAAAATTCAAAATTGAAAGTAGATCATCAAGTATGGCAAGATTGATGGTGAGTAATAACACAATTGGGTTCAAGTTATATAACCCGCCTCAAGAACAACTTCAAAGATCCAAGCTCCAAAGCTTCACATTCCCAAGATTGAATATGAGCTTCAAAACTCCTCTATATGCAAAGAATCACCATGGATAAGTATTTGGTGAAGAAGAAAAGAAAGGAAGGTCACAACCCTAGATCCATGCTTTAATCCAAAGTTGAAGATGATCATGGCTTCACCTTAGGGTTAAGACTTGAAATCCTTCTTGTTCTTTGGCACCGTGCATGATACCTCACCACTCATGCATGATATCCCCTCATGTGTGGCCAATATCCCTTCACTTGTGGCCGATATCACCTTGCTATTACCAATATCACTTTGCTATGGCCGATATCACCTTGCTATGGCCGATATCACCTTGCTATGGCCGATATCAAGGCTCTATGCATGATACCCCTTCACCTATGAACGATACCAAGACTATATGTATGATATCTAAGAGAAATAGGGTGGTAAGATTCGAAAACGTTCACTAGTAGGTGAAAGGAATGGTATATATAGTTGTGGTTCATGAAAAAGAGTGTATATGAGGTGTCATCATTTTACACTACTAGGTGCCACATGTCCATGCATGATTGACACGTGTCCATGCATGTATATTTATCTTGAAATGAAAAATTCTTGAGGATAATCTAGGGATAATATTTAGGCCCTTAGTTATCTTGTTGAGCAAGGTAATTCAACTCAACATCACTTTATTCACAAATCGATAGACTTTTTCTAAGGAAAGTTGCAAACCAATACACATCACCTCCTTGAGGTGCTTAGCCCATAATGGCAAAGGCCAATAGTTGATAAACTGATATGGGATCCCCCCTATGTCTCCTTGGCCAATAGGCACTCCCATAACAAATCTACAACCACATATAACTCAAATTAGGATTTCACATTTCAACCCTTTCTTGGTGTTTTCATCACCAAGAGTACCATCACTCAAAAAAATGATTCAAACATGGTTTATACTTCTTTATATCTCCTCTATATGATACTAGGAGGGAGTAGGAACACTCTAGAAGTGGTAATTTGCATATCAACCGTACATTTTGGGTAAATTACAATTTGTACCAAAATTAGTGCACAAGGCACTAGCATTATTCAAACCAGTTTCAATTTGAAATTCAGGCTTTCCACAAGCTGCTCCTTAGCATCATTGTCTCTCTTATGATGCTAAAACACATGAGGTACATTCAACATGTGACATTTTGCAATATAACCCGTCATCTTGGGTAAATTGCACTTTACACCCAAACCATCATATAATGCACAAATAGTTTGCAAATAAGCTTAAACTTGAAAATTAAACTCTAGGAGAGTCTTAATTACTTTTCAAAATATTAAAACAAGTTTTTAAATTACTTACTTAAGCAAAAATTCCAGGGTTAGGCCATAACCCAGGCCAGGGATGTTACAATTATCAACCCCTAACAGGGATTTCGTCCCCAAAATCTCAAGAGAAAAGAGAAGGGTACTTACCTCCTCATTTCTTCCTCCAGATCCCATGTGGCTTCTTCAATGCCACGGTGATGCCAGAGAAATTTCACAAGAATGATGTCTTTCTTTTTCAACTTCTTAATTCTTCTGTCAAGAATCATCATTGGACCTTCCACATAGGATATATCTTCATTCAATTCTACCTATACAGGTTGTAATACCAACTCTGTATGAGGATGACACTTTCTCAGCATATATACATGAAACACTGGGTGTAGTCTATGTAGCTCAGGTGCAACTCCACCCTATAAGCTACTTTTCCAATTTGTGTTATCACTGGGTAAGGTCCCATAAATGTAGGAGCTAACTTACCCTTTTTCCCAAATCTAAGAACACCTTTCTAAGGAGAGACCTTGAGATACACTCCGTATCCAATTTGGAATTCTAAAGGACTATGACATTTATTGGCATATGACTTCTGTCTATCATGTGCAGCCTTCAACTGTTGTTGTATTACTTTAATCTTTTCAGTTGTCTGTTGCACTAATTCATGACCCAGAAGTTGATATTCTCCTATCTTATACCAGCATAATGGAGATCTACAACGTCTACCATATAATGCGTCATATGGTGCCATATCAATACTAGTCTGATAACTATTGTTGTAGGCAAACTCTATTAAGCTCAAGTGTAAGTCCCAACTTCCTACAAACCCTAAGCAAGTCCTCCAAAGTATGTATAGTCCTTTCAGATTGTCCATCTGTCTGAGGGTGAAAAGTTGTGCTAAACTTTAACTGCGTACCCAAGGCTTTATGTAGTCATTCCCAAAAATGACTTGTAAACTGGGGACCTCTATCAGATACAATTGTAGCTGGAACTCCGTGTAATTGCACTATCTCATCTATGTAGATCTATGCAAGTTTTTCAGCAGTATAGGTTGTTCTAACAGGAAGAAAATGTGTTGACTTAGTCAACCTATCAACTATCACCCAAATGGAATCATGAATTTAGGTTGTTCTGGGTAGACCAACCACAAAGTCCATTGTCACGTGATACCATTTCCATTGCGGTATAGGTAAGGGTTGCAATGTTCCTACATGCTTCTGGTGTTCTGCTTTAACTTGCTGACACATCAGACACCGCATAACAAACTCAGCTACATCCTTCTTCAAACCAGGCCACCAATATATATCTTTTAAGTTATGATACATTTTAGTACTCCTTGGATGCATTGCATACATGGATGAATGAGCTTCCTCCATACCATCTTTCTTAAGTCATTGGCATCAGGTACTACCATCCTACCATGGTAACAGACTACCTCATCCTCTGACTCATGGAAACCATCTCGTTTCTCACTACCATACTCTGACCTGATCTACTGAATCATAGTATCAGCCTATTGTGCCTCTTTAATCTGTTCTATCAAAGTAGGTTTCGCATGCATCTTAGCTAACAATCCAGCTAACAAAGAAACTTTTAACTGTACATTTATTTGCCTCAAAGATACAAACATGTCCCATTTAAAGCACACTAAAGAATTCAAATGTGCTTTATCTAAGGGTGGAGACGAAGATTTTCTACTCAATGCACCTGCCACTACATTAGCTTTTCCTATATGATGATCAATTATACAATCGTAGTCCTTGATTAATTACATCTAGCGGTGTTGTCTCATGTTCAACTAGTGTTGTGAGAAGATGTACTTTATATTTTTATGGTCTGTGAAAATCTGACACATTTCTCCATAAAGATAATGTATCCAAATCTTCAATGTGTGGACCACTGTAGCTAATTCTAGATCTTGCGTCGGATAATTTTCCTCGTGTTTCTTAAGCCGTTGAGAAGAAAAATAAACTACATGATCACTCTGTATCAGCACACATCCTAGACCATTCTTAGAGGTGTCATAGAAAACAATGTATCCCTTTCCCTTCTCATGAAAAGCCAACACAGGTGCACTGGTCACCCTTTATTTCAACAACTGGAATGAATGCTGACACTTGTCATTCCAGACATAAGGAACCTCCTTCCTGGTCAACCTAGTTAGGGGTAATGCTACAGAAATGAAGTATTTAATAAACCTTCTGTAGTAACCTACCAGACCTAGGAAACTATGAATCTCAGTTGGTGTCTTGGGTTGTTCCCACTCTACAACATACTCCACTTTCTTAGGATCAACACGAATACCTGAAGCAGATATAACATGTCCTAGGAAAGACACTTCTGACAACCAAAACTCACACTTGCTAAACTTAGCATATATCTTGTGTTGTCTTAGCAAAGTCAATGCTTGACGAAGGTGTTGTTCATGTTGTTGACCATCTATACTGTATATCAGGATGTCGTCTATGAAGACCACTATGAACTGATCAAGGAATGGTCGGAAGATTATATTCATCAGCTCCATGAATACAGCTACTGCATTAGTTAGTCCAAACGATATAACTATGAACTCATAATAACCATACCTCATCCTAAAGACTGACTTAGGTATGTCATCCTCCTTGATACATAACTAATGATATCTTGACCTTAGATCTATCTTAGAGAAAATTGTTGCACCACACAACTGGTCAAATAGATCATCTATCCTTGGAAAAGGATATTTGTTCTTTATAGTCACCTTGTTAAGTTGTCTATAGTCTATGCATAACCTCATAGACCCATCCTTCTTTTTAACAAAAAGAACTGGAGCACCCCATGGGAAAGTACTCGGTCGAATCAAACCTTTTTCAAGCAACTTCTATAACGGTTTCTTGAGTTCTTACATCTCAACAAGGGCCATCCTATAAGGTGTCTGAGCTATGGGTTGCGTACCCGGAATTAGGTTAATCTCAAAATCAATCTCTCAAGGTGGAAGAATATCTGGAAATTCTTCAGGAAACACATCCTCGAATTCCATAACAATAGGAACTTCAGGAAGACTAGGACTCTCTGCTTTGGTGTCTACCACATGTGCCAAGAATGTTTCACATCCTTGTCACATCAATCTCTCAGCTACCATTGCCGATACTAGATAGGTTGGAAGAATCTTTCTGTCCCCCTAAAAGACCCATGTCTCATCACTGTCTGCGAACATAGATTGCTTGGAACCACAATCCAAGACTATCTTATACTTTTCTAGGGTATCCATCCCAAGAATTACATCAAACCCGTGCATCTCAAGTGGTATAAGATCCACATGAATGATGTGTTCTGAAAAAGAAAGAACACAGGGAGAACATACCTCCCGCAACACTGTAGATCCAACTAATGGAGTTTATAATAACAAATTATCTTCTCTACGACTGACAATCATATTGTAACATACCAAAACTTTGATATATTCTCTTTTTGGCTCTTTCCCAATATTTTCCTATCATTTCTATCCGTTTTAGCCTTGATGCTTAAATTGTGGAATTTATAGTGGTTTGGTGAACACTTGTTCAATAATTATACCAATGGAAGAGTTTATGCACAAATACCTCAGTGAAATCTTATTTAATGATCTAAAATGTAAAATCACCGCTTGAGTGGAACAATGGTAAATAAATCCATGTTAGAAGTGTAAGACCCCAAACCTTCCTTAATATATTGAACAAGATTAACTACCATAATTAAGAACTCTAAACCATAATCTAACATTTTGAGGTATTTTGAAATCATGAGACAAGATTAAGTTTCAAGTTTGATCCAATTTGGATGTCGTTTGTGCAAGTTATGCAATTATATACACATTTTGGACTTTTATGTAATTTACCCAATTTGGAGGTTTTCTTTGTAAATTGTCACATGCATTATAATATTTGGAGGTGTTACTTTCCAAGGGCATTATAGGGAATACCTTCTTTATAAATGAGCTTATCTTTAAAAGCCATGCCTAGAAGTCTCCAGGAGCTTTTAGGACTGACATTTGATATACAAGAAGAGTCTATGAGTTGTCCTCTTGCATGGCCATGAAGCCCTAGCCTAAGGATACATGGAAAGTCCCATAGACACCTCATGCATACCCCCTTCTTTATAAAGCCATGCCTACCCCTTCCCACCTCCCAATCTAAGAAGCAATCCTCTCCTTCTCTTTCCCACAGCTTATAGAATTGTCCCTTTTGTGTTTGGCCACGAATTTTCTGTCCCAAGGTAAAATAGGGTGCCTACCTTTGTGAAGAAGGCTCCTAGGGTTCCAAATTTCTCTATTTAGAAATTCTTAAGATCCTCCTTGGTGATTTTGACCAAAACTAGTAAGAATCCTCCTTTCCTTCCCTATTTTCATGCTTTTAGTATTCCTCCCACCTTCTTCCAGGTCGTAACCATGGCCTTCCATGGTAAAACTCCATCTAGAGACCTAAAATATCTCATCTCCATGCTCTTTTGGTAGGGTTTGCACCTCTAAAGTGGAGAAGGTGATCTTTGTTCAAGAAAGGAGCTTGGCTTGGAGCAACCAGACCTTCTAATCTCGGGATCCTTTCTATTTGGACCTTCTTACCTTCCTAGAGGCAAGTTTTGTTAACCCCCTTCTCATATATTGCTTAGTACATGCTTAAAACTCATGCTTCTATGTTTAAAATCGATGATTTCCATCTCTATTTACCATGTTCTTCTAGGGTTTTGGTTTCTTACTGTCTTACCTTATCTAGAAGCTCTAGTTTGGTTACATATGCAACTTCAAACCTGATCTTGGGTCAAATGGTGTTTTCTCCCTCTACCTATCTCTTCAATTATCTCGATCAGTTTGATGATGTGATAATTTCCTATTGGTCAGTATTGAAAAATTCATCTCTTCTAATCCACTTATCCAAATTTGACAAATAAATATGTTTTGGAACTATAAAATTAATATCTATATAATAAAAATATTTTCAAGGTCTTATTTCATGGTTTGACGAAGGGTGATTTTTTTAAATGAATTTAATGCATAAAATCCATAAAAATTACATCTTAATCATCATAAATTCAAAATTAACATACACATATTCTTTCTTCATCAGGAGAACCTAATAAATTCATCAATGATATTTTCAAAATATAAATTTGAGTTTTGCTAAAAAGTTCTGAAATTAGGGTTTCTATACATTAATGTGCACTATGTACTCTAATACATGTTAATACATTGAAAATAGGCAAAGTAGAACTTGGACTCAATTAAAGTGGTGAAAGTTAGTAATTGATATCAGTAAGAGAGGTATGTGCATTCCTTACACCCTATGTTGGGATAATTGCAGCCAAACCCTATATTTCCCTAATGAGGGTTAAATGAACCCTAAATCTTCTATTCTTGAATCCTAATGTTGTTCATGCCTCAAATCAGATTATATTTTCTTCTTGTTTAGGTCTTATACCCCACTGCCATGCTTATTGAATATTATGATGACTCTTGTCATGATTACTTTTCTAGATTGTAGATTTATATTCTATTTAATTAAAAGTAGCGGTACTTATGTACAACTGCCCATAGAGGGCATGTATTTAATCACCCTGGGGAATGTTTTTATTCTCCCCTATATAATTGTATAGGTGACTGGGAATGTCTTATTCTCCCCTCACCTATAGATTAGAGGTCCGGTAGGTGCCTCAACCCTACTTAGTTAGGTAGACATAATTATCTTACATGCAAATCCTTTTTAATATAATTGTTAATGGAAAGTTTCTTTTGAATATAGCCTCATACTCTTGTTCTGTTCATCTTATGATGAAATCTTAGCCTTTACTTTCATGTTATTTCCTTATCTTTTGTTCTTGTTAATTATTTGACACGTACCTTGTATTTATCTCTCTTGCTGGGTGATTTCCCAACCACCCAGGTTTAGATCAAGGTGTTGAACATGACCAAGGAGAACATAGGTTTCAACATGGACCTAGCTCTTGGAGATGTTGCTTGGAGACAAATTTGAAATAGTTTAGACTTCCCTATACTTAGATCCTTATGTTGTATCATACATGTAAACCCTTATGGGAGATTATGATATACTTTTGTAATCTTTTGTGAAAATTGAATATAGTCATTTGTTTAATTCCGCTGCTACACTTTGGTATTTTGCATACCATTATAATAAATTTGGAAAATTTATACCTATTCCAACATACCTTTGAGTGTGTTTGGAATGGATGTTTTATTCTTCAATTTTTTTTAGTAGGGAGTGGATCCCACTCCTTACAGCATGGTATCAGAGTCCATAGTAGTCAAGATATGACTATTTCAATTTTGCCTCCCTAGTTAGAATCCTTGCCTTACCTTTAAATGACATATTTGCCCTATATTTGATCAATATATGATGAAGGGTTGATTAGGATCCTATAGTTTCACATTAAAATAATGATTAATAGATTCCTAAAATACTTACAACTAAAAGATGCATAAGTAACTATAGTAATTTGAGGTTGTTTAGCTTGGCCTTTAGGCTGCTACTAGGACATGAAGTTAAAAGCAAAGGTGTCTAGAAAGGATCAGGGTCTGGGGGATGGCAAGATTTACCTCCGCACCACTAGCTTGGTTTACGAGGACCCCCAAATCCATATGATACCGGCCTGGCCTTAGCTGATATTAATTGTCCAAAATAGCATGCTTAGGCAATAGTAACCTTAGACATCTATATGATTTATCTTTAAGGACCCTAATATGTTGAACTAGTCTCCCAGGTGTAATGATTTTTTTCAGGATGGATACCCAATATAGTTTCCTTATGACCCATAGAACCACATGTTTGGATAGTTATCCCTAGAACCTAGACTTTGAAGTTTAGTGTTTAGTAAGCAATCAGAGTGCGCGGTGAAGCGTGATGGTGTTGGATCCTAGATGGGTGATTAGATGCTCTAGAGAGGGGGTGAATAGAACTGAATGCACTTAAACAAAATTCATTAGACCTTCAAGATATATCACAAGATAAGGTTGCTAAATAGGTAATTTGAGTGCAACTAAAGCATACATAGCAAGGGAGAGAGAGATTGAACATGCACCAATTATACAAGCTATTTAGAGTGGTTCCACACTTCAAACTAGAAGTGTGTCAGTCCACTTGCCTATAGAGGTCAACCTCTAGGACTTCCAAACTATTGCACTCTTATATTCATTCATAAGACATACAATGCATGACCAAACAAAAGACTTACCTATCCAATACAAAGAGTCTTCAACCTTACCAAGGACTTACCCACTTTGCAAGAGTCTTCGGCCTTCTCCAAGGACTTACCCACTCTTGCACAAGTCTTCAGCCTTACCAAGGACTTACCCACTTTGCAAGAGTCTTCGGCCTTCTCCAAGGACTTACCCACTATAGCACAAGTCTTCAGCCTTGCAGGGATCACCCACTCTTCTTGGATCTTCAGCTTTTGACTTCACCTTCACTCAGAGAAACTTCCACCAATGACTTACCCACTTGAGCAAAGAGTCTTCTGCCTTCACCAAGGGCTTACCCACTCTAACTCCAAGTCTTCAACCTTGATCTTCACCAAGGGACTCCTTCCCTTGTTCTTCTTCACCTCTCTTGGATAAGAGAGAGAACCTTCATCTTCATGATTGAAATGAGAGAAAAGGAGGTGGTGGAAGTGAGAGCCTCACGAGATGTACATGTAGGACTAGCTCTCTTACAGATTTCCTACTCACTCTAATGGATGTAGCAAGTGATTAAGCTTAGAGAGAGAGAGGAGGCTGCAGGAAGCACTCAACTATAGAATAGGAACCTCACATAGAGTTTTGCAATGAATGCTCAACCTTAGAATGAAGCCCAAGGGGTCCTATTTATAGATGGGGATGCCTCTTAGCCTTTGGGAACACTTGAGAATGAAAACTAGCCATTTTGTGGCTTGCAACAGATATATTTTCACTTGTTGCAACTCCACAACGGCTAGAAACACTTTTCTGCACTTTTCCGTACAGTGCAATCGGTCGAGTTTCTATAAGGGTAACTCGATCGATCAAGTAACTGACAAGGCTGATACTCAAGTGATCGGTCAAGTTTGTCCTGACAAAACTCGACCGACCATTAGGAATCAAAATGGTCAGTTACTTGATCGGTCGAGTTCTGTGTAAACACAACTCGACCGATGCAATTTGCAGAAAATTGATCAAGGATGATCGGTCGAGTTTTCAGGCTGGGAAACTCGACCGACAAAGTGCCTGTAATCAATTTTCAAAGTTGCATCTAAAGTGATCTAACATTCGATCTAAGTGCTCCTGATTTTTTTCTAAGCTTAATTACAAGTCATACAATCATTAAAAGTGATTTACAACATGATTCTAATGGATTTACATCATATTACAAAAATGTGCACTTGTATTGACTTTGACTTGTCTTTTCTCCAATTTGATATGCGCAAGTTAGGGCATTTGGAGTGTGTCTATACCTAATCTGAAATCACTCAAGTAGAGACATTAGACACCAATATGTGGAATGGTTCGTCATCATCAAAACACGGGTTTAGTCAATTTAGACATAAGTCGACATTGACCTAATTGACCTTGAGTCAACAATCTCCCCCTTTTTGAAGATGACAAACCATTCCATAAATGTATTGAAAGCTTTTGAGTAAAGTCATACCTTTGGATAAACCTATAGGTTTCAATAGGATTGAGCTCATATGCTCCCCCTCAATTGATGCGCATGGAGTTCTCATACTCCCCCTCAATTGATGCTATTTCTCCTACATGGTTAGCTTTCATTACATTTATAGAATACTATGTCTTCTACTCATATATGTTCTACACATATATGTCTTATCCCATTTACCTTCTCCCCTTTACATGGACATGCTTCTCCTCTTCATGTAAGACATGCCTTCTTCTGCTTTTAAAAGAAGACATACCTTTTTCCCCCTTTGTCATTTCAAAAAGTGGGGTTATGAAGAAATAAGAAACATCACTTGTTAAAGAGAAAGGAGATAACACAAATATATATAAGGAGAGTAGAAGAGAACAGATAGGGGCTTGTCCAAGCATAGAAAGAAAAACAAGTTAAATCATATACTTGAACAACCCAAGATGCAAGATAAAGTTTTTCAGAAAAACAATAAAATATAATTTTGACCCTCAAGATGATGGATTTTGACCAAAAACCATCAGAGCTCATCGCGAAGCCATGAGTCTTGCTCAGAAGGTTGTTTTTGCATGAAAAACACTAGTCTTGTACCAAAAATTGAAACTGGAGCAAAATATGCATAAAATCAAAAAATACTCCAATTTCTACATACAATGTAGATCTATGTACCCTGCATCACAATGTTATGCAAGCAACTCAAGATAGTAGATATGCAATTCAAGGAACAAGCTTGAGCATGTATGAGACAAGATACAAGCATTACATATAGATGAGCAAAGATGCCAATTATAAACAAGGTTAGAACTACATGTATATGAACTACTAGTAGATGATATCACAAGTTAGGACTACTAGTAGGATCTAGATCATACTAAGAGATACCAAAAGATACACAAGATAAAGCATGGCTATGAGTAGATGAAGAGATATATCCAAACAAAGAGATAAGCAATTTAGAAGTATGAAAGGATATAACTCACTAGATATGCATCCTTACCATAAGATGATTACCCCTAAAAACCTCAAGTTTGTATCAAAACAAGATATACACCTAGATAGATGTAGCAAGTTAGAGCACAACGGAAGCATTTTAAGACACAACTAAGAGATCCAAAGAGTTCATCATCAAAACCTGCAAAACAACTCAAAGCAAGTAATTGTACGATATAGATATACCCATTTAGAGCAATTAGAGAGATAGAGTTGTAAGCAAGATAGGCAATGTAGAACATGGCAATATGCATATATAAAGATACCAAGGGAGTGCCAAAGAATAAGGCTATTGGTTGAGAAAATCTAGTTGAGAGGGAAATTATCATTGAATAAGCCAAATATATATTCTGTGCACAGTGTTATCGGTCGAGTTCTATGCATTGACAACTCGACCGATGACAGCTGTTGGCAGCACCCATTGGTTCCTATCGGTCGAGTTTCAAACAGGGCAAACTCGACCGACAGAGCAGCTGTCAAAAAAGCACATATATTTCATAGAAACATTTTTAAAGGCATGCTAAATAAACAAACCATATCCAAACATGTCTAAGCAAGTTGGTAATGCACTATAGAAGCATTAGAAACAGTTTTTGAGCAAGAGTGTGAAGAGAAACACAAAACAGTCTTTTGACTCAAAAACCATATGTATAATGCACACTAACTTGACAAAAACAAGTTAGAAATGGTTATAAGCAAGAAAACCTTTACCTTTGTTCTTACCGTTCCTTTTCCACTTGTTGTCATCCTCTACACATCTCACCTTTCTTCTTTCATGTGGATTGAGAAGTTAATTTGCAATTCAATA
Source organism: Alisma plantago-aquatica (assembly GCA_963693085.1). Lineage (NCBI taxonomy): Eukaryota > Viridiplantae > Streptophyta > Magnoliopsida > Alismatales > Alismataceae > Alisma > Alisma plantago-aquatica. The sequence continues at coordinate 81,549,657 of OY856414.1, read as the reverse complement.
GCTCAAGTCAATACATTTGCAAGTACCTACAACAAGAAAGATGAAATGGTCCCCAATCATGTTTTTGGGTCCAGAGGAGTTAGTTTAGCAACCCAAGTCCTATTGCTCTTGGGTGCTTTCCTAAAAGGACAACAAGTAGAATAATGACCAAAATCATTGCAATAGTTGCATGTGCCCATAGTCTTGGAACTAGAGGATTCTCCATGGAATATTGGATGTCCTTTATTATTGTTGTTCCCTTGACTACTATCATATCCTAAACCATGTCTACCAATTTGTTTAGTAGTATGGTGTAGGATGTCATTAAGGCTCTTCTTACCAACTAAGAATCTTTGCAAAGAAGATCTCAAACTATCATTATCATGCATAAGAGAAGTAATAGTAGAAGACAAATGATTGATATTATCTCTAGCATGTAAAAGATCATTTTCTAAGCAAAGAGCTTTAGTTAAATAAGAATCTCTATTAATGTGAAGAGCAGCAACACCATTCTCTCTACTAGTAGAACTAGAAAAAGATTCATGCACATTGATTTTAGCAAGCAAGGAGGCATTTTCTGTTTCTAATTCTTGCAAAACATAATCTTTTTCCTTGTTTTCAAATTTAAGAACATTAATATCATGCATGAGAGAATCAATAATTAAAGTATGTTCTTCATTTGAACTAGGCATAAGAGGTTGAGCTTCTAGAAATCTAATCTTATCAAGCAAACTAGCATTTTCAAATTTAAGAGAATCTACTTGACTAAGACAATCATTTTTATCATCAAGCAAACAAGAATTCGCATGTTCAAAATCATCTAGTTCTACATGCAAATTATCAACAATTCTAGCAAGCTTTTTCTTTTTCCTTTTAGAATACTTAAGAGAGGCACAAGTATCATGAATAATAGCAATCAAAGATTCTTTATCTAAATAGTTTAGATTTACCTCACTTTGAGTCCTCATTTGTTGATGCTATAAGAGCAAAGTGACATTCTCCTTCATCACTAGAGCTTGAGCTTGATCCTTCACTTGAATCTTCACTTGAGCTTGAGTTGGAGGAGCCACTTGAGCTTGAGTGCCATTTCTCCTTCTTCTTGTGAAGATGGGTCTTTTTGTCTTGTGGGCAATCTTCCTTGTAGTGACCCTTCTTTCCACATGTGAAGCACCAGATGGAGGAGGACTTTCCTTTATAGAGTTTACCCTTGGAGTACATGGCATCTTCTTTAGCTTGAGAGGATGGAGAGACTTGTTCCATGATAGCTTCAATTTGAGCCTTCATTTCAGCCTTCTTGATTCTCTTTAGCTCTTTCTTCTCTTATTTTTCTACTTCCTCCCTCTTATCAAGTGTAGCTTCATGTGCTTGTAGATTTCCAATGAGCTCTTCAATAGGAATATCCCTAAGAGACCTTGCTTCTTCAATAGAAGTCACATTGGGTTCCCACCTCTTGGGGAGAGTTCTAAGGATCTTTGAGTTGATCTCTCCACTAGACATAGGATGTCCTAGAATAGCAAGACCATTCAAGATGGTGTTGAGCCTTGAGAACATGTTGGCTATACTCTCCTCCTTTCCCATCTTGAAGTTCTCAAACAGCCCTTTGAGCATGTAGACTTTGCTTTCTTTCACTTGATCTGTCCCTTCATAAGTGATTCAAAGCTTTCTCCATACCTCATAGGCTATTTCACATGAAGAAATCCGGTTGAACTCGGTGGGGGTCATGGAGGCATATAGGATGTGCATGGCTCTAGCATTCAAGGTTGCTTTCTTCAAGGTAGCTTCATCCCATTCTTCAATCTTTGTCTTTGGTAGCATGTATGGGTTGTTCACCATTTGCCACATCTCAAGACTTGATCCTTGGATGTCAAATTGAAGCCTTCTTCTCCAATAGAGGAAGTTTCTCCCATCAAATATTGGAAGGCTGGTCAAGTATCTCCCTCCTTGGTAGTCACCCATCTTCTCCTACTTGTTGAAGTATGCTTGGAGAAATCCCGCTCTGATATCAATTGTTGGATCCTAGATGGGTGATTAGATGCTCTAGAGGGGGGGTGAATAGATCTGAATTCACTTAAACAAAATTCATTAGACCTTCAAGATATATCACAAGATAAGGTTGCTAAATAGGTAATTTGAGTGCAACTAAAGCATACATAGCAAGGGGGAGAGAGATTGAACATTCACCAATTAGACAAGCTATGTAGAGTGGTTCCACACTTCAAACTAGAAGTGTGTCCGTCCACTTGCCTAGAGAGGTCAACCTCTAAGACTTCCAAACTATTGCACTCTTATATTCATTCATAAGACATACAATGCATGACCAAACAAAAGACTTACCTATCCAATACAAAGAGTCTTCAACCTTACCAAGGACTTATCCACTTTGCAAGAGTCTTCGGCCTTCTCCGAGGACTTACCCACTCTTGCATAAGTCTTCAGCCTTACCAAGGACTTACCCACTTTGCAAGAGTCTTCAGCCTTCTCCAAGGACTTACCCACTCTAGCACAAGTCTTCAGTCTTGCAGGGATCACCCACTCTTCTTGGATCTTCAGCTTTTGACTTCACCTTCACTCGGAGAAGCTTCCACCAAGGACTTACCCACTTGAGCAAGGAGTCTTCTGCTTTCACCAAGGGATTACCCACTCTAGCTCCAAGTCTTCAGCTTTGATCTTCACCAAGGGACTCATTCCCTTTTTCTTCTTCACCTCTCTTGGACAAGAGAGAGAACCTTCATCTTCATGATTGAAATGAGAGAAAAGGAGGTGGTGGAAGTGAGAGTCTCACAAGATGTACATGTAGGTCTAGCTCTCTTATATATTTCCTACTCACTCTAATGGATGTAGCAAGTGATTAAGCTTAGAGAGAGAGAGGAGGCTGTAGGAAGCACTTAACTATAGAATAGGAACCTCACATAGAGTTTTGCAATGAATGCTCAACCTTGGAATGAAGCCCAAGGGGTCCTATTTATAGCTGGGGATGCCTCTTAGCCTTTGGGAACACTTGAGAATGAAAACTACCATTTTGTGGCTTGAAACGGATATATTTTCACTTGTTGTAACTCCACAACGACTAGAAACACTTTTCTGCACTTTTTCGTACAATGCAATTGGTCGAGTTTCTATAAGGGTAACTCGATCAATCAAGTAACTGACAAGGCCGATACTCAAGTGATCGGTCGAGTTTGTCCTGACAAAACTCAACCGACCATTAGGAATCGAAATGGTCAGTTACTTGATCGGTCGAGTTCTGTGTAAACACAACTCGACCGATGCAATCTGCAGAAAATTGATCAAGGATGATCGGTCGAGTTTTCAGGCTGGGAAACTCGACCGACAAAGTGCTTGTAATCAATTTTCAAAGTTGCATCTAAAGTGATCTAACATTCGATCTAAGTGCTCCTGATTTTTTCTAAGCTTAATTACAAGTCATACAATCATTACAAGTGATTTACAATATGATTCTAATGGATTTACATCATATTACAAAAATGTGCACTTGTATTGACTTTGACTTGTCTTTTCTCTAATTTGATATGCGCAAGTTAGGGCATTTGGAGTGTGTCTATACCTAATCTGAAATCACTCAAGTAGAGACATTAGACACCAATATGTGGAATGGTTAGTCATCATCAAAACATGGGTTTAGTCAATTTAGACGTAAGTCGACATTGACCTAATTGACCTTGAGTCAACATATGGATCTTATATATGGTTTAGTTAGACTCACCCTTTTACCTATATATTATTTTGGCTTGGTAGTTCAAACCTTTTAAGGGGTGGAGAGTAGTTAGTTTGATGATGTTTGGGTAGTTAGATTTTGAGGATGAAATCCTCTCCAAGGGGATGGAGTCATGTAACATACTAAAATCTAGCTACTCTGACTTTAGAAACCCTAAATCCCTAATTAGGAAGTTAGTGTTCCTGAATCCTTAGTTTTTACCAAACAAGTTATAGTTGTAACCACATGTTTATTGGTATCCAAAAGAACATATAATGATCATCTAATGAATAGTTCATATGTTTGAACCCTAATGAATATCTAATGCACATAATAAGAGTAACTCACATTTTAATACTAATAGTGGATAAGCATGATGTTGACCATGTCATAAACCAATAAACCCTAATAATATGATGGGCAAGATAATTGTAATTTAACCTTTGACTTAATGCATCCTAAGAAGGTATAGGTGAAGAATAATGATCATGTTAACCTAAACCCTAAGTTGTAATCATCTAACCTTAACCTATACATCCTTAATGACATTCATGATACAGTAGTGTCACTAGATGTCATAATCACATAACATACTTTAATACACATAAATCATAGATTAATCAGGGCATCAATATGAAATGCATATCACCTTGTTCTCTAATACACACCTAATTAATAACATAATGACTTAGTATTTTAATCGAATCATTAATATGTAATATGTCCTACCTTGATCATTAAGCTATATATAATGACTTCAATATGGATAAGAAGTAATTGATTCACACAAATATTCACAATCAATAATAAGAAGTGAATAAATATGAGAGAATGATTAATGATGATATTAATGAGAGTAAGAACGGTAAAGTAACAATGTCTAATATACATATAAGTAATTAACATGACCTTATTTGGATTAATTGTAACAAATTGGATAAAGTGTCCTATTTCATACAAAATAATCTGATACAATTGATAATGGAGTCTAAATCCAAATTATTAAAGATAATGGTCATACATAATAATGTATATTAAGATAATTTAGTATAACTCTAGTTGTGCTAAAATTCCTAATGAGATAAATAAGAAATATATTGGGTTTGTGCATAATAATGAAATATAACTCTTTTGGAAACAAAATAAATATGACATGACACAATTGAAATAATAATAATAGTGATACTGTAATATCCTAATGAATATAATTATAATAAGCCAAAAAATTTAAAAATAAATCATAAAAGTGAAACCTTTAGGTGATCCATGAGAACCTGACCTATGTGGAGTTGCTTGAGAAGATTCTAAACTCCTAAGTTAATCATTTGAAAAATAAGGAGTTTAAGTTAGTAAAAGTTTTGGTGGAAGTTTAATGGATTCAACTTGGGAGTTTAGTGGTGAGATGTTACATACTCACCCTTATCACTTTGCTTTAGATTTTGAGGACACAATTTTCTTTAAGGGGTGGAGTGTTGTAACATACCAAAACTTCGACATATTCTCTTTTTGGCTCTTTCCCAATATTTTCCTATCATTTCTATCCTTTTTAGCCTTGCTGCTTAAATTGTGTAATTTATAGTGGTTTGGTGAACATTTGTTCAATAATATGTCAATGGAAGGGTTTATGCACAAATACCTCAGTGAAATCTTATTTAGGATCTAAAATGTAAAATCACCGCTTAAGTGGAACAATGGTAAATAAATCCATGTTAGAAGTGTAAGACCCCAAACCTTACTTAATGTATTGAACAAGCTTAACTACCATAATTAAGTACTCTAAACCTTTATATAACCTTGTGAGGTGTTTTTTAATCATGAGATAAGATTAAGTTTCAAGTTTGGTCCCATTTGGACGTCGTTTGTGCAAGTTATGCAATTATATGCACATTTTGGACTTTTATGCAATTTACCCAATTTGGAGATTTTCTTTGTAAATTCTCACATGCATTATAATATTTAGATATTCCATTACCTTTTTCGAGTTTTTGAACCATGGGGCACCTAGTTGCACCTTGGTTTGAAGGTGTTACTTTCCAAGGGCATTATAGGGATTACCCTCTTTATAAATGGCTTATCTTTAAAAGCTATCAACCAATGGGGTTATTTCTTTGTTTGAAGGACAATGGATATGTCCTATAAGTCTCTTGGGGCTTTTAGGACCGACCTTTGATATACAAGAAGAGTCTATGAGCTGTCCTCTTGCATGGCCATGAAGCCCTAGCCTAAGGACACATGGAAAGTCCCATAGACACCTCATGCTTGCCCCCTTCTTTATAAAGCCATGCCTACCCCTTCCCACCTCCCAATCTAAGAAGAAATCCTCTCCTTCTATATTCCACATCTATATCATCGTCCCTTCTATGTTTGGCCACGAATTTGTTGTCCCAAGGTAAAAGAGGGTGCCTACCTTGGTGAAGAAGGCTCCTAGGGTTCCAAATTTCTCTATTTAGGATTTCTTAAGCTCCTCCTTGGTGATTTTGACCAAAACTAGTAAGAATCCTCCTTTACTTCTCTATTTTCATGCTGTTAGTATTCCTACCACCTTCTTCCAGGTCTGAACCATGACCTTCCATGGTAAAACTCCACCTAGATCCCTAAAACATCTCATCTCCATGCTCTTTTGCTAGGGTTTGCACCTCTAAAGTGGAGAAGGTGATCTTTGATCAAGAAATGAGCTTGGATGGGAGCAAACATACCTTCTAATCTTGGGATCATTTCTGTTTGGACCTTCTTACCTTCCTAGAGGCAAGTTTTGTTAACCCCCTTCTGATATATTGCTTAGTACATGCTTAAAACTCATGCTTCTATGTTTAAAATCGATGATTTCCATCTCTATTTACCATGTTCTTCTAGGGTTTTGGTTTCTTGATGTCTTACCTTCTCTAGAAGCTCTAGTTTGGTTACATATCCAACTTCAAACCTGATCTTGGGTCAAATGGTATTTTCTCCCTCTCCCTCTCTCTTCAATTATCTCAATCAGTTTGATGATGTGGCAATTTCCTATTGGTCAGTATTGAAAAATTCACATCTTCTAATCTACTTATCCAAATTTGACAAATAAATATGTTTTGAAATTCTAAAATTAATTTCTATCTAATAAAACTATTTTAAAGGTCTGATTTCATGGTTTGATGAAGGATGATTTTTTTAAAATGAATTTAATGCATAAAATCCATAAAAATTACATGTTAATCATCATAACTTCAAAATTAACATAAAAATATGTTTTCTTCATCAGGAGAACCTAATAAGTTTATCGGTGATATTTTCAAAATATAAATCTGAGTTTTTCTAAAAAGTTCTGAAATTAGGGTTTCTATACATTAATGTGCACTATGTACTCTAATACATGTTAATACATTGAAAATAGGCAAAGTAGAACTTGGACTCAATTAAAGTGGTGAAAGTTAGTATTTGATATCAGTAAGAGAGGTATGTGTATTTCTTACACCCTATGTTGGGATAATTACATCCAAACCCTATATTTCCCTAATGAGGCTTAAATGAACCCTAAATCTACTATTCTTGAATCCTAATGTTGTTCATGCCTCAAATCATATTATAATTTCTTCTTGTTTGGGTCTTATACCCCATTGCTATTCTTATTGAATATTATGACGACTCTTGTCATGATTACTTTTCTAGCATGTAGATTTATATTCTATTTAATTAAAAGTAGCGGTACTTATGTACAACCACCCATAGAGGGCATGTATTTAATCACCCTGGGGAATGTTTTTATTCTCCCCTATATAATTGTGTAGGTGACTGGGAATGTCTTATTCTCCCCTCACCTATAGGTTAGAGGTCCGGTAGGTGCATCAACCCTACTTAGTTAGGTAGACATAATTATCTTACATGCAAATCCTTTTTAATATAATTGTTAATGGCAAGTTTCTTTTGAATATAGCCTCATACTCTTGTTTTGTTCATCTTATGATGAAATATTAGCCTTTACATTCATGTTATTTTCTTATCTTTTGTTCTTATTCATTATTTGACACGTACCTTGTATTTCTCTCTCTTGCTAGATGATTTCCCAACCACCCAGGTTTAGATCAAGGTGTTGAACATGACCAAGGAGAACATAGCTTCCAACATGGACCTAGCTCTTAGAGATGTTGCTTGGAGATAGATTTGAAGTAGTTTAGACTTCCCTATACTTAGATCCTTATGTTGTATCATACATGTAAACCTTTATGGGAGATTATGATATACTTTTGTAATCTTTTGTGAAAATTGAATATAGCCATTTTTTTAAATTCCACTGCTACACTATGGTCTTTAGCATACCATTATAATAAATTTGGAAAATTTATACCTATTCTAACATACCTTTGAGTGTGTATGGAATATATGTTTTATTCTTCAATTTTTTTTATAGTATGGAGTGGATCCCACTCCTTACACATATTGCAGTCATGAATCACTTCTCGAGTGATAAAGGAATGTGTAGCACCCGGATCAATCAAAATAGATACGAAGTAGGATGAAGACATATCAGAATGAAACAATTCCATCTGACCTATCATGACTCGTGGATTGACTACTACCTCCAGCTGATTCATAGCATAGAATCTTGTCATTTCCTGTTTTCGACTCCGTGCACTGTTGTTTGGTGCAGATGAACTCGCTTGGGATGTTTGTCCACATCCTCGTGTGCGACTACTGAACTGTTGTCTCTGAGAGCCTTGTTGACTCTGCCTCAGTGGTTGAGTTACCTCCATGTACCTATCTGGACAATCCTTTATCATATGCCCTATCTGCCTACACTTGTAGCAGACTCTGTCCTGATGTGGTCTTGATGGTCATGTTACTGACATTGATGTTGTGCTATGGGCTCCACTTGGTAGAAAACTATGGCCTCTACCCTTGCTTGATGTCCACTGTGTCTGAGCACTGAACCTCTGTGGTGCTACTAGTGCAGGAAATCTCAGTCTCTGGAAACTTCCAAACCTATGTACCTGGAACTGGGCAGGTACTTTCCTACTATTCGCCTCACGTTTCTCAATCACAGACCTCTCTATCCGCCTAATTGACTCCACAAAAGTGGCAAACCTCTCTCTATTATCTAGAGAAGATATAGGTGTGGTTAACTCAACAATCAAACCCTTATCAAAATGTTGAATCCTCTCCTCATTTATAGTAGCCATGTGTGGACAAAACCACAGAAGCTCCATAAACTTAGGTTCATACTCACTAATCTTCATCGACCCTTGTCTAATCTGCTCAAACTGTGAGATTTTCTCATCCAGATAAGTCTTGGGAAAGTATCTACTGACGAACTCACGTCAAAAGTCCTCCCATCCAATCTCAACACCAGGTCTTTTCCCTTCTTCAATGGCCCACCAATGACCAATGCTTCCTTTTAAAAGGTACACAACATGCCTAACTTTATCAATTTTTGGGATACTAAGGATTCTAAAGGCTTTTTCCAATTCGGTGAGCCATGAATCTGTGTCTGTTGGGTCAACTGTATTGGAATATTCAGTGGCTCCTACCCGACGTAACCACTCAAAGGTCTTACCAGATCCATGTCCCTTATTGGGAACTGGTGCCCTAAGTGCTGGTGTTGGCATCCGATCTGTCATATGCGTCATTATGGTCATGAACTACCCAAAAAGAGCATGAAAGGGATCAAGTCGGGGATTCTTAGGCACTGATTCCTCTGTAGCCTGATCCCTTGCACCTCCTCCTGGTACAACAACACTGTTCTCAGTAGCATGCTCTTCATGTGCTCCAGCCATCTTTCAGCTTTACTTCTTCTCCTATATGAGCAGAAGTCACTATAAGTGTTACAACCCCAATTTTTGGGTTCATATCGTTGGAAATGTAATTTCCCCAATAAATGTATGATTATGGGAATTGTATGAATTATATGTCTTATTTCCTTTATGTATGTGATTTTGTGGATCATAATATGACAATGAGTCCAACTTGATTAAAAGGTAAAGAAGAAATCAAATATTACTTTATTAAGAAGGAAATTTGAAATAAAGGTGAAAAAAATACAAGAAATATGTGGAAAGATGTGTGATTAATCATAATGGATGATATTTTGAACTCCACATGTTTTCTTGGGATACAACAAAGAAAATAAAAGAATAGGAGAGAGAAAATATGCATAAAATATGCCTTAATAAGTGATAACTTTCATATGAATAAAAGTCTCTCATACTTTGGATTTTGAGTCCCAAACTTGGCAAACAAGTAATTTAAGTCCTTATGGACTTTCCATTAAAATTTGGGATTAAAAGGATTCGTGGTTGAGGAGATATGAATTTTGGAATATTTCTTAAAGTGGAAAGGAAATAACACATGATGTATTAAATGTCACACGATTTTGGAAATAGGGACTCAGCCCTGTAAATGTAGACTGTTCGATCACGGATCAACGGTATATGTATCATCTCCTACCTCAAGCCAGTTCGGGAAAGGGCCTATACGTTAGTCAAGAACCAACGTCCCGTTCTCTCTCCTCACTTCATGATTTTCCTCGATTCCTTCTCCACTAGTTTTGGGAGGATCAGACAGACCCAACGAGCCCTAATTTGGTGAGTTTCATGGCATCTTTAGAAAACACCCAATTCCCTATCCTGTTAGGACTTGGGGGGGGAATGGAAACACCCCTAGTTCTTGCCCCCTCTGCCTATAAAAGGCCATAGAGGACTTAGCCTTGACCGTGAGAGCCCTCCTCCTCAGCTAATTTCCTCTGACCTACCTTGGTTCATCGCCACCCAGACACCAAGTTCCCCCTATCTTCCGCCGACAAATGTGCATGGAATTGGCCCCCTTCTCGCGTCTCTTGGTGATGCTCAAACCCTCAGATGAGTTCGTCTGTGGGTCACGGAGGCTCCGGTACTAGTACCTAACTCTCAGGCGTAGTGGATCACAGGGTCAACACCTCAGTTGACCGAAGATGGAGCCTGTCTCGTGAATGAGAGGCGCGCTGGAGGAAGAAGATGAGTAAGAGGAAATTGCCTCCTTGCCCCTAGGCACTCATGACCCTCAAGTCAGAGGGGCAGGGGCAAAGGTGTAATATTACCCTGAATGAGATGCCAGTTAAGTGAGCCATGTGCGTGGAAAAGAAAGAGGCTGAAGGGATGACGTGGCAATCTACTATTGGTCCAGAGGTAAATTATTTAGAAAAATCATAACAAGAGATTAGTAACTCATATTAAAGCATGTTATATATGAAAGCTGATAAAAAATGCAATGAATTCATTAAAATTGTAATGGAAGCCTGATTCTTCTTGAAATTCAAAAAGTATGAAAATATGCTATCTTTAATAGTTTTATTAATGAAAAACCCTAGATTTTGATGATTAATGAATTGGGAAGGGTTATATGGATGTTTAAAGTGGAAATTAACTTATTGTTAATAAAAGGAAGATTTAGATCTAAAAAGATGATCTTTTTACATAACTGGCTTAATTTAGGGTTCCATGTACATGAATACACATTAATGGGCCTAAAACCCTAATTTTTGTAATTATGACTTTTAATGGTTTTAATTATGCAAATCTATGAATAAAATAGAGATATGGTGATCCTAAGCCAATTTGAGTATAAAAGATCCTTAATGTGGATAATTTGAGTAATTAGAGTTTTTATGAGTAGAAAAGCTATTTTAGGGTTTGTTAACATGAAAAGGATAAATTTTGAGAAATTAATCTAAGAAACCCTAATGCATCCTAATGAGACTTAGAAACCTTTGAAAGGTGTCCCAAGTCAATAACAATTTGTTTGGGATGTGATGGTAACAACTAGGTGATATATTTGTTTTCAAGATTAATGTTTGCTTGCTTGCTTGATTGGGCATATAGTTGGATTTGAATATATTGCATCTGTGAGATCTTCAAAATAGGTATGTGGTTATGCTTATGGCTAAATCGCTCTAGTTTTACGATGATTTCTAAGGTTTTATGGTTGCTTGGAAATAATTGCTTGATTGACTTTTATTTCATGCAACTATAAAGTGACTATGACTATCACCATAATTATACATGCATGACTAGTTTAGATCCTGGTCCTCCTCTGTAGCTCTGATGATGATGAGATAGATGACCTAGTACATGGTCTACCCGTGAGGTAGGATCATCAGGTTATCATGAGTCGATGTGTTGGTCTACCCTTGGGTAGGACCATACGACTCCATGACCCTATGTATTGATCTACCTGTAAGGTAGGATCATGGGGGTTAGTTGAGATCTACCATATGAGGGTTAGTATCCATGTCCACTGCAGGGACAACACAGAGGCTAGGGTATGTAAGGATTGAGTAGTTATGTTTAAAATGTACACTTTGTTTTGTTAAATCATAATTGCTTGGAATATGTTGTTACAATTAAATGCATGATTATTGGTCCCCCCACATACCAGTATAATTCATTATACTGACCGTCATTTTGTTTGTTAGCTCTTTAGGTGATATCTGAAATTGGACAAACAGTAAAGTGGCACCTGTTTAGAGTTAAGTTAAAATAATAAATGAGGATTTAGGTAGATAGAATCCTACTTCGGGTAGAAGACCCAGTTATCTAATTTTGAAGGTATGTTAAAAGAAAAATTTTATTCCAATTTTCAATTTAGTCTTTAGTAGAATTTATTAATTATTTTTTATTATTTTCAAAACCACTGATCCTATTTTGGGATAACGCCTCTGACTTCTTGGTCTCCCTTCATTGGGGGCTACCAGGAAGCAGGTTCGTTACAATAAGATAAACTAGAGGACACTAGAACAGATTCAACAACCTTAACCCTATGTCTCTGTAGACTCAAGGAACCTTAGGCTCTGATACCAAAACTTTGTGATAACCTGACATCAAATCAAGTTATCACCAGTAATAATTGCAAAATAAACATTAGCAACGTATTAATAAAATCACTATAAGTTTTAAAACCATTTTACAAAGACATCCATTTCTAGGAAAATCTTAAGAAAAGAACCAAAGTATTATATACATCATGGCTCACATTGTACATACACTATACCATATCATCTCGAGGATAACATATAATAGTTGCTTTGCCAAAACCTACACATAAGCAACATAAAACCTCAAGACATACAAGCCAAAATCTCAAGTTGTTCATAAAACGGTTACATACTGACTCCAAGGATCTAAGAGTGCAGAGACGATGCATATGACTTCTATATACAAGACATGACAGATAGTACACTCAACCTAAGCTATTACTGAAGTTCATGTTGTTGTTGTCCTTCCTTTGCAGTACGGTGTCTATCTCCTCGTGCACGTCCACTAAATTTTTTTTTGGAACCCACGGGATGAGACACAAGTCCCAGCAAGAGATATAACTCTCTGTCAACAATATTATTATCACAGGTAAACAATATAAAACTAAGCAGAGGATCTTCTATGTAAATAAGCATGTTTAATCATTATTTAATTGTAGTGCAAAGATATAGCAATGTTAAAGTAGTTCAAGTATCCATGGCAGAGCTATAGATCATCTACTTGCTTTATAAGGAATATAAAGAACATGTATAACATCTATCAACTAAGATGTATAGAAACAATGTCACATCAACCAATGTTTATGTATTCAATCCTTAAGCAGATATGCTACACAACTGATTATATATTTACAATCACACTTATTCCCAGAGGAGATGAGGTATATTGTTCATACTCCAACCGACCACCACTTAGTCGAAATCAATACCATACAAGGTCAATGGAAGAGTCAGCTTCCATGACCTCACCCGTCTCAGTCAATATAAGACTACTGGCATGACATCTTGTGTCAACTGCAATTAGCTTACAGGGTATATTGGTATCTTCGCTATAGAGTTACACCTGTAGCATGCACTATCTTCGGGATGGTCACCAAGATTTCCCAGTTTATTTTCATCAGGATGGTCACCGAGCTTTCCCAGTTTATTTGGGGAGTTCACCAATCAACCCTGATATGAAGAAGATTACATATTCAACAATATGTATGCCAAGTTAAACTCATTTTGCCATTCAGCAAATTTTGACACTGAATGGATATATGGGCATGGCAACTAAATGATAAGATTTCACTTGATTAATTAGATGTATTATAGTATATTTTATCATCAACCAAGTTACAAGCATGGATTATAACAGATTCTACAAAGAAAGATGTAATATATTTATCAAGTACTTTCATGATCTTTGGAACACATATAACACTCAGGATCTCAATCCCTTATCACATTACTGGGAATTCTCTTCCCTGAGAATTATCATCATCATGATTGCTAGATCTTGGTATTCAAATCCTTAGTTTACCACTGAACACTGATACCACCTATCAGGTAACTATTACCTCTAGGTCCTCAGACCCAGTTATACATAGTACTTGTTGCACAAGTATTTCACATGGCTCACAAGGCCCATTTAAACTGTATCATATGCGACATCGTAGCTCATACCTGGCTATGCTCAACACCTCATGATACTTGCATGGTTAGTATTTCATGATAGAAGCAATATCAAGTACATATCATTACCATGCATCATAAGAGAAATACAACCTTTCCACTATTAGGGTTAGGGTTTCCTTTAGGGTAAGGGTTTCCCTCTTTAACCGATTAGGGTTAGGGTTTCCCTCTTTAAAAGATTAGAGCTTCAAGTTCATATTGTCAAGAATCAATACCCTAATTCATTTTATTAAGAATCAAAACCCCAATGCATAGCTCTACACATATAGGGGTATCAATGTATGCTCATAGAATGATTAACACATAGGGTATGAGTTTCTCTCTCATCCTTTATAGGATAATGATTACATCATACTTTATTAAGTTGGCTCAATCCTTCTCTCAAGGTACATTTACCCATAATTATCAAAATGCATTGAACTCTATACATCTTAATGTATCATTTGACATATCACACTCCATGTGTTACTCAATCAAGTATATTGGATTGAGGTACTTCCACCATATCGGGCATAGAGGTGTGTGTGTGCTTCACACCATATCGGGCAAAGAGGTGTGTGTGTGCTTCACACCATACCGGGCAAAGAGGTGTGTGTGCTTCACACCATATAGGGCAAAGAGGTGTATCCTTGATCACCATATCATGCTTCCATATCGGGTTGCTCATCATTAGGGTTTGCATATCGGGTTAGACCCTTATGCTCAAATCTCTTCAAACCTTCATGGTATCGGCCTACCCTTCACCATGATGTGGTAAGTGACAGCCTAGATAGTAGGTTAGTCTAGGCCAACTCAAGTGTACAAACCAATAGGGGTTTGGGGTTCCAATGTATATCAGGTTTCACATTACCATGTTGGGTTTCAACACCATATCGGGTTAGGGGTATATACTTGACACCATACCATGCATAAGGTGTGTGCTTGACCCCATATTGTGTAAGATATGTGTGTATGTGTCACTCATATTGTCCATGAAGTATAAACTCATCAGTATGCCATGCTAGTGGTGTGTTCACATCACCATATCGAGTTAAAGGTGCTTCAACCCGATATCGGGTTGGACCATGATGATGTCATCATCCTCAAGCTCAAGACCTTTGTTCTTACTATTCTAGTTCATGGACAAAAGGTCTATGCAACTATTAAAACTCATGGATTCATCATTCAAGAAATTTTGAAATTGAAAGTAGATCATCGAGTATGACAAGATTGATGGTGAATAATAACATAATTGGGTTCAAGTTGTATAACCCACCTCAATAACAACTTCAAAGATATAAGCTCCAAAGCTTCACATTCTCAAGGTTGAAGATGAGCTTCACAACTCCTCTATATGCAAAGAATCACCATGGATAAGTATTTGGTGAAGAAGAAAAGAAAGAAAGGTCACAACCCTAGATCCATGCTTTAATCCAAAGTTGAAGATGGTCCTGGCTTCACCTTAGGGTTAAGACTTGAGATCCTTCTTATTCCTTAGCACCATGCATGATACCTCACCACTCATGCATGATATCCCCTCACTTGTGGCCGATATCACCTTGTTATGGCTGATATCACTTTGCTATGGCCGATATCACCTTGCTATGGCCGATATCACCTTGCTATGGATGATATCAAGGCTCTACACATGATACCCCTTCACCTATGCATGATACCAAGACTATATGAACGATATTTAAGAGAAAAAGGGTGGTAAGATTCGAAAATTTTCACTAGTAGGTGAAAGGAATGGTAATTCATGAAAAAGAGTGTATATGAGGTGTCATCATTTTACACTACTAGGTGTCACGTGTCCATGCATGATTGACACGTTTCCATGCATGCATATTTATATTGACATGAAAAACTATTGAGGATAATTTAGGGATAAGATTTCGGCCCTTAGTTATCTTGTTGATCAAGGTATTTCAACTCAACATCACTTTATTCACAAATTGATACACTTTTTCTAAGGAAAGTTGCAAACTGATACACATCACCTCCTTGAGGTGCTTAGCCCATCATGGCAAAGTCCAAGAGTTTATAAATAAATATGGAATCCCCCCCTATGGCTCCTTGGCCGATAGGAAGTCCCATAACAAGTCTACAACCTGATACAACTCAAATTAGGATTTCACATTTCAACCCTTTCTCGGTCTTTTCATAACCAAGAGTACCATCACTCAAAAAAAAGATTCAAACATGGTTTCTCATTATTTATATATCCTCTGTATGATACTATGAGGGATTAGGAACACTCTATAAGTGATAATTTGCATATCAACCCTACATTTTGGGTAAATTACAATTTGTACTAAAATTGGTACACAAGGCACTAACATTATTCAAACTAGTTTCAATTTGAAATTAGGCTTTCCACAAGCTGCCCCTTAGAATAATTCTCTCTCTTATGATGATAAAGCACATTAGGTACATTCAACATGTGACATATTGCAATATAACCCCTCATCTTTGGTAAATTGCACTTTACACCCAAACCATCATATAATGCACAAACAGTTTGCAAATAAGCTCAAACTTGAAAATTAAACTCTTGGAGAGTCTTAATTACTTTTAAAAAGATATAAACAAGTTTGTAAATAACTTACTTAAGAAAAACTTCCAGGGTTACGCCATAACTTAGGTCAGTGATGTTACAAAAATGTTGAATTCCTTTACCAATTGTCATGATTGTTGTGGTAGTTAGAATGGACTATGATATTTTGCATATGAAAATGGAAACTGGATTCCTTAAGGGAATACATTAGAGGATGTGTACATGATACAACCTAAAAGATTTCATAACTTCATTAATGCAAATGAAGTCCATAAACTACAAAGTTCAATCTGGGATTGAAACAAGCAACTCAAAAGTGGGATCTTTTAACTTGACAAGATAGTCAAAGAGTTTGACTTGAATCAAGACCAAAGAAGAAATATGTGTTTACAAAAGATTTAGTGGGAGCATATATGAATATTCCACATATGATGAGGAATGACTTTGAGAACTGGCATGAAAAACTCCTTCAGCAATGAAGGATAAGGTGAAACGTCTTATGAGATAAGGGCAAAGACCTATGAGATATTTCTTGAATGTTTAACAATGGAAGTTTGCATACAACAGAAATATGTTGAAATAGTTCAACACGGAAGGATCCTATGAAAGAGAATATGGATTGGTCTATCATGAACCCTATATTCCAATTTTTGTAAAGAATGGAAATATCATGAATAAGTTCCATGGGTCAGCCCAACAATGGATCTATCATGTAAGCTATTAAAAAGCTTATCCCATATGATCTTGTATGAATTGGACATGACAAGATGATATAAATTCCAATAAGGGTTATTGGAAAGTCATTAAAGACACCCATTAGTACTTGAGAAGTGACTAATGATAGATTGCTAGTCAATGATGATAGCAATAAAAAGGAAGAGTTGGATGTAAATAGTTATATCGATGTAAGCTTCCATAAATGACAAAGTCATCACAAAATTAAAATATGTTTTAATAAGTGATGATTAGTTTGAAAAGTTCCAAACTAATAGCCATTAATGCTAATCTACAATAGAAGTTGAGTATGCTTGTCTTGTGAACACAAAGTGATACTATATGGATCTAAAAGTTTATATGATGAATTTATAGAGGTTCCCACCATTGATGACTCTATAGAGATACTGTGACAACAATAGAGATAATTGTTAGGCAAGGAATATTAGATACCATATAATGGTGGTTTCATCTCAAAGTGAAGAGATAAGAAACATGTAATATATCAACTATAAACAAAGTGTTGCTAACCCACCAAATCAGCACTAGCACAGCAGAAGCATGTTGGACATGTTTAGATCACTAAGGATAAGATTTGTTGGTGATTGCATCTAAGTGTAAGTGGGAGTCTCTTGGTAAGGTATGCCTACAGATCCAATCATACGATGATTGACATGGAATAATTACCTAAAAGGATTTGATTAATAATAACATACATAAAGGCAAACTTCCAATTCATCTATTTCACTCAGTTATGAGATAATGAGGATACAAAGTGAATGTCTAGAGAACTATATCACTCAATGACATATGTTGACAAGTTCCTATCCTTGTGATGAGATCATACAGATGTTAAGAGTACATATACATATTATTATTAAAGCCATGATCGGTTGTTATTGTGGAAGGTTGATAGACAACAATAACACATAAGATCAAAGTGTGAGTTGGTTAATGACAAAATCTCATTGGTCATGATATGGAAATATCAAACCAAGCACAGAGATACATGTTAGAGAACAATGTATCAGATAGACCCACCTTGAGAGTGACACATGGTTTTGTGGTCACATTCATCTCTCATAGTGAAGGTGGTGATTGTGATTCTTAGACCTAAAATCATTGCACTCATCACATGTCGTTGGGTATGCTTTGACATCATCAAACGCAGTCCTGAAACATGGGTTGTTATAATGGTGATGATTGGGTGGCTTTCACACGTGGGGATGGACTGTGAATTATAGATATGGGATTTGTCCCTCCTACGGGAGTATGATATCCTGACCACTTGATTAGTGAGACTGAGAAATGCATGCACATGCACATGTGAATCAATATATGATATTGAGGTCACATTATCTTCGACACTCTGCTCTTGGTTCAAGAAACATAGATTGAGCATTGAGAGGATGACCAACCATGCCTCGAGTTCATCCTGGATATCAGAGACAAAGGAATTATACAATCATTGTAACACCTTACATAGAATGTAGGTTGAAGTTGTTCTCCAAATTTCCATTTCACTTGGGTAGCACTGATGTGTGACTAGGCACCACTCCTTGCTTGTGATATCATAAGCTAGTTATGGACATTCATTGCCAATGTAATATGGGACCTATAGGGTCACACACATAGGAACTCATCTATGTTGGCTAAATGGACATCATTTAAATCCCTTTGTTTTGATTATGACAAACATTTCATCCTTGTGGATCTAACGTGCTACTTGAGTGTTGCAGGAACTAGGTGGATGACACAACTTGGAAGATCTATATGCTCTGATACCAAATGAAAAACTACTAGAGGGGGTGAATAGGGTTTTATAAAAGTTTTAATAATAATTCAACTCAAGAAACCACAATAGAGATAATAAGAAGGAGGCAAGGTGTTTAGAGTGGGTTTTGTTTTGCTATAAATAAAGCCCAAAACGACCCCATTCTTCACCAATTCACATTCTCACTTCTCTAGCTCCTCTCTAGTGCATTCTTGTGCGAATTTTTAGCTCCTCTCCACCCAAATCTTGCCTTGCTTCTTCTCCACTTCAAATCATCAAGATGGTTTCCTCATCATCATGTGGAAAGAAGCAGGTCGCAGCTAGGAAGGGAAGGACGGTCTCCCCGGCGTTGGCGATCATCAACGACATTCCATTCAATGACGTAGCTGCCGGAGATCGCTACCTCAGGCTGTCCTCAAAGACTCCTCTTCCTCGACGGCCGGTGGACGTCATGGAATTCATCAACATTGTTGATCTTGAAGAACTCTTTGAGGTGCAACATCTTTCTGAATTCATAAAACCATCCTTCCGTTCCTACTCCTCCCAAGTCGTCAATGAATTCTATGTCAATCTAGCCACACATCCTGACCATGATAATTTTTTCTCTTCTATGGTTAGTGGTTATGGATTTCACTTTTCTGAGGAGGATATTCTTACTATGCTCAACATTGATGTAGACGAATATAAGGAGTATATTGATCTCACCACTGGTAATCCTCTCAATAAGCTATCCCAAGATAACATTACCACTAGTTTGAGTGATATCAAGAAAGCCATTTTCTTATCTAATACCACTTGCCATGAAGAAAGGGGTACCTATTATGCCATCAATTTAAAACCAGAAGCTAGGATAGTCAATCTAATTATTGCCAAAAATATCTATCCTAGAGCAAACAAATCTGAAGTACCCACCTTTCACATGTATCTTATTTATGCCGTCCTAAATAGTATACCTATCAACTTTATTCATATTATTCTTAAGAACATGGTTGAGTTTTCTGGCAATCCACCCTATGCTGATTTTGTTTGCCAAATTACGCAACATTATCTTAAGAAAAGCATTGAGGACTTTGGCTTCAAATATGATAGGAAACCCCAAAATATCACTAGCAATACAGTAGAGAAGATGGGGATTAACTTTGGACACAAGAGGGCTAGGACTGAAGGGGAGCCATCCACCCAAGACAAACCTCCACCACATCCTCCTACTAGCCTACCTCGTGATCCTATCACAAATACTTTGACATGTATTGCTGGTTCTCAATATCACCTAAGTAGGCAATTGGATTACAATCATCATGCCATGTCTTATTTAAATCAAAGGATGCAAGCCCTTTCTCCTGAACAACCTGATGAATATCCTTATTCACTTAATCCTGGCATGCTAAACCCCTACAATCCATCCTACAATTACTATCAAATTCCACCTCCACCATCTCATGACCTCACTCATACTCAATTTTCTCCAATCCAACTCCAAGATATTGCTGCCCACTTTCGATTCGATCGTGTTCCCACCTTCTTGGAGGCTTATGCTTTGACCAAGACAGGTGCCTTGGAGTGGCAGACACTGGTCAAATACTATGGAGTTGAGCCCTTTCTTGGGAAAGACCCAGAAATTGATGTAATTCTTCAGTCTTTTCAGTGAGATCATGAGATTTATGGCTATCTTTGTAATGTTTGTAATGGCTATATTTTTGTTATAAGCTAGTATGTTATGATTTATGGGTCATCTTATGAGTTGTATGAGCACTGAGTTGTTATAAATAAAAGTGTTTCCTATGGCTTCACTTGGATATATCCTTGTTAAAATGAATATTATAGGGGAGCATAACAATCGGGGTGAGTAATATATGCAATAAACCTAAAAGGATCTCATTCTTTGCAAATGAATGAGAAATAAATTATGGCTAAATTTGACAATGCGCAGTTTTCATTCATATTAATCCCTTTGCATTTAAAATTGAATATCTCTTTGCGGGGGAGCATAGCAATACAATTAAGGGAAATGGTAAAATTAATATTTAATGATTATCTTGGTTATCTTTTTGAAATGACAAAGGGGGAGAAATACTATAAAATCAACAATATAAAATAAAATAAGTTTCATAATCATTCGGTCAGCACACAAGAGAATGGCTACAAAAGGTAAACTTCAGGTATGAAACTCATATGATTTACATTTTCTTATTTTATATTTTGGAAATGTTTGTCATCTTCAAAAAGGGGGAGATTGTTGGCTAAATGGACATCATTTAAATCTCTTTGTTTTGATTATGACAAACATTTCATCCTTGTGGATCTAATGTGCTACTTGAGTGTTGCAGGAACTAGGTGGATGACACAACTTGGAAGATCTATATGCTCAAAATGCTTTAATTCATGATTGTAATCAAATGTAAAAACTTGTACAAGTATATAATGTACAAGTACTTAGATATCATGTAAATCAAGCGTTTATATCTTCCCTAGCCAATCACAACACTTAGATAGGTCATCCCCTACAATAGTGTCACAACTACACACTGATACACACACTTAGTACATAGTTTAAAACATTGAAACAGAGTCATTCTCGGTCAAAAAACTTCTCGACCGAGACACTCTCGGTCGACAATCTCCTCGACCGAGAATGACCCAAGTAGCTATTAGACATAGCAGAAAAGGTAGTTGGGAGTTGGAATCGAATGTTTTACACACTTGCTCCAGACAGTCCCTCAGTCAACAAAAACTTCGACCGAATGGGATCTCGGTCGACAATTCCTCGACCGAGACTGTCTTTGTCTACACTTTTCAGGATTAATTAATTAGCCATTGCTAAAGCAATTAGTGGATACCTAACAGCTAGTTAAGTACTAAGAACTCCCTAGAAAGTGTCTAGAACATCCTTAAGCACTCATAGGCCATTCCTATAAACAGGACATGCCTTAGGACACCCAATATACACCTGTGCAATACTTGAGCTTACACACTTGCAATTGGCAATCTGTTCTTGAGCAAATTGAGCAACTCTAGCACTTGCTACTCATTTCTTTTGCTCTAAATTCGTGTCCTATAGGCTAACATCTCCTACCCAATGCACTTACAATTCCATACACATTGGTTAGGAGATCAAAATGCTTGATATAGGAAATCAAGCCTTGTGCTACAAGCGATAATTGTAATTTTTGTTTTCCCTTCTTGTTCTTTCTTATTGCTTGTACTCTCCTTGCTACTTCTAAGGTTGGAGGCTACGGGTTGGAGAGGGTTTGATCTTCTCAGTGGAGAAGGAGGACTTTGGACTACTTCAAGAAGGCTGTCTCAATGGGAAGCTACTTCAAGAGGAATGCTACTTCAAGGGAGAGCTTGAAGTTACTTCAAGGAAGGCTGCTTCAAGGTTAGTGAGACTACTTCAAGGTGAAGGTTGTCCAAAGGGTGATGAAAGTTTTGTAATTTTGTGCAACATCCTTGTGAGGTAATAAAATTAAATACTTTCAAAATCCCAATTAGAAACAATTAGGTAGTGGACTGACTCCTTTAGTTTTTGCTAAAGGTAGAACCACTCTAAACACCTTGCCTCCTTCTTATTATCTCTATTGTGGTTGCTTGAGTTGAATTATTATTAAAACTTTTATAAAAACCTATTCACCCCCCTCTAGTAGTTTTTCAATCTAGACGAGGAGTTTGATCTTAAACGACAATTGGATTGATTACTAAAGTATTTAGGTAGTCAATTCACGCAAATGATTGCTTGAATGGCTGCCTAGGTATGCCAAACGACCATCTCACTGAGTGACATGGCTGTTTGGGCAGTCAGACGGGCATCTCAGGTAGTTGAGATAGCCGTTTGGGGGTCAGGTTAATCAGAGATTGAATTGGCTAAGTTTTACCCTTAAACTGACCAGTTCAATATGATTGAACTGAACGTCCCATCTCAACTCACCAGAAGAACGTCTGGGTAAGTGAGACGAGCGTCTCACTAGTGTGAGACAGCTCGGTTGGGACGAATGAAAGTTCTGAAGTTTTTCTGAACTCGTTACAATTGCACATACTTGGGGTGCAAGTAAATTAATGTATGACATTAATTAGGAAATAATTTGCCAATTCATATCTGACTGGAAAAATGTGAAATGACTGTATTATGTCTCAGATGACCATCTTGCTTAGTGAAATGATTGTCTCGCGTACGATACGACCGTCTCGCTTAGCGAAATGACCGTTTTGACTGACACAAGTTGTGAAACTTCTAGAATTGTGAAAATTCAAGATCTTCTGGTCCTTTCCACTTCCGCTTTAGTCCCACATTGGATGGGGACTGGGAACCTTGACCCTAATCCTTCCTATATATAGAGGGGTACTGGAGGCTTCCCATAGTACAATACAAACAACTGAGAATTAGTTCCGCTAAAAATTATTGTCCTCTCTGGTTGTGATAACCAAGAGAGCTCGGGAAAGTCCTACCTAAAAAGGAGGGATAGCCAACGGGAGAGAACAACTGAGAACTTGTCATTTTAGGAGAGCAGGTTGGTGACTAGTATACTAACAGGGGGGACAACTCCTTCCTGTCTGTTCTTGGTGAATGACATGAGTTCTAGTTCATCCGTGTGGACTACTCTAGAGGTAGGAGTCCTTTGGATGTTGTTCAGAGAACAAAGTCAACCTACAGTCTGTGGCGAGACCACTGGAGTCACTGTAAAGTTTGCACAGACGATGTTCATGGTGAAGATCAGGAGCTGTACAACCACCGTCTAAGAGCAACTTGTCTACAGTTGCAAAGAAGTGAATTTTATCGCTGGACTTGCTCCAGGATTAGGTATAACTCACTAAAACCTTCCTTCCTATTTCATAGTAGTTGACACGATTAAGGAATACAGATAGATAAATTTTTTTATTTCTGCTTCTATACTATGTGCATGTATTTCCCATCAATATCATAATAAAATTTCAAGTTAATGGGATAACTTGACCTTTTGTGTAAAGTTTTTCCAAAAGAAAACTTTTGCCTCCATATATGCCAAGACTTCCTTGGCCACCTATCATCGCTTCCACAAAGATTCGATTGTGGTGTCAATTGGAAATTGTAATCAGAGATATGTCCATGATAGAGTGTGGGGAAGACACATCTCTCTCGAAATGGGTCTAGCTCTCGATCCATGTCCATGAGAGGGTCTTCTCATTCCTCCACATTTCTTCCATCGTTGTATTGACATATGTATACCATGCTGGTCCACCCTTGTGCACTCTCACACCTTCTGCAACCTATACACCCATGACAGATAAAAACTCACCAATGATCTCTACTTCCTCTTATTTATGAATTCCTCTTCTCATTGGGCCGCCGCCTACCTACTCTTTTCCAACCACTGGGTGCGATTTCCTATGCCAACAACTCTCATATCTAGAAAAGTTATCATTATTATAGTCCAAGTAACTATTTTTACTATTATGAATTTGAGATGTTCTTTAATTCTACATCAATATCCTCTCTACCTCAATCTTAGCCCATCTTCATCTTTCTGATCCAGTGGATCATGAACCCATCTCACACCCTCTTATCAATCCTCCTCCTTCAATACAGGACCCAACACCGATGTTCTTGTGGCTCTCGAAAAAGGTATCCTCTCTTGCACTCTTTGCCATCCTATATCTCATGCATGTTGTCTATCCAAACATCCTTGTATAGTTAAATCCATTACCCATCACTTGACTCTATTCAGATTCATAAAAATTATCACGAGGCCCTTCAATATCCTAGTTGGAATGGTACAATGTATAAGGAAATGACAACCTTGTGTGAGAATAAGACTTGGGATCTTGTCCCTCCTCCTCTATACAAAAATAATATTAATTGTTGGTGGGTATTTTCTATCAAATTTAATTCATATGGATCTATGGGATGGCTTAGAGGCTGGTCTGTTGCCAAAGGATTACCCAAACAAGTTTTGTGGATTTCTTTGAAACCTTCTTACTGGACACCAACATTGCTTCTTTTATAATTATAGTATCCATTGCAACTCACATGGACTGACCTATGTTCCAGCTTAATATTAGAAATGCCTTCCTTCATGGTGATTTAGAGGAGGAAGTGTATATGAAACAACCCCAAGTTTGTACAAGGAGAGTCTTCCTAAAGAGTTTGTCATATCAAACTCTCTTTGTATGGTCACCATAGGTACAAGCCTGAGTTTCTCCAAATCATCTACTGATCATAGTCTATTCTTTAATTCTTCTCAAAATGGAACCATCATCCTTGTTGTCTATGTTGATGATATCATTATCACTGGTAGTGATGTTCATGAGATTTTAGCACTGAAACAAGCACTCTGACAACATTTTCATACCACGGATCTAGGATATCTTTGGTAATTGTTGGGCATAGAGGTGCTAATTTCTCATAAAGGCACTTATTCATCTTAGAAGAATTACATCCTCGACCTCTTGAACGACTATGATATGCTGAATTCTATGCCTATTTCTTTACCAATGTACTACCACAACAAATTTTTGTTCGAGGAGGAGTCTTTTTTGGATCCTAAACAATATCTATGCTCGGTTAGGAAATTCATATGTCTTATAATTGCTCGCCTAGATATTGCTTTAGATGTTAGTGTTTTTAGTTAACACATGGTTAAGCCTCTTGATGCCCAAGGAGCCATGTAAATCGCATCCTACACCATCTAAAAGGTGCACCTAGTAGAGGTCTTGTTTACAAGAGACCACAATCTCCTGATATTTCTTTGAACTGCTATGCATATGTTGATTGTGAAGAAGGTGGGAATGACATAATATGTATTTCTAGTCTCTGGGTCCTCTTGGGAGGTCAACCTCTCAGTTGGCGGAGTAAGAAGCAATATGTTGTGGCTTGTTCCAGTATTGAGACGAAATATCGTGTCATGGAACACACTTGTTATAAAATTCAAGGGTGATGTCTATTCTTTGAGAATTAGGTTTTCCTCTCTCTTCTCCAACAACTCTCAAGTGTGATAATCAAACAACTATTCATATAACTAATAATCTAGTGTTTCATGAAATTACCAAACACATTGATGTTGACTGCCACTTCGTGAGAGAACTCATTAGTGATAATAAGATCATTACACCACATGAAAAGATTGGAGAACTGACTACTGATATTTTCATCAAATCTTTTTCCATCTTCAATCTTTTCCTATATGTGTAGCAAGCTGGGAACACACAATGTGTACTCTCCAGCTTGTGGGGGAGTGTTGACGACATTTTTTAATCATTTCCCCCCTATATTAGGTAGTTTGACTTACTCTCCTCGGACCCATTAGCATTAGTTTACTATGTTATGTTTTATCTCTGATACATCATACCTTGAGAAAATGTGATATATATGACTCTCTGTAACCATGATTCTCATAACAAAAATTCTCTTCACAATGTATAAGGAAAAATTGTTAAAATATATTGTTTGATTACATGTCGGGGAAAGGTGTAGGGATGAAATAGAACTTAAAAAATGTTATTTGTTACAGCGGTATGGGGACGAAGAGGGGGATTTCTTTAGACAAACATACACAAACGTGTAGCCTATTTATTTAGAAGTTTTATTTGTATATGTATTTAAATAAATAGTGAAGTCTTGAAAGAAACTTTTCGTCCCATTATTCACCACACTTTTCCATATAGACAAAAATAGACTAAATTTTCCCATGCAGATTTTTGTTTTTCATCACCATGACAAATAAACAACAATTTTTATTCCCCCCCCCCCCTCCCCTCCTTATGACTCGTCATATAATAAACACAGCCTAAGTATACACGGAGTCGATGAACATGGAGTCCATGAAGATGTCATACACTCCAAATATAGTTCTATCGCTCTGAACATTAAACTCATCACGTGTCAAAAGAAATCTTTTCAAATTAATATATAAACCAATTGTGTATGATTATTCACATATATTATTAATCAGTAAAAACAAATATCTATTTTTTTGCTGCTAAATGTTTGCCTTCAAAATAGAGATATACTGAAATACAAGTCGTTATGAAAACTTTATGTTCATGCTCGCACTAGTACAAAATGTGAAGCTGAGGATTCATCGTAGTATACAATTTCGAGTTAACGGGTTAACGCGGCCTTTTTGTGTAAAGTTTTCCTAAACGCAAACTTTCCCCTCCTCAGATGACAGAACTTCCTGGGCCACCTCTCGTGGCTTCCACAAAGATCCCGGCTGCGGTGTCGATTGGAACGGAAATCGGAGCCGGAGAAATGTCCACGACCGACTGCGGGGAAGACGCATCCAGCCGGCAATGGGACCGCCTCCCGATCCATGTCTGGGAGCGAATTTTTTCCTTCCTCCCCGTCTCTTCCGTCGCCGTCTCCTCATCTGTCTGCCGCGGCTGGTCCGCCCTTGTGCGCTCCCGCACCTTCCGCAACCTGTACACCCACGGCGGCTACGATCGCACTGATGACCTCTACTTCCTCCTATTGACGCATGCCCCTTCTAGTTGGGCTGCCGCCTACCTACCCCTTTCCGATCGCTGGGCGCGGTTTCCCATGCCAGCGTTTCTCATCTCTTCCTCCGCACTCCCCGTCACCGGCAACGGCCGCCTGCTCATCGCTTGGAGGAGAGACGGGCCAATCGTAGTCTGCGACGGATTTAAAGGTCTGCGCCGCCTCCTTCCACCTTTGATCCAGACCGACACCCAGCCGTACCCTCTCGCGATCATCGCTGAGGATGCCGACGCGTACAAGGTCGTCGCCGTGTCCACATTTGATCGGGTTGTGTCCCAAGTCTACGATTCCGTTACGGGTCGCTGGGAGATGAAGGGCGAATTTCCAGGTTGGTTTGCAGTTGTGGGCAATGCTGTCTATCTTAACGGCCTGCTCTACTGCCTCTGCAGCGGTCCACAGGGAAATCAATTGCTCTCCTTTGAGCCCGTGGGCGGACATTGGGCTGAGTGCGGCACAATTCTGCCCCCGCTTGCATGCCCACACGTCTTTGCATATGCGGGGTCTCTGTACGTAGCGGGTGGATTGGAGGAGCTGGGTGAGGTTGATAGGATTGGGGTATGGGTGCTGAGCTCTGCATCTTGGAAAGAGGTGAGTTGGATGCCGAGTGGACTGTTTTGCAGGTTCTCTGCCAACGGTTTGTTTGGGTTTCAGATGATTGATCACCAAGGGATCATTGGTTTCTGCAACAAGATTTCTGGTGTTCACTGTATGTTTGATTTGTCAACTATGAAGTGGTGGCGGGCATCACCTTGTCCCTTTAAAATTTCCCCGGACAATCAGCAGTGGCTGGGACAGGCTTTGAAGCCCAGCATTGATGTTATCAGGCTTACTAATGATGGTTAGAGCATTTTCATTTCTTGTTTGTAATATCTCTTGACCACTTGAGCTGTTGATGTTGTATAGTTCACAAACTTGGTAATGGGTAGAATAAGCCCTTTCATCTTTTTCATGATATTGATTAATATAACTTTTTTTTAGAACTTTTTACCTAGCAATTTCAAAAGACATGTATATTTGTCCACCCAAACAGATTACGCTGTGATTTTTTTTCTGCAAGATCGTTCTGTTTGTTCTGCAAGTACTTAGCATTATTGCAGATTAGATTAAGTGTTCCAACTTCCCTAAATGTGAACAAAGCTGTTAGCCTGTTACATATTGAATTACTGGTATCTTACTTGCCTATGTATAAGCACCACCGTTTTACTTCCCATGCTCTCCTTTTAGAAAATAAGAAGAAGATGTAATTTGGCAACTTTAACATGACAGTCCTGTACACGAGGCATTTGATCCATTCACCAACCAATATCTCACTTGTAATTTCTAACCGATACCCACCCATTCTGCTACCACCAAACCGATAAACCCATCTTAGAAAAAGGTTCTCTGTGAGGCCCCATCCTTCAGATGACTCTACCTTCCCAGTTTATGTATTACTGCAAAGCCACCTACTGCTGATCACTCTCCTTTTATACAAATCTGTAGCATTGACAGTCCATTATGGACGTAAGTCAATAAAGAATTACGAGTCAGTCTTCTGATGAACCCTCTAGCTTGGCTTCTTTACATGCCTTCATTGAGGTAGAAATGGTGGGATGCATCTTCTTTATGATCTATATTGATGGCTTTGTGACCACAAGTGCTGATGATAACACCGTCCAATATTTTTACAATTTATTTAAGATCATTTCCATTCCAAAGATTTTGCAAATAAAAGTATTTCTTGGCATCATAGGCCAAGATCGTCTCATGGAATTCATTTTATCTTTCATGCTAGTCACCTGTGGGTAAAGTGTGTCAGTTGTGGAAATTTCCAGCAACAAGCTGAAAGCTCATACTGGCAAGTCAAGTCATGTGTAGATCCTAGTCTTTATAGGAGACATGTGAAGAGCTGATCCATACGTCAACTTGTCAAGTACTTACCTGATGTATCCTTTTTTGCTATTATTCCTTGTATGGATCACTAGCATGTTTTGACATCCATCATGCAATATTTGATGGAGAGTTGTGATATAGAATAGTAATGTGAAAAGTTTTAGGGCTTATAGACGTTGATTGGGCAAGATCACCTATTGCCTGATTTTGAAGGATACTGCATATTTCCTATGGTAACTTGTATAGGGAAGAAACAGAGTAATAACCTGCTCAAGTGTTGTGCCAAGATTTCAAGTTCTTGTCTCAAACCACTTGTGAACTTATATTGTATATCACTTTCTTATTGGCTTTTGTTTCACTTGGCCTAATTCTGTGGAGTCACTGTATGACCCTTAAGTCAATGATTCTATATCATTAGAGTAACACATTGCTAAAAAACTCATAAATCCGTCCAATAAACATGAGCGATCATGCATATTGACAAGTTACTTCATCCATTCCAGAGGCTACTACAGAGCTTATAAAAACATTTATAACTAAATCTGCGAGTCAACTTCTAAATCTTTTCACTAAATCTTACCACGTACATGGGTGAAGTTCTTATGGTACAAGGTTGGAGCTTGTGATTTGTCTGCTCAATTGTAGGGGGAGTGTTTAAATTTATGATATCCTCCGGTATACGTGCGTCTGTTCGAGGTAGTGTCAGTATGTAAACGTCTAGAGTCATTGCTACTATATATCAACACCATACAGCCCTGGAAAATGGAATGTTGTTTTTTCCTTGAAAATCAATTAAAATTGAAAATTTGTTCTTAAGGGGACATCCACCCATACTTGTCTAGGTGGCTAGGCGGTCCTTCCCACCTAGGGGAAGCCTAGGAGGCCTAGGCGCCTAGGCGGAAGCCTAGGCGTTTGCCGCGTTTCTAGGCGTTCTTCATATTTGTTTATAATTTACATATATATAAATGATTTTGTGTATACATTCAGTTATATTCAACTATGTACATCATTATGTACATTTGTATTGCTTATCCCTAAGCTTAATCAATCATAACTTCACCTACATCACACATGTCATGACCTAAGATAGACCTATTCGGCCTTAATTTGACATAACACGATCTAAATTGGATCTAATTTAACTCAATCTTACCTAATTTAGCCAAAGCCAGACCGATTTTGGCATAACATGACCTAATCAGACGTAACTCCCCCTAGTTTGTCCCACATTGACCTAAACGAGCCCTAATTTAGCAAAATCAGATCCCCAAATAAGACATTTTTTTCCCAAATCAGACATATTTTCCCCAAATCAGACCTAATCTGCCCAAATTAGATCTGATTAGGCCTATATCAGATCTATTTCTTCCCTAAAATAACTAAACATGATTTAATTTGACCAAATTCCGACCTAATCTATGCTAATTTTGTCTTCCAGTGTCTTAATTTGGGCCTAAAAGGCCTTAGGCATCCACTTTAGTTATCTAAAAGCCTAGGCACCCAGTTTAAGGCGGACCACCTAGAGCCTAGGTGGCCCAGGCGAGCGTAGGCGTAGCCCAGGCGGGAGCCTGGATAACTATGCATCCACCCTCTTCTTCCAAGCCCCAACGCGTTCCCTAATACCACCTTATGATTCAATAATAGTGGCTTAAGAATAATTTATAGCTCTGTGCATTTTACCCATCTACGGAAATAATGAACAACTTAGCTTATTTAGTTTTGTGTAAACTGACTATCCTATTAGTGATATCCCATCCGGATGGTGCTTTTGCAATGGTAGGTGATGATGCCCAGTTAGGAAGCTATGTTTTAATTCAAGCTTAATTTTTGTATATGTATAGGCACATTTTATTTAAGGAAAAATGGATTCTACACCCAAGTATAGGGAATTTCCTATAGTGAAAGCTTGTTGCGAACTACTACAAACCATAAGTAGCTTACTCTGCAAATAAGGTGTTTTTTAAAAGCCATTCAAATCAGAGTGTTACAGCACCCCTATCATAAGATTGTATGCAGCTGCTAATCCATGGTAACTCTAAAAATCAACAATTACCAAGTTCAGGAAATCATTCGCCCGCTACATATGCGATTCGGCTTAGTGGTTGCTTAACATATGGATATGTAGTTTAGTATATTGAACATGTCAATTATGCGGCATTTGCAGATGTATATGCAAACTGGTTTTAAGATATATGTTATTTGGTATTTCATTATACTGGGAACTACTTTTATAATGCAACGAATTTGTTGAATATTTTTCAGAGAACTTGTAGTTGTTCAAATAACTCATGGCCATTTATATCATGTTTAGACAGCTTTTTCGTGTTGAATGTTTTGTTTTTGAGATACTTATATGTTGCTGCTAGCTCTGCCGATTCCATGTATGTTTATATCACACAATTCTATGTTGAATCATGCTAGATGTTTTTTCTACCTCCCGCTACTCATCTAGATGCTAGGTGGAGGTGGCCCAGGCGAGCGTAGGCGGAGCCCAGGCGGGAGCCTGGATAAGTATGCATCCACCTTCTTCTTCCAAGCCCCAACGTGATCCCAAATATCACCTTACGATTCAATAATAGTGGCTTAAGAATAATTTATAGCTCTGTGCATTTTACCCATCTACGGAAATAATGAACAACTTAGCTTATTTAGTTTTGTATAAACTGACTATCCTATTAGTGATATCCCATCCGGATGGTGCTTTTGCAATGGTAGGTGATGATGCCCAGTTAGGAAGCTATGTTTCAATTCAAGCTTAATTTTTGTATACGTATAGGCACATTTTATTTAAGGAAAAATGGATTCTACACCCAAGTATAGGGAATTTCCTATAGTGAAAGCTTGTTGCGAACTACTACAAGCCATAAGTAGCTTACTCTGCAAATAAGGTGTTTTTTAAAAGTCATTCAAATCAGAGTGTTACAGCACCCCTATCATAAGATTGTATGCAGCTGCTAATCCATGGTAACTCTAAAAATCAACAATTACCAAGTTCAGGAAATCATTCGCCCGCTACATATGCGATTCGGCTTAGTGGTTGCTTAACATATGGATATGTAGTTTAGTATATTGAACATGTCAATTATGCGGCATTTGCAGATGTATATGCAAACTGGTTTTCAGATATATGTTATTTGGTATTTCATTATACTGGAAACTACTTTTATAATATGCAACAAATTTGTTGAATATTTTTCATAGAACGTGTAGTTGTTCAAATAACTCATGGCCATTTATATCATGTTTAGACAGCTTTTTCGTGTTGAATGTTTTGTTTTTGAGATACTTATATGTTGCTGCTAGCTCTGCCGATTCGATGTATGTTTATATCACACAATTCTATGTTGAATCATGCTAGATGTTTTTTCTATCTCCCGCTACTCATCTCGGGGTTTGGGTGGTCTAAGGGGTGCCAGGGGTCACCCCCCTTTGTCATTTTTTTTTCATGCTATATATATATATATATATATATATATATATATATATATATATATATATATATATATATATAGAGAGAGAGAGAGAGAGAGAGAGAGAGAGAGAGAGAGAGAGAGTCAGGCTAGAATACACTCGAGTGTACAGATCGCACGAATACACTCAAGTGTGTTTGCTTATCAAGACTATTTTTTGCTAAATGTAAACCATTGATCTTCACCGTCATACTATAACTAGGCTACATACAAATTTTGAGCCTATTTAGATGAGTTAAGTCACTCATCCAAGGGCAACAAAATCGACACGTGAAACTAATTTGAAATGCATAATTTTTGCGGTCTTTATAACATGACCTATAAATGTCCAAATGTGCTCAAATTTTGCGTATGAGCTATTCACAACATGTTTAAGAAGATCAACAGATTAGATTTTTGAAAAAAATATTGCATCATGAAAAACTACTTGAGTGTATTCCGCTCCGAATACACTCGAGTATATTCTAGCCTGACTATATATATATATATATATAGAGAGAGAGAGAGAGAGTCAGGCTAGAATATACTCGAGTGTACAGATCACGTTGTACACCCCAATAGTGTTTGCCTATCTAGACCATGTTTTTCCAAAATCCAATCTATTGGTCCTCATGGTTACAATAATAATAGGCCACATACAAAATTTGAGCTCATTTGGATGAGTGTAAGTCATTACTCTAAGGACAAAAAAATCGACGCACAAAACTAATTTGAAATGTTTGATTTTTGCCTCCTTTAGATGCATGACCTATAAGTGTCCAAATGAGTTGAAATTTATTATATAGTATGTTTTTAAGATATTTAAGAAGATTAACGGCTTAATTTTTTCAAAAAGTTACTGCATCTTTAAAATCGACTGAAGTGTACGGTACCTCCGGTACACTAGTCTGACTCTCTCTCTCTCTCTCTCTCTATATATATATATATATATATATATATATATATATATACACACACACACACGTTTGATTAATGGTAGAGACTTTAAGTGGTTTTTTTACTCCGAGAGGTTGCTATTTCAATTACCTAGAGGACTTCTCTACTATATGTTGCCTGAAAACTTATCCAAGGGTGGGCCTGACTGGAGTGATTCCAAGTTGTACATGATGTGTCCTTGGATGCGCGCACGCACGCACATGTATCTATATCATCATCATCTTCATCATTATGATCAAAGCATCATTCCAAACCGATGTATGTGTACTACTATAAAATCCAAAACAACACGACTCCCGTGTGTCACACATACTAGTATGTAGTGACTCTCCACCTATATACCACAGTACAGCTTTTCAAAAGATTAACAATCAATCACTACCAAATGTTTTAATTGATATCTAATTTTTTTAAAGGCTAGTTATGTGTTAGTTCAAAACATCTAATTAAGTCTCACATATATACGAGTGTATTAGGTAACATCGGAAGACTATTTAATTATGTCAAAACAAAAATGGTAACCCTATACCACTGTGAGTAGGCTTCTAGGTCTTTTTATTTACTGTAAGTGTAGTTTATCGAAATGTATAAAGTAACAGTTCATGCTGAATATGTTTTTTGGTAAGTTGTGAGACTTTATGGCACTGGTCTTGGTTCCAACCCTAAACCATTGTGTGTAGGCTAGTTCCAGGTCTTTTTATATACTGTAAGTGTAGTTTATCAGAATGTATAAACTATAAAGTAACAACTCATGCTGAATATGTTTTTTTGAAGTTGTGAGAATATATGACACTGATCTTCGTTTCAATTTTCGCTTGCCTTAAAACTCATGTTTACTATTATACTGGTGACATAAAGCAATTCTAGAATTAATGAGCAAAAATCACTGGCATCATTCTGCAAAGAAGAATAACCTTCCGTTAATGAAAAAAAAAACTCCGCATAAATTTTAATGTTGTATGTGGATTACATGAATAACAGTCGCAGGCCATATCTTGTATATGAGGCAAGTGGATTACGCTGGTTGTAAAGACAAGAAGAATGTTTGAGTTTTTCCATTCTTCACCTGGCTTTTGAGCTAACTGGATATATGGAGTTGTATACTTTGCTTATATCGGCTTTAGATTTGCTCGGTAGCCAAGCTGGGATAAACTGTTAGGAGAAGTAATCACTTATTGATATCTTTGCTTGCTTATATTTGGAAAGTTACACGGATATGTTGGATCAGTTCTACTTATGGTTGATGTAGTTTGCATGTATTTTCATTTTTAGATATGATTGGTGGTGTGCAGATGATAATGTATGTGCGATGGAAGTGTAACTAAATATTAGAAGCGGAAAGATGTGAATTACCTATGTCTATGTCATATCACCAAGTGGGGCAGGGAAGTTGGGGAGTACACCATATATGACTTGGGAGCATTTCTATTACAATTAGGGAATCTTGATGAAAACATTGAATTTGTAAATAACTTTTCTGGAAGTACAGTTTGATAAAAGCATGGCTAGTTGGACTTGTAAGTACCTGATACGTTTGATTTCCATGAACCAGCTAGATACAAGTGTTATTCCTCCTTAAAAAGTTTTGAATAAATAAAAATGATGATGAACATGACAGATATACTATGAAAACCAAGACTCTTTTTGGTTGTTATGGACACTTAATGACAACTAGTCGTAGCTTAAGCTTTGGTTTTCACTTTTAATGCCCTTAAAATCATTTAATGCCCAGAATTGTTGGGAAACCTAGCTTGAGTGGTATGGAACTCTCAATTCTATAGCCAGTAGAAACCTAGTTTACTTTAGTCTTAACAATATGTTTAGGGTGTTAGGGAGGGGTGTCTTTTCTTTGAAGATTTAATGCATGTGTGTAATTTTACATAACAGATGTATTTCCTCCACACTGTACGTTTCATCATTATATTGTAAGACGTGCAGAGTTTCAGCGCATTCTAGTTTTCTTTTTGGGTGAACTATGTGACATGTTTTGGAGGATTTGACATGGCGATATTACACTTATTTCAATCATGATAGATCCAAGATTATTAGTAACAAAAGAACCAGATGGGCACCGAATGACTCCCTTTTCGCATATCTGTGCATTTTTCTCATTTCAATTATATTCTATTCAACAAAATGCCCTTAAGGTTGCGATTGAGTGGCACCATTTGAAGTCCCATCAGTTATAAGCGAAAGCAGGCATTTGTAAGGGTCCTAACCTATGTTCATGTTTGCGCAAGTGGTTACACGAGGAGATACGGACGTGGCTAGATGACGTGATTTCCATCCACCCAGTTTCTGTATATACGAAATGCCTCATCCATTCGAATAACAAACAAAGCTTGAAGGCTGACTGTTTTTTGCTAAAGCTGTAGAGAAATTTCTTGAACTTCTGAAATGTAGACATAATCTTCGGACAGAATTTTAATGGCTGGCTGCATCTGAACGCCACATCACCTCTTAGGTGTGAGGAAATGCTATAGGCCAAATCTATGCTCAGTCACTCATTAACAAAATTGACGCTGGCGACTTTTGTGCCATTCGCTTGGTTGAGGGTTAAGCCAGGGTTAGACCCTGATCTCTACTCTTTGAGGGAAGGATTGTACTGATAATTACAGCGCATGCCATATCAGCTGTAGTTTTAATACATGAGGCTCTAGAAATTCTGCTAATGGAGTCGGAACAAGACAGAAAAGGATAAAATCCTGTGCAGGTCATGCTTAGCAGGAACTACGATATCTCAGAAAGACTGAGTGGGAGATGCCCATTTTTCAAGGTTTTATGACAGGGGGAGGCATGGATCCAATACTCTTGATCCCAAGCAGTGTCAGGATCACCAGGCAAGCAAGGGTCAAGTAGACGATGCAGCTCTTAAGCACCTAAGGCAAAGATGGTTCTTCGGTCAACCCGAGGCTGTAATCAAGCAAGCCAAAGACAAAATCATGAATCATCTGAGAAAGAGTATGGATCTAACAGAGAATAAAGTGGACTCACATGGGTTCATGAAGCTAAACTCCTGGGCCGGTGTTCCTCAAAGGTAAACTTCATTCATCCGCAGGAATATACTCCTCCATGATTACTAAGAGCCCCTCTAGGATCCTTGATAACATTCCAATGTTGCACATGGTTACTTCTCCTAAGCAGCCCAATCTATTAGGTCATGCATAGACGGTCAGTGCCTTAACATAACGAAGAAAGAAGTTTGCAGTGGCGAACAATTGGGCGTTTCGAAGAGCGGTAAACTGGTTGCCCAGAATTTTTCACCACTGTCCATCCACGATCATGTCATGTTGCTGAACACTGCATTAATGACTCGCTCGCAGGCTAAACGAAAATCATATTGTGACGCGCCCAAGTCGTGACTCTGCCGTAATGCAGGCTGTAAAGCAGAAAATCACTGGGCTGGGGGTGGTATTCTCCGATCGGGTCCCAACTTTTTTTTGTCATGTTCATTTTTTGCTAATTTTTTTTAATCCGTAATGAATTTTTTGACGAAATAAAAATCATTGGACTTGTTACGAAAATTCCAATCTAACAAGACCATTATTGATATATTTTGAGAAAAAAATATATAATATTTTGAGAAAAAAATATACAATATTTTTTACAAATATTAGGCGCATTATGTTAAGAGTTGTGTTAATTTGTTATTTATGTACAAATCTAATAAGTAGGCGAATTCACATCATAATTGAGTGCATTATCACTATAGTTGAACATGTATTTACAAATTTTATGTGCATTATGTTAAGATTTGTGATAATTTGCTATTAATGCAAGAAATAAGCACATTCACATCATAATTGGACGCTTTTCTATAAATATTGGACGCATTATGCTAAGATTTGTGCTAATATGTTATTTATGTACATAATCTAAGAAGTAGACACATTCATTCCATAATTGGACGCATCCACACCATAATTGAGCGCTTTTCTACAAATATTCAGCGTGTTATGTTAAGATTTGTGCTAATTTGTAATTTTTACAAAATATCTAAGTAGGCACATACAGACCATAATTGGGCGCATTCACACTATAATTTGGCATTTTTCTACAAATATTCGGCGCATTATGTTAAGATTTGTGTTAATTTGTTATTTATGCACAACATTTAAGAAATAGACGTATTTACACAATAATTGGGCGTATTCACACCATAATTATGTGATTTTCTACAAATATTGGGCACATTATGTTAAGGTTTATACTAATTTGTTGTTTTTGCACATGTAAGAAGTAGGCACATTCACACCATAATTGAGCGTATTATGTTAAGATTTATTCTAATTTGTAATTTTTACACATCTAAAAGTAGGCGCATTTACATCATAATTGTGTGTACTCACACCATAATTGGACACTTTTCTACAAATATTGAGTGAGTGATGTTAAGATTTATACTAATTTGTTGTTTTTACACAACATGTAAGAAGTAGGTGCATTCACACCATAATTAGACGTTTTATTAGGCGCATTATATTTAGATTTGTGTTCATTTGCTATTTATGCATAACATTTAAAAGTAGGCGCATTCACACCATACTTGAGCACATTCACACCATAATTGGGCAACTTTATACAAATATTGGGCGCTTATAAGATTTGTGATAATTTACTATTTTTACACAACATCTAAGAAGTAGGCACATTCACGCCATAATTGGGCGCTTTTCTACAAACATTGAGCAAATTATGTTTAAGATTTGTGCTAATTTGTAAATTTTACACAAATATTGGGCGCATTATGTTTAGATTTGTGCTCATTTGTTATTTATGCATAACATCTAAAAGTAGGCGCATTCACACCATATTTGGGCACTTTTGTACAAATATTGGGCACTTATGTTAAGATTTGTGATAATTTATTATTTTTACACAACATCTAAGAAGTAGGCGCATTCACACTAAAATTGGGCGCTTTTCTACAAACATTGAGCACATTATGTTAAGATTTGTGCTAATTTGTAATTTTTACATAACATCTAAAAAGTAGGCGCATTCACACACCGTAGGGTTCATTTACACTATAATTGGGCGCATAACCATAATCAAGTATTTCTCTACAAATATTAGGTGTGTTATGTTAAGATGTGTGCTAATTTGTAATTTTTACACAACATCGAAGAAGTAGACACATTCACCATAATTTACACCATGTTTGGACATTTTCTACAAATATTATTTACATTATGTTAATAATTTGTGCTAATTTGCACATACTCTAAAAAGTAGACACATTTACATCATAATTGGGTACATTTGCATAATAACTAAGTGCTTTTCTATAAATATTAGACACGTTATGTTAACATTTGTACTAATCTACTATTTATGCATAACTTTTGAGAAGTACATGCATTCACACCATAATTGGGCGCATTAGCACCATAATTATGTATTTTTTTACAAATAGCTCATGATTGGACATTATCACTATAATTGGGTGTTCTTTTACAAATATTAGGCACATTATGTTAAGATTTGTGGTAACTCGTTATTTATGCGCATATTCTTAAAGATGTGTAAATAATACTTTTTTTTTAATATGTCAATATTAATCTTGTTCAAATGTATCTATTATAAAAAATATGATGGATTTTGTTTCGTCTAAAGATTCACTATGGGGTGAAAGTTATAACAAAACAATAGATTCTCCTCTTCTATTTTTCCAAAAAAAAATCAAAAGAAAATTTAATAAAAAAAGTAAAACTAGACCTATGCATTGGGAAGACGGTTTT
Organism: Alisma plantago-aquatica; assembly: GCA_963693085.1. Taxonomy (NCBI): domain Eukaryota; kingdom Viridiplantae; phylum Streptophyta; class Magnoliopsida; order Alismatales; family Alismataceae; genus Alisma; species Alisma plantago-aquatica. The sequence continues at coordinate 81,510,024 of OY856414.1, read as the reverse complement.
AGAGCGTGTTTGCAGCGCGTGCAATCCCTCCTAGCGTCACGTAAGTTAAGTCACAGACTAACTAAATGAGGACGTCTTGTGAGTGACAACATAAAGTCGCATGAGAGAATGTAAGGAATGTACGTTTGAACGTGTATGTACCTACTTTTACGAAGCAAAATTGGTTGGATACATCTGACGACGTCAGGATACACCAGGTCCCACTAGACAATACTGAATAAAAGGAGTGATGGATCACTGACATTTTATAGAAACGCACCGTGCTGTAGGCATATGCTGTACTGTACTTTCCTATTGTCTTTTTGAATATTGGTGACGCAGGAGAAAGACATATATATTGTCTGTTCGGACAGTGAATGCATTATTTTCCTAATTTATATTTGTGAGCTTTTGTTAAAGCTTTGTGGCTTACCACTAAAGACACCAATGGAATGGCTTTCTCCGGCGAAATGGCTTTCTACGCCTGTTAAAATGGCAGACTCAACGATTCAAATCTGAATAATAATTTATCTGGTTAGTATATAATCTTTATATTAATCATTAGATTCCCTACGAATCGGTCATACTTGATGTGTATGCACTAGTATTTGATTTGAATATATCTCCTGGAGATAGCACATATTGATACGTTTGCATGTTTGTCTACAACATAGCTCTAAATAGTGACATAATCAATTGATGCAACATGCATCACAAGGGAGGAGGTGATTACGAAAATTATGATAATTTTAATTTATCAAAATCAATCACTACCTTGGGCTTCCCTTGAGGCTGGGTATTTATAACCAAGTGACCCAAAACTCTAGACTCGAGATAATTACGTCAATTTCCAAGCAAAATAACCAAATTTCTATAACTACAAAAGGAGCGTAAATTTTAAATATATTTCAAATAAATTGATATATGGACGTAATGGGCTTCCTTGGTGCCTTTTGGAGATAGTGACTTAATCAATTGATGCAACATGCATCACAAGGGAGGTGATTACAAAAATTATGATAATATAAATTCATCAAAATCAATCACTAGATTGGGCATCCCTTGTGACTGGGTATTTATAACCAAGTGACTCAAAACTCTAGACTCAAGATAATTACGTCAATTTCCAAGCAAAATAACCAAATCCTTATAACTAAAAAATGAGCGTAAATTTTAATTATATTTAGAATAAATTGATATATGGACCAAATGGGCTTCCTTGATGCCTTTTGGATCTCCAAAAGAGTTGCACATGCATCCTATCCAACCTCAACTCCCACATGGAGTGAAAGATGAGCCATCAATGGATTGGGTTGTGGACCTAAAACATCTTTCCACATGGCAATAAGTGAAACATGGTACAAGAACATGCAAAGTTGTAATTGTTTTGATGAAAACCACATGATAATGCACATCAAATGTAAAATAAGTGTTAGGCGTATTCATCATATTTAAATCGATGATCAGGCTACCATGAGTGCCTAACATTGTGCGTGCCACATCCAAAACCTCAAAGCATGCTAAATTGCATATGGTCTTTAGCTCATTATGACAATGCAATTGCCACGTTAGTTAGATGCATGGTTCACTTAAGTGAACCCTTTAAGATTGTTGTACTCTCCACACTAAGAACCACCATGTTTGCTATATACTGCATTGGTTTTTTACGATACACCTATCATTGTAAGTTTCATATAACCCTACGTAAAACACTTCTTTTGTGTTCCAATCATTTCATTTCACACCTAAAATTTGAGTCTCCTGACCTAGTGACCTTGACCTTAATAAGAACGAGTGGCATCTTAGCTACAGAAGCTGCCGCTAGAAATAGCTTTTATGAGCACAAACATTGTCGCCAGTAGCATCGAGGTCAGAAGCTCTGAGGAGCAGCTACAAAAATGTGGATGTAGTAGCCCTACAACAGCAACATCCCAACCACATGGTCAAAAGGAGCAACAACTCTGACGAGTAACAACATTAGAAGCAGGAGTATATACATGATGCCTTAATTGAAGCAGAAACATCTCCATTCCTCATCCATGTTCGTATCCCTCTATTTTGTGGCCACATTTTAATTAAATGCAACAAGTTTACAATAGGATTACTTAAATCATTTATTATTGTTGTCTAAATACTTGCATGTTATATATACATGTAGAGAGAGAGAGAGTGTGTGTGTTAAGTTGGAATACACTTGAGTGTACTGGAGACCGGTATACACATCAATCATTTTCCATCATGAAACAATTACTTTGATCTTCTTATGTATTTTAAGAACATACTATATAATAAATTTAAACTCATTTGGAAGATTATAGGTCATGCATCTAAAAGATGTAAAAACCACATATTTCAAATTAGTTATGTGCGTCAATTTTGTTGTCTTTGTATGACTAACTTACACTCATCCAACTGGGTTTACATTTTGTACTTGGTCTACTATTATCATAATAGTGAAGATTAATGGATTACATTTTGCAAATATATGGTATAGATAGGCAAACACTATTGGGGTGTACAATGCTATTTGTACACTCGAGTGTATTCTAGCCTGACTCTCTCTCTCTCTCTCTCTATATATATATATATATATATATATAATCAAATTTTGTTATGTGCAATTTTATAATTTGTTTCATCTAATCGAGACCTTCATTTATGTTCTTTTTGGGTATTTAGGAGGTTTAAACCCTAACTTGACATTATGCCATCGACACTATGTTTTGGATCTTATTATGTAGTATTTGAACTCTAACTCGACATGAATTAACCACAATATAGTATTTGTGGCTAGGGAATTTTTTGATGTGTATGTAATATAGAGATGTCCTTCCAAGGCTTATTCACTAGAAGTAAACCTTAAATATTCCTTGGTATGAAATTGTTCTTGAACATATAATCTCACTTTAGGATGTATATATGTGACATGTACACTAGTTCAAAGGAAATTTTGATGTGTCTCCCTTACATTGTTTGGATATATATGTAAGCGAGTTCACTAAGTCTACATAAATATACTCGAATAAATGCAGGGACATGCTACCAAAATCTCCTTATAACCACAACACTATCCATACATTCACCAGTGATATCAATGTTTAAGAATGGGGTATCCGGTCACCATTCAAATGTTAGATATTTAATAACTGGTTTATATTGGTCTATTGTTCTAGGATTTATAGTGGTTTAGGCCCTAGTATAGTCAATCTAATAATAGTATAATTAAGTTTAGAAACATATCAGAGTTGGATGTCTATTGAGAACCACAACACACTAGAGGTCAAATCTAGAGTTGAGGATTTTACCGAATTTGTAGATGAGCATAAGAAGTCACTTGAGATAGGTTTTACTATCCATGTAGATATGTTAGTAACAATTTGAAAGTGAACAATGACAATGAACTTAAAAGTCATATTATATGTTATGGAATTATACACAACTTAAAAATATCCATGTATGAATTGTTGACTCAAGGTCAATTAGGTCAATGTTGACTCACGTCTAAATTGACTAAACCCGTATTTTGATGATGACTAACCATTCCACATATTTGTGTCTAATGTCTCTACTTGAGTGATTTCAGATTAGGTATAGACACACTCCAAATGCCCTAACTTGCGCATATCAACTTGGAGAAAAGACAAGTCAAAGTCAATACAAGTGCTCATTTTTGTAATATGATGTAAATCCATTAGAATCATGTTGTAAATCACTTGTAATGATTGTATGACTTGTAATTAAGCTTAGAAAAAATTAGGAGCGCTTAGATCGAATATTTAAGCACTCAAAAGCCATTTTCCAAAATTCACATCAAGTTGTTCATCAGTCGAGTTGTAAACTCGACCGATCCTGATTGGATCTTGAAAATGACTTTTGATCGGTCGAGTTTACACTTCACAGAACTCGAATGATGGAGTACCAATCCAATTCAATTTTCATTGGTCGGTCGAGTTTCCCCAAGACAAACTAGACCGATGGTATGAATATCGGCTTTGTCTTTTACTCTATCGGTCAAGTTACCTTTATAGAAACTCGACCGATTGCACTGTACGGAAAAGTGCATAAAAGTATTTCTAGCCGTTGTGGAGTTGCAACAAGTGAAAATATATCTGTTACAAGCCACAAAACAGCTAGTTTTCGACCCCAAGTGTTCCCAAAGGCTTCTAGGCATCCTCAACTATAAATAGAACCCCTTGGTCTTCATCCCATGGTTAGCCAAGCACTATGAAGGTCCCTATTCTATAGTTGAGTGATCCTACATCCTCCTCTCTCTCTAAGCTTAATCACTTGCTACATCCATTAGAGTGAGTATGAGATTTGTAAGAGAGTTCGTCCTACATGTATATCTTGTGAGGCTCTCACTTCCACCACCTCCCTATCTCTCATTTCAACCATGAAGATGAAGGTTCTCTCTCTTGGCTAAGAGAGGTGAAGAAGAACAAGGGAAGGCGTCCCTTGAAGAAGATCAAGGCTGAAGACTTGGAACAAGAGTGGGTAAGACCTTGGTGAAGGCTAAAGACTCCTTGCTCAAGTGGGTAAGTCCTTGGTAGAAGCTTCTCCGAGTGAAGGTGAAGTCAATGGTGGAAGATCTAAGAAGAGTGGGTAATTCCTTGAAGTTTGAAGACTTGTGCAAGAGTAGGTAAGTCCTTGAAAGAAGACAGAATACTCTTGCAAAGTGGTTAAGTCCTTGGTAAGGTTTAAGACTCTTTGTATTGGATAGGTAAGTCCTTTGGTTGGTCATGTATTGTATCTCTCATAATGAATATAATGAAGGTGCAAGGTTAAGAAATCCTAGAGGTAGATCTCTATAGGTAGTGGACTGACTCACTTCTAGTTTGAAGTGTGGAACCACTCTAAATAGGTTGTCAATTGGTGTATTTTCAATATCTCTCTCCCTTTCTATGCATGTTTAAGTTGCACTCAAATTTCCTATTTAGCAACCTTATCTTGTGATATACCTTGAAAGTCTAATGAATTTTGTTTAAGTGCATTCAGCTCTATTCACCCCCCCTCTAGAGCATCTAATCACCCATCTAGGATCCAACATGAATGCCAAGAACTGATATTGCTTTTGTTATGGAATTATAAGGAACTTAAAAATATCCATGTATGAGTCATTTGTTAATAATGTTAATCTTCCAATCTTGCAATCAAGGCTTTGGCTATTATTGTTCTTAGTAAAGGTTATATTTGGTATTTCAATTCTGCCATATTATCTGCTTTATTTGTTTAATCATGAATCATCTTCTGGAATCAATAAACATTGTTGAGAGTTATATCTCTCATTGGGACATAGGTCTAACCTCGTGGGTCACTACATCTTTTTAGGTGATCGTCAGTACTACCGTAAGACTTGTGGGAGCGAGAAGTTTGGAGAAACATGGAAGAAGGTTAGCTAGTTTTTTAGTGCATCCGAGAGTCGTCCCTGTACTCTCAGGTCCGGCAAGAAAGTTTTATAGATGATATTTTCACTGACTCGGGCTTTTATAGCATTCTAATGTTAGTACATGATGTATATGTGGATAACACTTTCTGCATACAAGTTGTGGCTGAAGTCATGGTATAGTTGAAAAGATACCAGGTACGATATATGAATTTATGCAAGATTTCTGGCCTTTGTGTAAATGTTCTTGGATATAGTAAGAGCATTTATTTGGTTTTAATTCTGCCCCTTTTAGTGATGTGATTAATTAGTAATCGGTCATGCTTTGGTTTTGAATAATATTGTTTAGCGTGGTGGTGCTTCCACATTGAGTGCCCTCAACATTATCATATGGATCCAAAATTTTAATATAAGCAAATTTTTAACCAATGGTGAAAAATTTATATAAATCAGAGTTATGGTTTGAAAGATATGAATTTTACAATATTGTCAAGAAACATACTTTTGAATCGCCTAAATAACTCAACAGTATGTGGCACTCCCTCTCGACCAATGAGAAGGTTCTATTTTGGAGCAGTCGATCTAGCCTCCTAGCTCTTGGATCAACTTGTGGTCCATGATGGACTCAAATATGACGGTCATCAGATTGTCTTCTACCTTGTGTCAAGTCAAGTACAACATGTTTTGTGCTACTTTTGCAGTGGCTGATCTGAGCCATTTTCACTATGTTGATGTCATTTAATACCCCCTTTGACTTCTTTTCTTCATCTTCTTCATTTACCCTCCTTCACCTTATTTTCCTTCTTCTCCTACATCTACCCTTTAATAGCGCCCCCAAGCTCCGGCGAGGGCTCGCACCCTCCATAGTCCTCTTGACAAGGGAAAATCATGGTAGCCATACAAGGGAGCCAATCTGTGGCTGGATGGTCACTCCAAAGCCTTACACCCCCACGGTCAACCTTTACCATGTTGCCAGCCACCACTACAATGGGTAATCTAGGATTGTAGATCCACAAAAAGGGAGAGAGATGCCCAATTGTTGTCAATCGTGGGTTGGGGTTTCGTGGCCAGGATTGGGTGGTCAGAAATCACCCCCAGCCGTTGGGTCGGTTGCTTTAGGTGTGGGCTGTGCAAACCTCTTATCATGATGGGACAAGGAAGTAATGGACTAAGAGGCTCACATATCCGGATCGATGAGACAGGCACACCTTTCGTCCACTAGATCTTGATCCAAGGGTCCTCGTACCCTGAATAAAGGTATCTCTTTTGAAAAATTGTATCTTTATGATGCTAGCTCCAAAATAGGGCTTCAAATATACTATTTTGATCAGAAGAATGTGATTTTTCCAACAAAAGTACTTCTAAATCCTAGTCTACCTCTACCTCTATTGATATCCTAAAATTCATACTTTTGTAGTCTTCTTAAGATGTTTAATGCTATTTCATGCACTAAATTTCTCTTTTATGCCTCAGCATATGATCTTGGATTATTATCAGTAAAGTAAACATCTTTATGTAATAAGATTCAACCATTCACTCATCATATGAACCCTAATGTTATCAATGTTGATTAAATAGCCAGAAATAGCTTTTATGCTAAAGGTTACACCTTTAATGTCTAACCTTGATAGAATGTACCCTAAATCCTTATTCTTGATCCAAATCAATACTTTTTTATGCATGTTATATCATGGTTCGAATCTGTTCATAATTATACCCCATTTTTACCTTATGATGTGAAATGAACTATAAAATGTGTTTTATGAAGACTTTGGATATTAAATCTTGCACCTTGCTCAAGTATTGATCTAATGCTACTTGAATCCATTATTTGACCTATAAATCAATTTATACTTTTCTTATACCCCAAAATTCTATGTGGATCATTCTTGTAACTTACATAACTAAAAGCCCTAATCTTGACTTGAATGTGATCTAGTATGCATGTTGACAATTAGTCTTTGATCTTACGTAAATCTTGTCCTAATGATCATCAATGTTATATTATGATCTCAAATCAGTAGCTTGGTCATGTTTATTATGCCTAAATCAAATAGACCCCATCTATACTCTAATGGTGACTATCTTGCATGGATATGGCTCAAAATGACTAGTATGACAATGTTGATGCTTATCTTGACTAAGCTTGCTCAAATCTTGTGATTGCTCTATTTAGGATCTTGAAACTCTAATCAAACATACCTTATATGGTTGCGATATGTCACTATAAGAAATAATTAACCCATGATATACTATATTGCTTGATAATGCATATCCATGACCTAGTTTGAGATATTGAAAACATTATTGAACGAAATGAGTACCTAGACTTAGGTGACACATCCAACCCCCGTGATGATTGTAAATAAAACTAATCTTGCTAATGTTAATCCAATTACACTCATTTGCATTTTTAGGATCTCCAATTACTCAATTGCTAAGATATAGTCTAGCTTGCTATATATGGTTTTCTAACTCAAGTTGTTAATATTTTTCTCTAATCAAGGTACACTTTATCTCATATTGTCTGGACTAGTAGTTTTGAACTTGCTTATATATATGTATGCTTAAACTACTTGCCTTTATATAGTTGTTTGAGCTACTTGTTCCCTATGATTAATACATTAGTTTTTCTAGAAATTTGTTGAACAAACCCTGTACATAAATGAGTGTGTCCCTTATATAAACCTTGTGTACCTACATGAATTCTCAGGATAAGGGGACAAGTCATGTTGAAATAGGTTTAACTAATTGAATTTGGGTCTTGAGGTCCCTCATGTAGAAACAGGGTGACATTTAGGTTTTGATCCTCATATGCCCCTCAAAGACCCTTCCAATGAGAAGTTGGTCGATGGCTATAAAATGTTGTTTAGTATAATGGAAATACCCTTAAAACATGCTTTCTTATAGAAAAGATAGTCTTAATTTTTTTTATTTTTTATTGCTACTATATTAAGTATTGCCAAGCATATATGTCCTCTGAAACTTGCAATTTTATGTATTTTATAGTGTACTCAACTCAATTGTGCTGATGTATACTCATTTTATGATTTTAAGTAACATGTACACTATGGCTCTTTCTATGATCATTGTTTCTGCTCTATTATCATGATTTGTTGTTCTTACTCTGAAGATATCTAAATATGTGCAAAACAAAATTCACATGGTTTGATATAATGAGTTTAAGATCTCATGCACACACTATTATTATTCCATGTTTGTCTCTTATCTTGTTGTTTATTTTTTATTTATCCATGCATATGCTATGTGATCCATTCTAGGGATGGACGCCCTTGTCCACTCATCTTTGGCTATGTACCCATAAAGAGTGTGGACTTAGGGCAATAAATAGTTTCATGATAGGAAGAATAGGTTGTAGTAGGTTATCAATGTTCTTGACAAGGCACAAATGAACAAGGAGGAAACATTGTTGACTGAATGATCTTCTACAAAAAAACATGTGTGTCAGAATGAAGCATAATAAAATGTGGAAATAACACACGATGATCAAATGCTAGAAGATTGAAGTGTCTCCAGAGTAGGATTACCAAGACATGGTCGATGAAGAAACATATTCACCAGATGTATAGACATGATGACCTCCAATTGAGATGAGGAGTCATCTTCTTCAGCTGAAAACATGTAAGAAGATGAACTCTGAACCATAGATCAATGCTTGGTAACTCAAGTTGTGAATGGTGAGGATGGACAGAGATATAAATGGACAATGAGATCTTAAAAACACATTAAGTACACAAAACTTGATATGTCTTCTTCCTCTTTCCTAAACTCAAGACCTCATCTCTTCTCCTCACCCCCTCTTCTAGTCTCCTCTATTCTCTGTGGAAAACCAACCACAAATAGACCACAAAAGTCATTGGGTTGGACAAAGACAAAGAGAAGCTCCCCTTTGACAAGACTACAATTGAAGTAGGAGACATGTTATGGAGAGGGCAGAAACAACCAAAAAAAGGAATTGCTTGATATGTCTTGAAAAGTTGTGCGTTGGAATGCTCAACGGGGTTGAGAGAACTCAACCTTAAGCTTAAGACAACATGACTTTATGCTTGAAAGGATGAATCCTTACATACAAGAGATGTTGATCTTATGCTTGAGAGAGAATTGCATCACATAAGTGAGTATAGGACTTCATATTGGTTCTTTAGATAGATTGATTTGATGAGAAATTTGTAGTGGAATCAATCATCAGATTTGGTGTAGTATGTGACCCGGTTACAATATTTTTAGAAGAAAATAAATGGATCTTTATGCAAACCAAAAAAGAAGATTTGTCAGGCCCTTAGGTCAAATAACAGATCTGATTAATAATCTTAAAAAGATGATTTTTTGTGGACTAGATGTGGTGTGTGGGTAGGATGACCACACATTGTGTGAAGACTTGTTGGGGAGATTTTGACATTTGATATGTTATGTGGACTAATAGGCATGACATGTTCTAAGGTGCCTAGAGAACTAATATAGGACATGACATGTTTGACATATGACACGTTGTGTCACTATTGTTGGAAGACTCAAAACCCTAGCAGTGACACACCATGTTGACTATATGACACAATGTGTCATCCGTCACCACTATCGAGTGAATTAAAAAACCCTAATGGTTGCACATTGTGTTGGATACTAATACATTATGTTGACTAAAGTAGATTTATGGTGACATGCTATGACAACCCCAATTCCTATATACTTTCCATGATGACATTCCCTAGATATGTGTGCACTCATATCTATAAGATGTCAAGAGGGAATATATAAGGAATTTGATTGTCATCTAGCATATGAAGAAGCTGGATCATTGTTTACAAACATCTTATAAGTTGCCAAACAAATCATCAATCATAAGATAAAAATTGTCATAGTACATTGTTCAATGGAAAGAAAGAATGGTTCTTAGGGAATGAAAAGTACATAGGATATAAGATATCCTATACATCAACTAGAATAAGAAAGAAATGCAGCTAACTATGAGAAAATAGAAATGAATCCATCTAGCTAATCCTCCAACAAACTTAGTTATGTGCCTTCCGGTACTTTGAAGTACATTTACTTGTTCTTCGCACCTAGAAAATATGTGAAACAAATGAATCAACAAATTTGTGTACGTGGGTAAAAATACTTGTATAGTAACTTGCATAATGAAATATTTGAGAAGAAAGAAAGAAAAGAAAATATTATATTAGGGCGGAAAATCAAGTAAACATTTCTTTTATGCATATCTTTAGATGAAGTTGTACTACTAAGTGTGTCAGCATCTTATTTACTACATGTTGGGCCCTTCCCCACCCTTAGGGCTATGGGGTTGTGCTCAATGTTAGTATTTAGAAGAGAGAGGGAATACTATCTCACTTCAGTATCTACAACTCATATTAATCTTTCATGTTCTTTTATGTTTGGTGAAGCATATAATACTAGTATTCATCAAAGAATTTATATGCAAATACAATCACCCAGGGTACATCATATCATTATGCATCCATGAAAACTAGTCTTATACTTAATAAAATCACGTACCTATTATGATTGTATCTAAATTTTCAACAAGCCTAGAATAAAGAGTAGATCGCCCTGAAACAGAAATAAAGAGCTAATGTCATTATGGGTTCTCAACATCCCATATTAGGGTTTCAGACTAATTTGGGTTTGACCCCTAATTTGAGTTCCTTCCATGTTCCTGTGATTAGATCTAGGATTATATTCAACCTTTATCTTGGTTTGGAGTCACAAGATCAGATCTCAAAATTAGGATTTCATCTAATTAATGATGCCCCTTTTATATAAGAAAGAAACATTCATTTTTAGGGTTTCTATAGAGATTTAGATCATTAATGGTTTCCTTTTTAGGATTCACATGTTCCAAGGGGATCAATTAGGGTTGTATATAGGGTTTTTGAGGTTGGTCATGATCATAAGGGGTGGTGAAATAATTAGGGTTTGGCAATAAAAGTATGAAAGTACACATGTAGAAGGAGAGAACTCAAAAAATTAGGGTTTTCTATGACCTTGAGTTAACTATCCATACTTGATTAGGGTTTCAAGACATGTGAGGGTCAAGGACCCTATTAGGGTTTGGATGCCATAAAAGATCAGGTTGCATCATAAAATAACCATTATTGCATAATAAATGACATATGTATGATCATTAGGCTTTAGGCTAGTGTTGTTGGAAAAGGATAAAGAATCAGACTATGAAAGTAATTCCATTCGATTCCTCGTATTTTCTGATAAATTTGATATATAATATTGCTATTTTTTATGCTTCTAGCATTTTCTAGGATTTTTCTAAGATAAATGACTTCTACTTAATTAAAAAGAGAAAATGGGTGATGTGATCTTATGTGGAGGCTCATAATTGGTCCAGATATGCCAGTGGCCTCTCTCTGCCTTGTGCTGACCTGCGCCTTTTCTTACTAAGGAGGCAATCCTCAATAGGTCCACCTAAGAGTTAGGGCTCGCCTATACTCCCTTGTTGACCCACGACTCGCCTACAGAGTTGGCAACTTGGGATAGGTCCACCTCCTATCCAAGTTGGCACCCTTCTTATCCTCCTCCCTTCTGATGATGTGTGCCCGGGCAGCCTGGATCAAACTTCGGTGAGGGCTAGCTTCCTCGATGGTCCTCCTCACGATCAGGGCAGAGTGGTGTTGCTATCGTGGGGAAGCTTTGAGTCTGACCAGTGCTCTCTGGTGTCATGACTTCCTCTGGTTTGGAGCATCGCTGAGGTGGGTGAAGAGGTCGCCAGGAGAAAGGGGGTTATGGGAAAAGAGAAGTAAGAATGGCTAGGGAGGATGTCGTGTAGGTGAGTCGGGGTTCCCTGATTGTGAATGTGGCGACTGGTTGCAAGGTAGCAGGGTCCTTTACCGTCATGGAGGTCTAGGAGCAGTGGATGGTTGCAAGAATGGGAAGCATTAGTTAGGGATAGATTGTGATCAATTCGAGATAGGGAACAAGTAAATGAAGGGTGGTGGAGGTCTTGGAGGTCTTAAATACGTGTGAGGAAGCTAGGGTGAAGAAGCCCCAATTGGGCGTCACCGTCAGGTAGGGAGTTTGAGAAGTTGGGAGTTGGTTCTCCCCTGATCTGAGGCAAAGGAATGACATGTGAGTGGTCAATGGGCTCATGCTGATGAGGGAGGGAGATATATCCCATCAATTTCGGGAGATGGTTGTTGGGTTAGGCGTGGGGGGAAATGATTTGGTCGTTGGTCTGTTGGGATATCATCCAGGTATTGAGGGAGGTTACGATTGACTTGGCCACTGTCAGATCATTTTGAATGGCTAAGATCTGAAGCCCTAGTCAGGGTTCGCATGTAGGTGTTATGTGGCCACATGTTACATTTAATTATGTCACACCTTAGTCAATAAATCAATCAACTTAGGTTATAGGTTAAAAGAATGACATAATATACACGATTTCAAAAGCTTATATCACCTAAAAGACTTATCCAATTAGAATGAAATTTTAAGGGAAGCTTCATGATGTCAAAATGCAACTATGGTATAAAATAAGTGTTCAAATTCGAAAGTTGACCATATATTTGACTATGTATCATAATACATATAATTCACCTTAATGTGAAATTAGGGTTTGTATTATCTTGAAATTGGGGACTCCTTTTGGTCAAAATAGTAAGGGAGATGGTTGGGGTATTATAGGAAATAAAAAAATTGTAAGAGAGAGAAAATATATAAAAACTCACTTTGTCACATTCTCCCCTCCTTTTTAATAATTTTGTTCTCAAAATTCAAACAACATGAAAGAGATGTGGATACTTCTGCTCGATCTCGGACTTGAGCTCCCAGGTGGCGTTAGACTGGTCATGGTGGCTCCAGAGAACTTTTACCATATCTATTGTGCCTATTACTACGAAGCTCCTTTGTCTTGGAATCAAGAACTCTGATTGGGGATTCGGCATAAGATGGGTCATCTTTCAACTCTATATGCTCATGGTTCGGAATGTGACTGGGGTCTTTAACATAAAGCTTCAGATTTGATACATAAAAGACATTGTGCATGGCATTATTCTGGGGTGGCAAAGCAATACAATAAGCCCATTCACCAACCCTTTATAGGATCTCAAAGGGTCCCACATAGTAAGGACTCAACTTCCTCTTGTTCTTGGCTAAGGATCGGATAGGTCTGATTTTCAGGAAGACATGGTCACCTTCTTTTAACTAACGTTCCTGTCAGTGAGCATCTGCATAAGATTTCTGCCTATCCTATGCTCACTTCATCCTTTGCCTAATCAGTGTAACTTTGTCTATATATAGTTGCATCTCCTCATATTTCATCAAGGTGTGTTCCTTGACGTCATCCCAATGTAGCAGAGATCTGTAGGGTTGACCATAAAGGGTTTCATAGGGAGGCATCCCAATACAAACCTGATAGATATTATTATATGTAAACACAGGTAAAGGCAGATAGTGGTCCCATGAGCCTTCCCAATCAAGAACACAAGCTTGTCGAAGATCCTCCAGAATCTGTACTGTACATTTTGACTGCTCGTCTGTCTGCGGATGGTATGTTGTACTGAAGTTAAACTTGGTGCCCAGTTCTTCTTAAACCTGCTTCCACATATTTGAAGTGAACTTTGGGTCCCTTTCCGAGATAATGGATGTTGGAAATCCATGCAAACATACTATCTCTCGTATATAGAGATCGGCCAACATAGATATTTTGGCAGTAGTCTTCATAGGGAGAAAGTGAGATGACTTTGTAAGATGATCTACTATAACCCATGCAGCTTCATACCCCTTTCTAGTCCTGGCTAGCCCCACCACAAAATCCATGGTGATGTGTTCCCATTTCCATTCCAGGATTTGAAGGGGTTGTAGTAGACCACCTGGTATCTGGTGCTCTGCCTTGATTCTCTGGAATGTCAGACATATGGACACGAACTCAGTAATATCATGCTTTGTGCCCCTCCACTAGAATTGATGTTGTAGGTCTTTGTACATCTTAGTTGTGTCAGGATGAACTGTGTACTTTGACCCATGTGCCTTACTAATAATCTTTATCTTCACAGCTGACTGCTCAGGAACCCACATACTGTTCTTGTATTGAAGACCATCATCAAGACCCATAGACAGGTGTGTTTGAGGCTTAGACAGGAGAGATGAGAGCTCTTTAAGATCAGGACTAGCTTTCTATGCATCAAGAAGTTTATACTGAAGATTAGACATGATAGAGATGTTGTTGACCTAGACACGATCAGACAGAAACTGTGTCTTACAACCCACTACATCCTCCATGTTCCTCCACTAGGGAACAGATAAAGATGCACATACTGCCTTTTTCTTGCTAAGGGCATCCACGACTACATTCGCCTTTCCTATATGATAGCCAATAGTGTTATTATAGTCTTTCAGATACTCAATCCATCAGCGTTGGTGCAAGTTCAGGTCCTTCTTATTCAGGATATATTTAGGCTTTTATGGTCGGTGAAGATATGGAATGTCACCCCATACAGATAGAACCTCCATAGAGCATGAATTATTGAAGCTAATTCCAAATCATGTGTGGGATAATTAAGTTCATTGGGTTTTATCTATTTGGATGCAAAGGCCGCCACCTTTCTATGTTGTTTCCACATCCTAACCCATTTCTCGAAGAATTAGTAAAGATCACAAACCCTTTATTGTGATAAGGTAGAACTAGAATAGGGGATGATGTCAACTTCTGCTTTAACTCCTAGAAACTAGACTCACAAGCAGCTGACCAGATGAAATGTCCATCCTTCAGAGTAAGCTTAGTCAGAGGAAGTGCAACTTTGGAGAAATTGGGAATGAAGTGACGATAATACCTGGCTAATCCCAAGAAGCTCTAGATTTCAGAAGGATTTTGAGGAGGTTGCCACTCAAGAACATTAGATACTTTGACAGGATCAACAAATATATTACCCTAAAAAATGATGTGGCCAAGAAACATGACTTTATCAATCCAGAATTCACATTTAGAGAGATTTCCATAGAATTTTTGAGCTCTAAGTATTTCAAGGACTGTCTTCAAGTGCTCATGGTGCTTCTCCATAGAGTTAGAATAAATCAAGATATCGTCAATGAAGACGACCACAAACTCATCAAGATAAGGTTGGAAGACTTTGTTCATCAGATTGATAAATATTCCCGTTTGTTGGTCAACTCAAATGGCATCAATAGAAATTTGTAATGCCCATAATGAGTTCAGAAAGCAGTCTTAGAAATATCAAAATCTTTGACTTTAAGTTGATGGTAGCTAGAACGAAGATCAATCTTATAGAAGACTTTTGCAGTACAAAGATGGTCAAAGAGGTCATCAATGTGAGGGAGGGGATACTTATTTTTAATAGTGGCATGGTTCAACATGTGGTAGTCAATATACATACGCATAGAACCATCTTTATTTTTAACAAAAAGAATAGGTGCACCCCAAGGGGAAACACTACGACAGATAAAACTTTTGTCGAGAAGTTCTTGTAACTGTTTCTTCAGCTCCATAAGTTAAGCAGGAGCCATCCTATACGGTGTCTTAGAAATCAGAGTGGTTCAAGGAAGAAGATCTATGAAGAACTCAATGTCTCTATTTGGAGGAATCCCATGAAGCTCCTCCGAAAATACATCAAGAAAGTCACGTACCATCTCCAGTCTTTCTACAGGTCTGCTACTATGACTGTTCTCTGAGACTAATGTGAGGTAGACTTTACATCCTTTAGAAATGAGTTTTTTATCTTTAAGAGAGGAAATTATAATATTATTACAGAATCTGCTTCCCCTAGGGATCACCACAAGACAAGAATGAGATTGAGAGAGGACTACCATCTTGTTTTTATAGTCAATCTGGGCATGATACTTGTATAGACAATCCATACCAAGTATAATATCGATGTCTTTCATAGTTAAAAGGATGAATTCAAAGGGCATGTCATGATTTTTGAATTTTAGAGGTAGGACATCAATTTTCTATAATGTAGTGAGTATTTTTCCATTAGGAGTTGACACATCAAGAATATACCCCAAGTCTCTTATATGTAGATGTAACATAGATGCCAGATTTTGAGAAATGAATTTATTTGTAGATCCAGAATCAAATAAAGCTTTAACAGGATGATCATTTAGGAATACAATGCATATATAGGATAATTATATCATGAATACTTGAAGGTATTGAATAAGATATTCGATAAATGAAATAAATTAAGGTTACCTTCAACCAGCTGGTTTGGGTTTGCCTTAGCCTCTTCTGCAGTCACTGTAAACACTCTGGAATTGAGGTGTCCCTAGGGAGGTGGAGCACCCGCTGGAGGGTTTCTAAAGATAGACAAAGTAGGGCACTTAACAATAAAATGGCCCTCCTTCTTGTAGTTGTAGCATATCGGCTTGGCATAGCGACAAGGTCCTTCATGTCCTCATCTACATGTCTTACATTTGTTGCTATAGGACTTTAGCTAATTCTGGGATTTCTCTATCCTCCTTTACATGAACCTCCTTCTTTTCTTGATCCCTTTTTATGGCCAGGGTGGAACTTCTTAGACTTATCCTCCTCAGTGGTAGTTAACCCTAGGTATCCCATGCTTGAAGGCTTCTGTAAACCATGTTCCCTTTCCTGCTTAAGGGCCATATCTAGGGCTTCATATATGTTCCTGGGACAGGAGGCGATGACAAGGGTTTTCATGTAGGAAGCTAGGCAGTCAACATAGTTCTCTAGGAGGCGATCTTCAGTCTTAATGGGTGCATAACTCTCCAGAAGTCTAAACTTCCAGGTGTAGTCAGCCACTAAGAGATTACCCTACTTGATCTCAGTGTACATTCTCTCCTTCCTCTTCCTCTCAGCTATGGGCATAAAACAGTCAGTGAAAAGGGTTTTAAAGGCTTCCCATTCCATGTTATCCACCTCTTCTCCCCTATTCCCACGATAGTTTTCCCCCTCCCTTAAGTATGTGTGTGGAAAATTTGACCTTCTTTTCATTGGGTACTTCTAGGGTACAGAAGACATTCTCCACTAACAGGGTCCAAGCTTCAGCCTTATCCATTACCTCAGGCTGGTCTTCCCCCCCAAAAGGTGTCAAGGTTAAGTTTGATGAAATCTAGCATCGTCACTTCCTAAGGTCTCCATGAAGTCTAGGGGGATTTTCTTTTGTTCTTCCCACATATCCCTGGCCATCATCTCTGAATTAGGTTCTTGAAGAGTTTTAGGTTCCTTCCTCTTCTTAGATGATGACTCTCTAGAAGACTTAGAGTTACGGGTCTTTTGAGGCATCCTAAAAATTAGGTGAAATACATTAGATATTTTTTGTATTTTTTCTCCTTTTTTGAATTATATTATATTCCATTATTCTTATTTATTAGTTATTCATGATCTTAGTGTTATGATTTATGGAGAATATCTGAATAATCCTTATCATTCAATCCTTAGGACTTCTAAATAGAGTGAATCATTCCTAACCTTATATCATAGAGATGAGAGGGGAAATATTTATAAAATAAAGATGAGGGGAAAATTTTCTATAGAGGAGATGAGAAGGAATATATATAGATGAGAAGGGTCCTTAATTAAGGTATGCCCAAGAAGTAGGGGACACTTAAGGTATTGGCCAGGTAGACTTATACTGCGATATATGTAGCCTCGTGATTGCCAAGCAAAGTGGCTCGGAGACTTTAGCCAGACCCATGGAAGATGCTATCCTAGTCACCTCCACCCTTCATATCCCTAACTCAAGGACTACCCTAGACTCACAATAGGGTGAATGAGGTTGCAAGTGACTATGATGTATGAACATTGACTCTGATACCAACTGTGACAACCCCAATTCCTATATACTTTCCATGATG
Source organism: Alisma plantago-aquatica (assembly GCA_963693085.1). NCBI lineage: Eukaryota > Viridiplantae > Streptophyta > Magnoliopsida > Alismatales > Alismataceae > Alisma > Alisma plantago-aquatica. The sequence goes on along the minus strand of OY856414.1, from coordinate 81,491,840 downwards.
ACATTCCCTAGATATGTGTGCGGTCATATCTATAAGATGTCAAGAGGGGAAATATAAGGGATTGTGATTTCCATCTAGCATATAAAGAAGACGGATCATTGTTCACAAACATCATATATATGGCCACGCAGACCATCATTCACAAGATAAAAATTTTCATAGTTACATTATTAAATGGAAAGAAAGAATGGTTCTTAGGGAATTAAAAGTACATAGGATATAAGGCATTCTATACATCAACTAGAATAAGAAAGAAATGCAGAAAAATATGAGCAAATAGAGATGCATCCATCTAGCTAATCCTCCAAGGAACTTTATTATGCACCTTCTAGTACTTTGAAGTGCATTTACTTGTTCTTGGCACATAGAAAATACATGAAACAAATGAATCAACAAAGTTGTGTATGTGGGTAAAAATACTTTTATAGTAACTTGTATAATGAAAGATTTGAGAAAGAAAGAAAAAATAGAAAACATTGTATTAAGGTGGAAAATCAAGTAAACATTTCTTTTATGCATATCTTTAGATGCAATTGTACTACTGTGTGTGTCAACACCTTATTCTACATACATGTTGGGCCCTTACCCGCCCGTAGGGCTATGGGGATCCCCGTCCCTTAGGCTATGGGTTTGTGCTAGATGTTAGTATTTAGAAGAGAGAGGGAATAATATCTCACTTTACTAGCTACTACTCAGCTTAATCCATTATGTTCTTTTATATTTGGTGAAGCATATAATACTAGTATCCATCCAAGAATTTATATGGAAATACAATCATCCAGGGTACATCATATCATTACGCATCTATGAAAACTAATCTTATACTTAATAAAACCCATGTGCCTGTTATGATTAGATATGAATTTTCAACAAGCCTAGAATAAAGAGTATATCACCCTAAAACATAAATAAATACCTAGCGTCATTATGGGTTATCAACATCTCATATTAAGGCTTTAGACTAACTAGGGTTTGACCCCTAATTAGAGTTGCTTTCATTTTCCTATGATTCGAACAGGGATTATCTTTGACCTTTATCTTGGTTTGGAGTCTGATGTACGGGTTTTGAGTTGCTTATTACAGGCCTAGTTTACATTCATTTTGTGCATTTGTTAGTTAATTTGTTGATTATATGTGCATAAATCTTGACAATTGTCTTGTATACTCTTTGTGCATCAAACTATGCTTATTTGATCGTAATTATATTATTTTATATATTTCTCAACTTAATACATGGTCTTTGTCAAATTTTAGGAACTTCCATATATTTGAGGAGTCAGTGCCACCGACCACCCAGGTCGGTGCCACCGAGATGACATCAGGGACAGAGGCTCAGTCGACCAAAGAGTCGATGGCATCGACCACCCAGGTCATTGCCACCGAGATAGCATCAGAGAGGAAGAAAAAAATTTGTAGCAGCTCGGTGCCACTAACATTCCAGTCAATGGTACCGACTCAGCTAGAGATCGACTCAGCTAGAGATCTTTGGCTGAGTTGGTGCCATCGACTGGGATGTCAGTGGCACCGAGCTGAGGCGAGTTTTCTCCCTTTCTCACTGAAGCTAACTCGGTGGCACCGACCTGTGGGGTCGATGCCATCGACTTGTATGGGTGATCGCCTCTGTCGCTAAAGCTTTGTCTCGGAGGTACCGACATAGTGGTTGGTGCTACCGACTCCTTTGGTCGATTTCTGCCTGGTCACTAATGCCACGTCGGTGGCACCGACTCTGCGCTATGCATAATATACCTAAAAAATGCAGAAAATCAAATATAAGTCCATGGAATGTATAAAATCATATAACTATGATGAAATAAGCATGATTTGATGCAAATAGAGTGTACAGGCCAACAATAGTGATTTATGAAAATATAAACAAAGAAATGACAAATAAGTGTACAAAACACATATAAAATCATCATGTAAAAGCGACTAAAAACATGTGCATCAAACTCCCCTAAGCTGAATCTTGCTCATCCTCGAGCAACAATACCTTTGGATCTAATTGAGATAATTCAGCAAAATGACATCATGCATAAGGTACATCTAAAAATCTCCACCTTTCGATCCTCATTTCGGCCTTCACTAACCACTGAACACTAACTACCCTATAGGCGACCAAAAATATCTATCCAATATGTATGTCCCCCAATCAATGAAACACTATCAATTAAAGCAGTTAATATGATAAACTCATTCGGTTCATACTTGGTGCATCGTGTGATCTGCTATCTACGTTGCCCTTTTTCTCTACCTACCATCTAGATGGAAGCAATTCTCCTGATAGATAATGAATGAGGAGAAAATCACTCGAGTGGCCTACCAATAAGAGCAACGGGTGGTTGGAATGGGTGGTTGTGGAAGAATAATGAGCACATAAAATCATTCATGCAATCAAAATTATGATAAGCCTATGATGATGAGAATTTTATAAAATGCTCCTAATGCCAATCATTATGGTGAAATGATGCATGCAACTATTATTTCATCTCATGATAAGACAAAATATCTACAAAACTACATCATGTACTAATTCTTCCTTATGATATAGGTAAGGCTATGCCCTTTTTCCCTCACTTTCTGAAACTCTACTCAATCCCTTTTTTTCTTTTTGACTTTTTTCAAGCCCCCTTTCAACATGCTATTATGGACTTCTACTTACACTACATTTTTTTAAAATCATGACACTATTTTTCTTCTTTATTTCAAGGGTATGGGAAAAGTCACTACCTTCTTATGTTTTAGAAGAATGTTTAGCACATGATGATAATATATGCTTTATGTAATGCAGTTGTAACTATATGAACAAAGATGTTATGCAACTAAATGACATGCACCAAAAATTTTGTTGTGCATGTATATTTTTTTTTATTTTTCACTAATGCAAGCAAAAATTCACAACTGTTATGCAAGGTCTATTATGCAATGTAATTGCAATCAAAAAGAAAGAATGATAATATGTACTCAATCTTCTTATGGTGGAGTGTAAAGCAGATGTATGCGGTGGATGAGATCACACGACTAATAGATAGAACCTTCAGAGAAAACCGTATGTCCCTCTCTAATGACCTGTGTACAGGGTAATCACGGGGTTTCTTTCTTGAATTTGAATTTAAGGTCACATTAGTGTTTGATCAGTTTAGGCTCAACAATCCTTGTCAATCATTTTCTTAGACAAATTAGATGGTCATTTATGCTTTAATGTCCTAAAGCTGACTTACTCAGGCACTTCCTCAGTTATGCAACTCTCATACTCACAAGATCAGCTCACACATTTTTAATGTACTTCACAAAATTGCACCCACCCTAGAGATTGATATTTTCACAGAACCCTTGCATTTACTTCTCCACAGATTACACTAGATAGAATGTGGATCCTACATGATAGAAAAACTAATAAAAACAAAAACTAAGATAACATAAAATAAAAGCTAAGATAGAAGTTGTTCCAACACCCCCCCAAGCTTGAATATGACTATGGCCACATAGTCAGTATCCTAACTCAAGAGGTGGAACAGTGATACCCAACTCAGAATGGTGGTGGCGGTGGCTGTGTGGGATCCTGGGGAGGAAACATCCCTTGGAAAGTCGGATCAGATGGTGGCATGTCCGGCGGCATCGGGTAACTTCCAAAATGCTCCTGGCTCTAGTAGTTATCAAAGAAAGGCTGCTGATAAGCTTCCATCTGCTACATACGTTGATGTTAATTCTCTTGGTTGGCTAAGAGAAGGCGTTCATTTTCATAGATCGCTTGCTGGTTTGTATACAACCTCCCTTGAATGTCCTGAATGCCAGCCAGGGATTGGGTTTGCTGATGTTGATGCGTTTGGATGTCCTACAACATGCTATACATACCTGCCATAGAATAGGCATCCTCTCCTTCTTGAGAGGGCGGCGGTGCAGAAGATGATGAGGTAACATAATGGTAAGGACGCTTCCTTGGAGCCACTCTATGACGTACAGGAATGGTGGCCTCCACTTCCTCCACGTCGTTGCTATCCATGTTTTCCTCCTCTGCCTGAGCTTGTTGTTGTCCAGCATTTACATCATTGCCCAGAGCTGGCCATATATAGTGTCCAACACCCCTGATGTTGAATACGGGATCAGGGATTCGACGCTGGTAGAAGGTATCATCAACCGAGCATGTGGCGTAGATGTCACCGGCATCCACAGTGATGAGGTCGGCTTGCTTGAAGTGGAGACGGTCGATACGTAGCCTGGAATTCAGCGGCTCCATAGTAGACAAGTCAAGGCCTAAATGAATGGCAATGGGGGTGATAAGTCCCCCAAACAGAATAGGCGTAGCTCGCTTAACATTGTGTCGCACTTGCATGACGTGCTGGAGAAAGAACGCTCCCGAGTTGACCGGATTTCCCTCCATGAGTTGATATAAGAAGTACAAGTCCAATACTTGTACCTTTGCTTGTGCCTGGGTTGAATTGGCAAATACCATGTTTGTCAGCATCCAATGGAGCACCCGAACAAAGGGATGCTCAAAATCCGCCAACGAACTGTGGTGAAAGTTAAGACTTTTGCCCTCTGTCACTATCACAAAGTCCTTCCAGATGGCATCCAGATCGACATTCTCTGGCTGACGGCATGGCTCGTGTGGCCTTCCGTAAATATCACTGAAGGCCCAGAGAGTGAGAGAATAGTTGGTGTTGTAGAGGCAAAAATCTACCCTCCCCTCTCTCCACTCTCCGCTTGACGGACGTGCTTGATCAGGGGTGACCACCATCTCCAGAGATGCCATGAACTCGATGATGATTTCTTTGTATGCCGATCACCCACCAAAGATTGGGTTGACAGATCCTCTATCCCATTCTTGTTTCTTGAGGATGTACGCCATATTGTCGGCGAAGCCCATGTCCTCTAGTAGTTGAAGGTCGCCATATCGTGTGGGTGCAAACGGCCGCTTTGCAAGTTCTTCATAGACCTTCCACACATCCATCGTGGGGTGGTTGATGTGTGGTCGTGGGATCAGAGCGCCAGGGGGTACTCCTTGTCTGGCCATGATAACTGAGCGAGTGGGGAATAAGATTAAGAAAGAAAGAGCTCGATGTAGCTTCTGGATGCTCGGGGTAGCCGCTCGTGCTCGGGGTAGTCGTGGTTCCTCAAGTTGTGAAGAATAATCAAACCACACCCCCTTCTTATAGGGCCAGAACTGACCTACTGTGATAGAGTCAGTGACACCGACTTCCGGGACCGAATCCACGTACTTAGTGCATCGACGGTTGTCGGTGTGCGATCTTCACTTTTTCGGATTGCTGACAATTCAGTGGCACCGATTGGGTGTCGGTGGCACCGACTTTTGGGCGGGATTGCAACTTTAGATAATCCTCGTGGATGCATTTGGGCCATAGATCAAGGTTGCCCATGGATCGGTGTGTTTAGCCATCGGTGGCACTGACATCGGGGTCGGTGGTATCGACATGATTATCGATGAGGATCGACACACGCCTGGGACCCAAGAAGAGTCGATGCCACTGACTTGTACGTCAGTGGTACTGACTCGGTTTATCAGTTAAACATGCTCGAGTTCTACACTTTCTTCAGAGAAGTCGGTAGCAGCGACTGTGAAGTCAGTGGCACCGACTCATATCAGCCGATATGCCCATCCCACTGACCATGACTTGGTGGCACCGACTCTGCCACAGCCTACACACTGAACAAATGATTCAGGGTATCATTTTTACAAAAACTAAGTACTATGAAACAACTAAGGTAAAGTACCCTCCTTTTCTAGGAAATGATTCAAAGCTTTTTAAAAGAAAAATGCATGAAACAAACATCCTAATCGTTGGGTTGCCTCCCAACAAGCACCCTCATTTAACATCCTAGGCTAGGCAACTCTAAATCTCAAGATCAAATGGGAGCGATGAGTTTCACCTCATCCGCTTTTCTAGTGAAATCTTCCCTAAAGTAGTGTTTCAATCTCTGTCCATTCACTAAGAAGGTTCTCTCCCCCTCTTTGATTCTCACAGCCCCATGTAGGAACACCTCCTCTATGATAAAGGGTCCACTCCATCTAGACCTGAGTTTCCTAGGGTGCAATTTCAGCCTAGAATTGAAAAGAAAGACACTCTCTCCCGGATAGAACACTCTCCTCTTGGTATGCCTGTCATGAATTTGCTTTGTCCTTTCTTTGTACAATCTAGCATTTTCATAGGCATTCCATCTTAGTTCATCAAGTTCATTCAATTCCAACCTTCTCATCTTTCCAGCTTCATCAAGATCAAAATTTAGCCTTCTCAATGCCCAATGAGCCTTGTGTTCTAAGGCCACCGGAAGATGACACGCCCGGCCATAAAATAACCTAAATGGTGTGGTTCCTATAGGTCTTGTAGGTTGTCCTATAGGCCTAAAGTGTGTCAACCAATAACTCACTCCAATTTTTCCTACTTGACGACACCGTCTTCTCAAGGATCTTCTTAATCTCTCTATTTGATATCTCCACTTGTCCTTGAGTTTGTGGGTGATAGGGTGTACCCACCCGATGCGTCACTCCATACTTGCTCAAAAGTGCCCCAAACTTGCAATTAGTGAAATGAGTTCCCCCATCACTAATGATCATCCTAGGCACTCCAAACCTGCAGAAAATGTGATCTTTGACAAATTTGCATACAACTGTGGCATCATTGGTACGGGTTGGAATTGCTTCCACCCACTTTGACACATAGTCAACGGCCAACAATATATAAAGGTAGGAATTAGAGGACACAAAGGGTCCCATAAAATCTATTCCCCACAAATAAAAAACCTCTACCTCTTGGAACACAGTCAGGGGCATCTCTTGCCGCTTGGATATGTTACCGGACCGTTGGCACACATCACACCTCCGCATAAAATTGTAGGCATCTTTGAACAATGTTAGCCAATACAAACCACTTTCTAGAACTTTTATAGTTTTCCTAGAACTAGCGTGGTGCCCTCCTGTTGGTAGTGTGTGATAGTGTTTCAACACACTCTCATACTCGCTCTCTGGCACACATCTTCTCAAAATACCATCCCTGCATTATCTCAACAAGATAGGATCATCCCAAAAATAATAACGCAGCGAATGGAAAATTTTCTTCTTTTCCTGATACCCCCAATCATTAGGCAACTCTTTGCAAACAAGATAATTCACAATATGTGCAAACCAAGGGTCTTTATGATTAAGAGCAAATAATGTTTCATCGGGAAAGGTTTCTAGGATGGGTATGTCAAGGTCTTTCTCATCTACCCTCTCTAACCTAGATAGATGGTCAACCACCACATTCTCAATCCCGGCCTTATCTTTCACCTCAATATCAAACTCCTACAATAAAAGGATCCAATGGATAAGTCTAGGCTTGGTGTCCTTTTTCTGTAGCAAGTACTTAATGGCTGCATGATCCGTCCACACCACCACTTTAGCTCCTATAAGGTATTGCCTAAACTTTTCAAAAGCAAAAACAACAGCCAAGAGTTCCTATTCTGTGGTGGTGTAATTTAATTGTGCATCTTTAAGAGTTTTAGATGCATAATAAATGACCATAGGAACCTTGTTGAGACGTTGCCCTAACACAACCCCTATCGTGTAATCTTATGCATCACACATCAACTCAAACGGTTGGCTCCAATCTGAAGCCTATACAACTGGTGCAGATATGAGTTTCTCTTTCAAATTCTTAAAAGCTTTTAAACACTTCTCATCAAAATTGAACTCAACATCCTTTTCCAAAAGCTCAGACAAAGGCTTAGTGATTTTTGAAAAATCTTTAATAAATCGGCGATAAAACCCAGCGTGGCCTAGAAAGCTCCTAACTACCTTCACCGACAGTAGTGGAGGGAGTTTTGAGATCACCTCTATTTTAACCGGATCTACCTCCAATCCTTTGATAGACACTTTGTGGCCTAAAACAATGCCCTCGCTAACCATCATGTGACATTTCTCCCAATTAAGCACTAAATGGGTGTCTTCACATCTCTGCAACACTTTATCCAAATTTTGCAAGCAATCTTCAAACGACGTCCCATTAACTGAAAAATCATCCATGAAAACTTCAAGACATCGCTCTACCATATCTAAGAAAATCGCCAACATACACTTTTGAAAAGTCCCGGGTGCGTTGCACAACCCGAAAGGCATACGGCGATAAGCAAAGGTGCCATAAGGACAAGTGAAGGTAGACTTCTCCTGATCCTTAGGCTCAATTGAAATCTGATTGTAACCTGAATATCCATCAAGAAAACAAAAGTGGGAGCGACTGGCAAGTCACTCCAAAATCTGATCTATGAACGGTAACGGGAAATGGTCTTTAAGGGTTGCAGTGTTCATCCGGCAGTAATCGATGCAAACACATCATCCTGTCACTAATCTAGTGGTGATTTGCTCGTTAGATGCATTGGTAGTGACAGTGATTCCCCCCTTATTAGGTACTACCTGTGTTAGACTTACCCACATAGAGTCAGAAATAGCATAAATAATACATGCCGATAAAAGCTTGATTACCTCCTTCTTTACCACCTCCGTTATAATCGGATTTAAGCGACATTGAGGTTGAATGATCGGCTTCGGGCCCTCCTCTAGACGAATCTTGTGTTGGCATAAGTTGGGAGAAATCCCCTTGATATCAGCCACGGACCACCCAAAAGCACCTCTATGATTCTTCAACACCATGATCAATTGTTCTTCTTCTGAAATACTCAATGATGTCGAGATGATGACTGGTAGCTTCTCCTCTACTGCTAGAAAAACATACTTCAGATGAGGTGGCAATGGCTTGAGTTTGAACTCGGGGGGGGGGGGGGGTTAGGAGTGATGACACCAAAGGCGGTGGTAATGGCCCTAAGTCCTCAAAATGCTTCGTGTAATGGCATGGCAACACCTTAAGTAGCTGCGCACACTTCTCCCTTGACTGGTCCAGAACGCAATCATCACTTATGTTCATGAGACAAGCCTCTAGAGGAAGTTGTGGGTGGATCTGTAATATGATCTCCTCTGCATCTTCATCCATGGTAGACAGACTCACTTCCTCTTCTCTATCATCTGGGTATCCTAGCACCTTGGTAAGTGAGAGCACCTTGGTGTTCTCCATAATATCTACAGCAAGTGTACCCTTGTCCACCTTTGTCATAACATGTGCCATGTCCAGAAATGGTTTTCCTAAGAACAAGGAAATATTATTTTTCATGTGTTTTACCATATTGCATTGCTCCTAAGAATCAGATGATTTGGAATTTCCCGACATGGTTATCTCAAACCTGTCATCTTTAATCCCCATAGTCAAGCGGCCTCTTCCCATCTCTAAAATCATATCGGTTGTAGCTTGGAAGGGTCGTCCTAGAAGGAGTTCGTTGCCATGTTCAGCTTGCATCTCCATTACTACAAAATCTGCAGGAAAAACAAATTGGTCCACCTTAACAAGCACACCCTCGCAAATGCCATACGGTGTAACTACCTAGTTGTCTGCCAACTGTATCGTCATGCTGCTCTTCCTTGATGTTTTGAGATCGAGCTTCTTGAAAGTAGATAGGGGCATTTAGTTAATGCTTTCCCCTGAATCACAAAGTGCCTCACTAAACCTTGTCTTCCTAATATAGCATGTAATATTAAAACAGTCGGGATCTTGCCTCTTTGGTGGAAGCGTACCCAAGATGAAGGCACTAACTTGCTCTCTTAAGACAACTACATCAGACTCTAGAATCTTTCTCTTCCTGTTAATGATATCCTTCATAAACTTTCCATATGAAGGTATTTGTTCAATTGCCTCAATCAATGGTATATTCACAGAAAGCTTCCTAAAGTTGTCCAGAAACTTCTTAAATTGCTGGTCTTGCTTTGTCGCCTTCAAGCTATTGGGATATGGATTTGGTACCGCATGCGTTCTCTGATGTGGTGGTACATATGATGTCCGCTTTTCAGGCTCAGCATCTTTCCGTTGCTCCTCCCCTGTGTTCCTTGTCTCGGGTTTTGCTTGCGTTTGCTCTGGCATGGAATCATTATTGTCAACAGGATTGATCGCCTCATTCTCCTCATAATGTGGGGTCAATGTCTTCTTCCCACTTCTCAATAGTATGGCTTTGACTTTTTGATTCCCCATTGGAGTGTCAGTATTTCTTGGGAACCCCTACTGAGAAGGCTTCTTTAACTCGACCATATCCATTGCAAGCTGAGATAATGACGTCTCAAAAGTTCTCATCTGTGCACTGTGGTTCTGGAGGTCCCGCTAAACATTATTGAGTAACATGTCATTCTGCTTCACAATCTTTTTCAAGATGTCATTAGTGCTCTCTTCTGCCACTGGACGTTGTTGCTGCACTGGCCTCTGCTGATTCTACTGATCCGGATCCTACAAGAAGTTGTTTGGATCCTTCCATGAGAACTTTGGGTCCTTCCTCCATATGTAGTCATTATTGCGGTATCCTTGCCGATGAATGTATTTCACCTTCTCTTCCTCTTTAGAAAAATGATTGTCCTTCTCAAGCAACTTCTTTGCAATAAGGTCCAACTTTTCATTCAAGGAAGAAATAGCCTTGGACTCCCCTATGCTTTTGATCTGCTCTAGATTGTCTCTCTCATTTCCCCAAGCCTGATTTCTCGCCATGTTCTTCAAAATCTCCTAACATGTTAATGGTGGGGTTATTAAGGAAGAATCTCGAGCCTGCACTGTCTAGAGTAGTCTGTTCACTTTTTCATAGCCCAAAATAGAACATCTTTACTTGGTTTTCCAAATCTATCCCGTTATGTGGAACCTTCCTGAGCATTATATGGAAACACTCCACGCCTAGGAATATGATTTAGATGCATGTTGTTTGAAGTTATGGATATTCTTGATTAGCTCATTTGTCTTCTCTAGAGGAAATTATCTTTCAAAGAATGCCTCCACCATGTCGTCCCATGTCTCTATCGACTCTGTAGGCAGGTTTTGCAGCCATTCCTTTGCTTTGTCAGGCAGTGACGACGGAAACAACTTTAGATAGATGGAGATTTGAGGAAACATGTCGACTTTGACCATATCACTGATTTCCACAAAATTACTAATATGTGCCACTGGGTCTTCATGAGTGTTCCCATAGAATGCTTGTGACTTGACGAGTGCAATCAAACATGGGTTAATCTTGCACTGAGCCACATTCACATGCTACTTCTTAATTGGCCCTATCTGTGTCATTGAGGAAGATGCTTTTATCATTTCCCAGATGGTCTTCTCTGCTCCAGTGTTACCGTATCCCATTTCTTGTTTCCTGGGTGATAATGGTACGCCTTCTAATAAATTTATTTGAATTGAGGCTTCGCTAGCCCCTGGAAATGCAGGTGTAGCTTCTCCGTAGTCTGTGGTCCTCGTTGCCACCATACACCAGTACCTGAAAGATTGAAAATAGTTAGCCAAGGTATCCTAAGACACAATGCGATAAATGAATATGAAATGAATATATAATTTTTTTAATATTAAAGTGCACAAAAATTAAAAAGCGGCCTAGAATGGCCGACTGTAGCACTCGTAGTGCCGAGACATGGCCGTCTCCCCGGAAATAGCGCCAAAAACTTGACACGTATTTTATGTGCGTCTAAACGCAAGTATACATGTCGCGTAATACAAACCTTGTGATGCCCGAGTCAAACGCAGGGAGACGTAGTCTCAGTGACTACTACTAACTACAGTACGATCAACTTAGCCGGTATAAAATTTGAGAGAATCGCTTTTCAAAGCAAAGCAAGAGAAAATTAAAATTAAAAATGGTTTGTTTGAGTCACGAGAGGTGGAATTCCTCAGGAATGCCAGTTTCACCGTGGATCCCCGTTGTATCTTCTTTTACGGACTTTTATATAATTTACCCTCTTCCTGGATAGAAATCCCGTAGCGAGAATTTCCTACTTTCACGATACAATCCACTACCTAATTCTATGCCAATTCCATGTCTATGGGAATTTATATCTTAGATCAGGTGATTTACGTTCAATCTCTAGGTATCTTCCCACTACTCATACATTACCTTTACCAAAGAATGCGTAAGTTATTATTTATGCGTGGGTTTCAGGCATTTAATTCTCTTTCCAGATTAATTATTTGCCTAAGATTTCCAATGAAGGTAATCAATCAATAAAAGAACATTCATTCACACGTATAAATATCCATGAATTAGGAGGGAAAATTGCATTAAATCATGTAAAAGTCGATATAGCGGTTCCCCGGGCTACTCCCGGGTCCTAAGGAAATAAGGGGTTTAGCCCCGCATGGTTTTTAGTTGAAAATACATAGAAGGAGAGAAGAAAAACATAGGAAACATGAAAGAATTCGTGTAACCCCTGGAAAGGCGATGTTCCGGATGATCCTCCTTGAGAAGTGTGTGTTCTGCAGCCTTCCGGCAGTAGAAACGCCCGTCAAAGGTGCTTGAATCATTCGGTTGTCGTCCTTTGGCTCCGTGCTTCTCTCCCTCTCTTCTCTCGTCCCCCGTGATGCAACATGATGTCCCCTTTTAGGTCTGGTCGGCCTCCCCTTTTTGTCCTAGGTCACTTACGGTACCACATAACGTGGACCGTTGGATTGGGTGGCCAATTTAGTTTGCTGAAATCCGACAGAGTCGATGGCATCGACTGTATCGGGCCTTTGTCGATCTCTGGCTGAGTCGGTGCCATCGAGTGGGATGTCGGTGGCACTGAGCTGAGGCGAGTTTTCTCCCTTTCTCACTGAAGCTAACTTGGTGGAAACGACCTGTGGGGTCGAGGCCATCGACTTGTCTGGGTGATCGCCTCCATCACTAATGCTTTGTCTCGGTGGTACCAGCTTAGTGGTCGGTGCTACTGACTCCTTTGGTCGATTTCTGCCTAGTCACTGATGCCACGTCGGTGGCACCGGCTTCAAGGGTCAGTGGCACCGACTCTGCACTATGCATAATATACCTGAAAAAATGTAGAAAATCAAATATAAGTCCATGGAATGTATAAAATCATATAACTATGATGAAATAAGCATGATTTGATGCAAATAGAGTGTACATGCCAACAATAGCGATTTATGCAAATATAAACAAAGAAATGACAAATAAGTGTACAAAACACATATAAAATCGGCATGTAAAAGCGACTCAAAACCCGTGCATTAGCAGTCTATGGCTGAGTCGGTGCCACCGACTTCCAAGTCAATGGCACCAAGATAGGGTCAGAGAGATGGGCATATCGGTTGATAAAATTCAGTGCCACCGACATCTATGTCGGTGCCATCGACATCTCTGAAGAAAGTGCAGAACTTGGATGTGGTTAACTGATAAGCTGTCAGTACCACTGACAACTAAGTCGGTGACACCGACTCAGCATGAGGTCCCAGGTTTGGTGGGTGCATCGATGCACTGAGAGGAAAAAAAGTCGATCATCATGTCGGTACCACCGACACCAGCATCAGTGCCACCGACCAATGGAAACATCGATCTGTGGACAACCCCGATCTATGGCCCATATAAGCTCACATAGATTATTCGAAGATTCAATCCCACCTAAAAGTCAGTGCCACTGACCTCATGTCAGTGCCACCGACTCGTCAGCAATCCAAAAAAAACGATCACACACCGACAGCCGTCGATGCACTGAGGGCGCAGATTCGGCCCCAGAAATCAGTGCCACTGACTTCACGTCGGTGCCACCGACTCTATCGCAGCAGGTCGGTGTCGGCCCTATAAAAGGGAGGGTATGGTTTGTTTCTTTCTCACAACTTGAAGAAACATGACTCCTAGAGCACGAGCGGCTACTCTAAGCATCCAGAGGCTTCATCGAGCTCTTTCTTTCTTAATCTTCTTCCCCTCTCACTCCATCATCATGGCCAGACGAGGAGGACCCCCTGACGCTCTTACGCCATGACCATGCCTCAGCCACCCCATGACGGAGGTGAGGAAGGTCTATGAAGAGCTTGCAAAATGGTCGTTCGCACCAACATGATACGGCGACCGTCAACTGCTGGAGGCTATGGGCTTCACCGACAATATGGCGTATGTCCTCGAGCAACTAGAGTTCACGGGAAGGTCTATGAATCCCATCTTTAGCAGATGGCTGGCGTATAAGGAAATCGTCATTGAGTTCATGGATTCATGATGCATCCCTATTTTAGGGCTTCATCTTGTGTCTTTTTTCTCTTCAATCACATCTATACTTGTTAGATTGCATGTTATTCCTCCCAATATGCTTATTTGTATAAAATGCACTTATGGACATTATTTGCATGTTTTTCGGGCATTTGGACCACACTTGATGGAAGAGAGAGAGGAGTGATCCTAGGGTTCCTCTGCCCTTGGAGAAACCCAAAGTGAAGTCTGAGGCCCCCTCGACCTACCCCTAGTGGCCAAAGATCAATTGAAGCAAAGATGTCTGAGAAAAGCCAAAGAACCAAGTCAAAGTACTGATCCAGGACCCAACATGGCCGTGGTACCACAAAACGGCCGTGCTAGGTCACTAACAAATCATCAGAACAACCTCCAAGTGAAGCAGAGAGAAGCACGACCGTGCAGCACAAAACGACCATGCCAGTGACAGACACCACGGCTGTGCTCCACAAAACGGTCGTGGCATAGAAGACTAAAATGGCTGTGCAACCTCAAAACGTCCACCTCCACCCAGCCCACCATGGTCGTGCTAGCCACCATGGCCGTGGCATCCTTACTCCACCACGGTCGTGTTGGGCACCACGTTCGTGGCAGTTTCATCCCAAAATCGACCAAAACCTTGTAACTTGGCCTATTATAAACCCACGACATGCCCATCTACCACGGTCGTGGCCTACCCTACCCACCACGGCCGTGGTGCCCTACCACGACCTTGCTACTCAACAAACCCACCTAGTGTTCACTGCTTTACCCATTTTGCCCCTACTTGACCTAGTGCTTCCTCCCCACACCTATATATACCTAGGTGGTGGCATGGGCACGAGGTTAGCTACCTTCCACCACATCCTAGCTCCCCAAATCACCATCCACTACATTCCACTCCATATCCACCTCAAATCCACTCCATTTCACCATTTCCACCACTAAATCACTAGTTTAGACTAGTTCCTACCCATAATCCCCTTCATTCTTCACCCTAGCACCCTGGAGGAGGGAGGAGGATGACCTGCAGCTGCTGGAGAGGGGGGTTCCAGCCACTACTTCAAGCTCCATGGCCACCTCTATCTCTTTTTTCTCTCTTTTTATATTTTCCATTTCTATGAGTAGCTAGGCCCCTGTGGGTGGGCTGTTTGGGGGAAATTATGTTACTTTAATACCATGTTGGGGGAAAATGACATGTAAACATTGTAATTCCATTTTTTAATGATTATATTCTATTTGCATCTCATTCTCCATGGATTGCTTCTTGGTTTGTGTGTGGAATCACCTAGGAATTTAGGCAAATTGCTTATATGTGTGAATTTTGGGATTTGCCCCTAGGTCCAATTCTTGGATCCCTAGGTTTCTTCCCATCTTCCTACATCCTAATCAATCTCCCTAAACCTAAGTGAGAGATCTAAGTAGCTAGATTAGGTAATTCTAGTGCAATTAGCATGGAGCCTTCTCAAGTTTAGAATGTGGGGGAATTGGGATCCAAAACCTTAATTCACCTCCCCATTACTACCCTCGGCCCCTAATTTCCCTAGGAATGCCTAATTTAGAAACCTAGACTTGATTAGACTCTAATGGAATTGTACCTAATCCCTAACCCAATTGAGCCTCGTAAGGGTAGTAGGGGGTGTTAGGGACTAGTTCCCCTATGCACAACCTAGCATATCCATGGCCAGTTAGTAGCTTAGGTTAATTCATTAGACTCTAACTTGTTGTTTGGTTTGGATAATCTAAATGGAATCATAATGTTCATATGTCACCCCCCAACTTAAGTGATAAGTTCATACCCCTAAACAACCCACGCATCTCTTTACTGCTTGAAACCCTAGTTTTGTGCTTGCTTAGCTTAATTAGTTCTTTCCTTGCTTAGTTAGCTTCTTACTTTGCTCTTGTCTTGTTCATGCTTCTGTATCTCTTTAATTTCTCTTTTACTTCTCTCTTGCTTTCCTTAGTGTAATTTGCCTTTTCATACCTAGCTTAGTCCTTTCTTTCCTACTTAGTCTTAATCTAGTCTAGGGTTAACATAGATTTCATTCTTGTCTTTAATTCCTCATTTGTTCATAGTAGTTTAACAATCAAATCACCTTTAAACCCTTAACCCGAGTCTCCGCAGTAGGAACCTAGCCAAATTAACCCAGCTCTAGTGCCCCCTCTTTTCCCTGTGGACCGACCCTGTACTTGCCACCTTCCTATACTATGACACGACCCCGTGCACTTGGGGGTGTAGTGTTTTAGTGTGAGTAGGTGTTAAGTTAGGTTTATAAATTTTGAAAGTAAATTCCCATCACATGTGTTCCGAACTCATGGGGCGCATCTAGTCGGGTCAAATCGGCTAGTGTGTTGCACCTCTAGCGGAATCGTAACAAGCTTTCTGGCATCGTTGCCGGGGATTAGAGGCATTCGGCCTAGCTAGTTAGTTTTGCTTTGACTTTTCGTACTGCCCTCATCATTGCTATTCTTTATTCATTTTTCTTTGCATTCTTTGTGTATATTGGTTTACTAACTTGCTTTCCTTTGTTTGGTTGTGCTTTGTGCATGTGACAAGCCATTCAGGAGGAAACGAGATGGAAGACCAAAATGCACCTTGCAAGTCCTTGCAAGATTACTTCATGCTGAGCAACTACCAGTCACCTATTGCATCTAGAGTCACCCAAATGCAAGGGGAGCAATTTTCTATTCCTCCAGGTCTTCTTGGGCTCCTTCCCACCTTCTATGGCTTGGAGAGTGAAAACCCCTACAAGCATGTGGATGCCTTCCTAGAGATGTGTGCCACCTTCATAACGTCAACGACAAGTGATGACTCAATTCGGCTCACATTGTTCCCCTTTTCACTCAAGGATAGGGCCAAGGAATGGTATGATTCAAGGCGAGACATCATGAGTTGGGGTGAGATGAAGATGGCATTCTTGAGGAAGTTCTACTCTGTTGCAAAGATGACATAAATGTGGCGGTCGATAGTGAATTTCAGCCAAGTGGGTAATGAAAAATTCCATGATGCATGGGATAGGTTGCAAAAGCTATTGAGAGAGTGCCCGCATCATGAGATACCTTTGTGGCAACTTGTACAAGCATTCTACTCCAATTTGTCATCATAGGATCAAGCTACAATGGATTCTTCTTGTGGAGGTGTTTTCATTACAAAGCCACCGGAGGAGTCATGGCCGTTGTTTGAGCAATTGGCAGAAAATTCAAGGAACTGAACTTCTAGCATGATTTGTGATGGGAGTCGGGTCTTTAGTGAGACTTCTGTTTCTAATGATCCCAATGTACAAGTGATGAAGTCTATGGAAGAAATGATGAAACTCATGAAAAGTCAAGGAGGAAATGGTCCTTGTCATTTGGTCAACTACATTGGTTCTTTTGAGGGAGAAGTGAAGACACCTTACTCCTATAGCTACTCGGAACCGCAAAGTCCAAGCTACAACTCAAGATTTGAGGAAGAGGTTCTCTCTAGATTGAAGATCTTTGATGATGTCCAAAAAGATGTTGCAAGGCTTGAAGAAAAGATAGAGCAGCTATCTTCCATAATTGCTCTCCAAGAAGAAAAATTGTCTTCAAAACCCATCTTGAGTTACAATGAAGCAAGTGGACCTATGCCCTCTTCTCAAATTTTCTACAATCCACCTCCCATGCAAGTGCATCCCATATACCATTTTCAAGGCTATCCTAAGCCTTACACTCCCCCACCACCTTCACCACCTCAATTTTCCCAAAACTTCACCTTCCAACCCCAATTCTCTCCTCCCCATCAATTCTCTTCTCCACCTCAATCTCAGCCCCAAGTGTCACCCCCACCTCCTCCATAGCCACAACATGCTCCCCCACCCCATCATGAGCAAGGTGGTGTTGTGACAGTTCTAAGGAGTGGGAAAACACTTGAGCAGCCTGCAAGTCAAAGAAAGAGTTACAAAGCAAAGTAGAAGCAGTCAAGTGGTGATGTTGTGATTGAGATTACCGAAGATGATTATTTGCCACCCCATGTTGATATTGGGAGTCCTAGTGCTCCACCTCATGCTACACCACAGGACGATCGTGATGTGTCAAGTAGGCCAATAGCTAGTGAGCCACCATTTCCTGAAGCACTAGATGAGCCCCCGGCTGTGAAAAGAAGATAAAAGCACAATATGGACATTCTTAAGGTCTTTCGACAAGTGAAGGTTAACATTCCTCTCTTGGATGCAATCAAACAAATTCCATCATATGCCAAGTGTCTCAAAGACCTATGCACTATGAAAAGAAGGTCAACGGGGAGGATTCCAAAGAGGGTGAGATTGACTGAACAAGTGAGCTCCATCATACAACATGCGCTTCTCGTAAAGAGAAAAGACCCAGGAGCCCCACTCATACATAGTTACATAGGGGGACATCGCATAGACAGGTCCTTACTTGATTTGGGATCTAGTGTGAATTTGATGCCATACCATGTCTATGTTGAGTTGGGCTTAGGCAAGTTGAAGCCGGCACATTGCACCCTCCAGTTGGCGGATAGATCCATAAAAGTGCCCAGGGGTAGAGTGGATGATGTCTTGGTGATGATAGACAAAGAAAAAGGCACAGTGTTCCCGGCGGATTTCATTGTACTTGATATGGAGCCAGAGGATAGGAAGATTCCCATCATCTTGGGAAGACTGTTCTTATCTACAGCTGATGTCGACATTCATGTGCGTAATGGCACTATGACAATCTCATTCATGGACATGAAGATCAACATCAACATGTACAAGACCCCAACCCGACGAGTCTGAGATAGGGATATTGGACATGATCACTTCACAAGTCCAAATGGGCATTTGAGAGGACACCCAGGTGAAGAAATTGGTGACGATTATTGTGATGAAAGGGATGAGGAAAATAGATTGAGTGCAAATGAAGGATGCATGTTTTGCAAGAATGGGCACATGAGGATTCCAAATGGGTGAATTTTGAAGAATCACCAAGAAGCCTAGCTGAAGGCAAGAAACTCAGCGCTTGTGGGAGGAAACCCACCTAGGTTTGGGAATTTTTTACCCCATCTACATTTTTGATACTTTTGCTTTGTTTTTACATTTTTCCAAGAAAACACACACACTTGTATTTGATAGTTTTTGTGTAGTTTTGAGATGTGCACGTGAGAACATAGTGAAATGAAGAAGGAATAGATGAAATTTTAATGAAGAATTAATAGAATATCAACTTGAGATCAAAGTTTTGATGTTTGAACAAGATTTGAGTGTTATACTGCTGTTACAGTACCCACCACGACTGTGGTACAACAGAACGGCCGTGGTGGTACATTCACATTCAGTAGGGAAATCATCACAATTTGAGAAAATCAACTATGGAACCAGAGCAGCACGGTCATGCAAGGCAGCACGACCATGGTAACTGAAGACACCATGGTCGTTCTGCACAGCACGGCTGTGCCACAGTACGATTCCAGCAACTTAAACTCAAATTTTGCAAAATTTATATCCACTTGTTCATTTCTCCGAAGAACAGAACAGCTGTGCTTCGCGCCCTAGCGCCCGTGCAGCACTCCACCCACCATCTCCAGCCCTTGGATCCTCATTAAAGCACTCCCAAATCATTTTGAATCAATCCCCTACCATTTCCACTACCTCAATATCCATATTCCACCAATTTCCATCCACAAAAGCACCACTTTCTCTCCATTCTGCCCCAACAACCCAGTTCTTCAAAGAAATCCAAAATTTTCTAATTTCACTTCCATTTTCGAGCAAGAATGAAGAAGTTTGCAAGGAAAGCAGTAGAGAAAACTAGGGGTGTCATCCCCTACCAAAGGAAAGCAAGAAACAGCCACCCCAGTTGACAAATGCCGATTTGGATGCCATAGTGGATCCTATCATTGAAGAAGCCTCCAAATAGCCACATCGGGGGACATCATCGTCGTCGCAACCACCTCCGTCCGCTTCCCGGCCTTCCGTCTCAGCCGACCGTCCGTCCGTCTCCTCCACAGCACAGCCACAGCCCGAGCCGCAGCCACGACCACGTCGACGGCTCGTGCTAGATAATGAAGATGATATTGATATGCCCAAAGTTGAGCAACACGAGAGTCTGCCACAACGCCCCCTTCCACATCCCGAGGTCACTACGGGCAGGGCAAAGGAGCCTAAGCACCCGGGGTGCTTGACACACATAGTTTTAGCAACTCGCTATGCATGCCAAGCGACAATGGAGGCGATGAGTTTCTACGTCTACTTTCAGGGATTAATGGAGAAAATGGGGATGTTTAAGATCCTAACATTGCAACAAGAGTCCTATATTGAGATGACTCAACAGTTCTTTACCACGCTAGAAAAAGCAAACGATGATGGCGAGAATGCAATTAAGGTGGTGATTGGGGATAAGAGGTGGAAGATAACCTCACAAATGCTAAATCAAATTTTTGCTCCAAGTGGGGAGGTGACAACCCTCCTAGATGGAGGAAGGATAGAAAATGATTCTAGTTCCACATATCCAACTATGTGGAAATGCTTCACCGGCCAAAGTACATTTGTAGTGGGGAAGTCCAAGATAAGTGCCATCCACAACCCATTTCTCAGCTATGTTTAGAAGGTGTTAGCAAACACCATCTTTGTTAGGTACGAAAACCAAGGCAATTGCACAAGGAAAGATCTTTTTGTTCTTGGTTGGATGACAAAAGAGAGGCATGTGAATCTGGGGGCATTACTTATAGATCATATGAGAACAATCCCGTCCAAGAGCACAAATCCATTTGTAATGGGAGAGATTGTGACATCCATAGCTACTGCTTTAGGACATGACATGACAGGCTATACAAAGGCAGATGGTGGCAAGTTGGTTGATTTGCACTACTTAGCTTGCTCGTCCATGATTATAGTTACAGATTAGAAGATCATTTACCAAATCAACCCACCTTACCCAAGAGTGACATTGGAGTTGCCTTACCATACTCCACCCCTCATGGCACAATATGGACCGACGCCAGATTTTCTGGAAAAATTGAGGAGGTATGAGGCGGAGAACCTGAGAGGAGAAGCAGTCCCTGAGGTGATTTTTGTGGGGGGTCTAGGAGAGCCTTCACATGAAGCTGAGCTGAGACGGGCGGCACGATGAGTGAGGCAAAGAGAAGAAAGGATGGGAGCGTCAGAGCCACAGCAACCTTCAGTGAATGCATATGATATGGGTACCATTCATGAACAGCTGGAGAGCATTCAGGCGACGCAAGAGAGGATACTACAGGCACAAGAGGGCTTTCAGAGGACACAGGATACCATGTGGTTGGACCACCAGCATATGCATTACTAGGTCAACCATCTTTACCAGTTTCATAATGCCCAGGCCCAGAGGAACCCACAGTGGGGTGAAGATTGGTGGAGTTCTTTATCTACAGTCTAGGACAACTACCCACCTCCACAGTCAGAATATTGGGGTGCCTACTATAGGCAGGGAGGAGCACCTCCACTACGACCACAGTGATCATCTACCCTATCACCTTAGACTTTAGTGTCATGCTGAGGACAACATGATTCAAAAGTTTGGGGTGGTAGGGCGGTATGCCCTCGTCTTACTTTCACTCATTTTTTGTATCTCACCTGCCATTTACTACTCTTTGTTTGTTATTTTTCATATGCTTACTTGTTTTGCTATCTAATTTTAGAAGTTTACTGTCTTGCATACCTGCATGCCATGTAGTTTTCTTTCTTACCATTTTTTGCATAATTTTCAAAAAAAATGCTCTTTTTTCCAGGCATTGCATATCATGTAGATTTTTGGTAATTTTTACATGTTTTAGTTAGGATTTGCTTGTTTTCTATTTTAAGTTCAATAATATAGGTTTAGATGTGATTGGAGGCAACTTGGCACCATTTTGGCCAATTTTGCTCAAATTTGAGATTTCTTGTCTAAAAAGTATGTTTTGACCCAATCTCTACTGTTTTGAGTAAAAATGACGACCTTTGACTAGTGCAAGTGAAATGTAATGCTTTATTGCTAAGTGGTATCAATGTTTGACTTTTTACATGTGCATCACCTCTCTCATGATTGTGATTGATTTGGTTGAATTGTGAACTTGAGCAAGCTTTGAATGCTTAGTGTTTGTAGAATCACTTGTTTGATATATCAACACTAGTACATAACCGAACTTTAGTGTCGGTTATTTAAGGCCTTTAATGTCGGTTTCTAAGCAACACCTATGTGGGCGACGCTAAAAGCCCAGCCGTTACGCGTCGGTTCAAAAACTGACACCAAAACCCTTCGCGCGCCACCGAAAACGCGCCAGCAGGGCACTATAGGCGTCGGTTATTAGATAAGAAATCGATGTCATATACATTCGCGCCACAGAAGGGCGCCATCTTGGGCACTATCAGCGTCAGTTATTAGATAAGAAACCGACATCATATAACTCCCAACACGGCCGTGGTGTCTGGTCCGCTGCCACGGCCGTGCTGGCCAGCATGGCCATGGTGTTAAGGAAATAGACATCAGTTACTATTAGAAACTGACACTGTAACGATGTGGCATCGGTTTTATACAAATAACCGACACCTATTTTTTGTTTTTTTTCTGTCAGTCTGCAGACCTGCTATATGGCTGGTCACAGGATGAGAAACCTGCAGTTCAGTCTGAACTGCAGTTTTTACGACATCCATTGATATCAGCCAACAACAGGCCACAAACCTGCAAAATTAACAGCAAAAATATTCACACATTTAGCAATGCAACTTGCAGTTCCATTTGATTTTCACACATTTAGAAACATTCATGTAGCTAGCAATATGTAGTTCCATTCATTTTCACATTCACACATGTAGAAACATTCATATAGCAACCAACAGTTTCATTCATTTTCACTCAGACACATGTAGAAATATCCAGACATCGATGTCATTTCCAGGTTGTTTAGGGCCCGATATCAACAACGACATCATTACATACTTATTTTTCATACACAGCCAGGGAGGAAGATTGTATATAACAAGCATGACTAGCCAAGTGCTATGTTGTTTGCTCAATGTCCCATATGGATTCATCCCATCTGTACAAAGCCCAAGTCTTAGATTCCTGACTTCTTCACCAAATTCAGGGTACAATAGATCAATCTTCTTCCACTGTGGGGAATCAGACGCATGTCGTAGGATCCCATCATTATTTTTCTTAACATCTGCATGCCACCTCAAATTCTTCGCATCTATCGGATTGGCAAACAAGCGTTGAAACCGTGATATTATAGGTAGATACCACATCACCTTGGTAGGAGAACCAATTTTGGACTCCCCCGAAGTCGTCAATTTATACTGTGACACACCACATTTTGGACAATCTTTCAAATCCACATAGTCCTTTTGAAATAATACACAATCATTCGGGCATGCGTGTATCTTCTTGGCATCCATTCCCATTAGGCACAACAATTTCTTTACCTGGTATGTTGAGATTGACAGCTCGTTTCCTTCAGGAAGTATTTCTTTCAACAAAGACAACAATGACGTGAAGCTTTTGTCGCTCCGTCTATTGTTAGCTTTCAGCTTATACAATCTCAACACAACGCTAAGCTTCGTAAACTTAGTACAACCTGTGTATAACGATGTCTCAGCATCATGCACAATGTTTTTAAAAATGGGAGGTGGATCGGTGTGCTCTACCCCACAACTATCCAGCATCGCATCAATGATGTCTACTGGAACTGGTTCATTCACATCTATGTCATCGTAGGCAATTTCTTCTTCCACACAAGCACTGCTATCAACATCCACTGGTTTCAGGTTTGAAATCTCTCCATGCCAGTGTCATTCTGTATAGCTTTGTACAATCCCATTGCACATGACATGACTTTTGATTTCATCACCAGTGTTGACTTTCAAGTTGTTACCGCAATGCCTACATGGACAGTAGAACTTATCTCCAGGTTGTTTCCTATGTTCCTCGGCAAATCTAATAAATTGGTCAAGACCAAAAATAAACTCTGGGGTGCAGCGATTGCGAATGGACATCCATGATCTATCCATTCTATGATCAAAGAGAAAACAAGTATATATTACAACAAGATTAGGGTCTAGGGTTAACAAATTAGAGTTTTTGCATGGTTAAAACTTTAGGCCAACAAATACATGTGTTGTCATTCTTATATATAATAAATGTGTACCACCTATCCCATTCTTGAACACCTAATCTCACTAGTAAGTGTATAATGTGTATTGGGTTTTCGAGAAAATTTCGGCAGCATTTCCCTACTGTTCTCTAAGTACATATGTACTTAGAGAACAAACGGGGAAATGCTACCAAAATTTTCTTGAAAACCCAATACACATTATACACTTACATCCTAAGTGAGATTAGGTGTTCAAGAACAGTCTCAAACCGGGGACTATCCAAGATTTACTCCTAATGAGTAAATCTTGGACGGGTTTCTAGGCCAACAAATACATGTGTTGTCATTCTTATATACAATAAATATGTACCACCTATCCCATTCTTGAACACCTAATCTCACTAGTAAGTGTATAATGTGTATTGGGTTTTCAAGAAAATTTCGGCAGCATTTCCCCACTGTTCTCCAAGTACATATGTACTTAGAGAACAAACGGGGAAATGCTACTGAAATTTTCTTGAAAACCCAATACACATTATACACTTACATCCTAAGTGAGATTAGGTGTTCAAGAACAGTCCCAAACCAGGGACTATCCAAGATTTACTCCTAATGAGTAAATCTTGGACGGGTTTCTAGGCTAATGAGTACATATCCACTACATGTATTTGCTCACTTACATTGCATCACTCACAATTAGAGCATTATTAAATAATAAATCAAGAATTCAATAGTTTCAAACATGCAATAATTCACAATTAGAGCGATAAGATTCACTTTGTACAAACATACATGGCATAATTCAGGCATAATAGCAGGTGTGGTCATTGACCCGATTCAACAATATAAGAATAATTTTAGAAGAGTAATAACCAACAGCAACCACGGTCGTGTGGGCTGGCACGGCCGTGGCTGTGTTGGCCAACCACACGGCCGTGTTGGGTAGCACGGCCGTGTGGTCGGCCAACACAACCACGGTCGTGGTTGCTGTTGGTAAGGAGAGGTAGAAGGAAGAAGAAGAAGAAGAAAGGAGGGCCTACTGTTGGTAGCAGTGTGGAGACGGAGGCGGCGGTGAGCACACCAGTGGTAGGAGACGGTGCGGAGACAGGCGAGCAGAGAAGGAGAGGCGCCGACGTCGAGCAGAGAAGGAGAGGGCGCCGGAGGTGAGCATATAAGGAGAGGTAGGCGGCGGCGGTGGTGAGCAACTGTAGCAGTAGTAGGCGGCGGCACAGAGGCAGGCAGCAGGTGACGCAGCAGCAGGCAGCGGCGACGCAGCAGTAGGTCGGGAATCGTCGGAGCAAAATCGCGTGATCTCAATGAAACAGAAGAGAAAGGGGGAAGAGTTCGCTGTGCGTGGGGGCTATTAAGTTACTAAACAGCATCGGTTATTCATAACAACCGACACATTTATTATTAGGTGTCGGTTATACAAAGACAACCGACGTCAATTGGACATTCCTTTACCCTAATTTTTTTGGCGGGGACGGCGCGCGCACCCTTATCAGCGTCGGTTATTCTAAGAAAACCGACGCCCATATTGTAACTTTTGGCGCAAATTTTATCTTCATTCAACGTCGGTTATTAGGTAAAACACCGACATTGTATCCGATACTTTGGCGCAATTTTGTTTGCTCGAAAAAATTGGATTTCGCGGGCTACTTTAGGCGTCGGTTGTTTATTCTAGAACCAACGCTAAATAGAAAGTGATACCCGTGTCTGGCCACTCGTATACGATATATGTCAGTTTGTGTTGTAAACCGACGATGTAGGTTTTAGCTGTCGGTTCTTATTTAATAACCGACGCATGGAAAGTGACTTCATAAGCCATTTCTGTAGTAGTGCAATTTCATCTTGTTCATTCATGTGATGTGATATCTAGGATGAAGTATTAGATTAACTTTCATGCAGGATGTCTTATGTAAAAAATCATACCAATGACCCCTCTTTGACCCGACTCTTCTTCCACCATCTCCATACCCCTCTGCCTCATAAAAAGACGCCCTAGTGCACATAATCAGCCTTGGCCACCTCCAAAAGTTTGGGGTGGCCACATCTCTACCTCCCCGCTTCACTCTATCCACCATATGCCCTATCTACACCAAGGGCAAGAAAGAAAAGAAAAGAAAAAATAAAATAAAAGGATGCTCCTGTTTAATAGAATTCAAATAAAGAAAAGATGAGTGTGTAAAAACACTCCAAAAATCTTACTACAACCCTTTCTTCCACTTTCATACCCATTGAGCTAGGAAACATCAAACTTAGCTCATTTTGCCCTTTTCTGCAGCCACGTGGGTCTTTTGGTGTGATTTGAAATATAAGATTGAACGCATGAATGTGAAACAACACTCCTAGTCATTCTTGATTAACGCCACCATGAAACGGTTTACCCATAACTTAATGAAAGAAATATGGATAACTTGTATATTCTATGCGCTATATTTGAAGTTCATGTGCTTTGTGATCTTTTTATGATTGGATTGTGAAAGTAGGAGAGGAGAGAGGTGAAATGTATGCACTCAGTCATCTTTGATCCCATTCAGCAATAATCATCTTTTACATTGCATATGTCATTTCTTTTTGTGGAAGTTTTGTAGAGAGATTGAGTTGGAGCATACTTGAGGACAAGTATGTTTCAAGTTTGGGGTGGTGATGCAGCCCTATTTTAGGGCTTCATCTTGTGTCTTTTTTCTCTTCAACCACATCTATACTTGTTATATTGCATGTCATTCCTCCCAATATGCTTATTTGTATAAAATGCACTTATGGACATTATTTGCATGTTTTTCAGGCATTTGGACCACACTTGATGGAAGAGAAAGAGAGGAGTGATTCTAGGGTTCCTCTGCCCTTTGAGAAACCCAAAGTGAAGTATGAGGCCCCCTCGACCTACCCCTAGTGGCCAAAGATCAATTGAAGCAAAGATGTCCAAGAAAAGCCAAAGAACCGAGTCAAAGTGTTGATCCAGGACCCAGCACGGTTGTGGTACCACAAAACGGCCGTGCTAGGTCACTTACAAATCAACAGAACAACCTCCAAGTGAAGTAGAGAGCAGCACAACCGTGCAGCACAAAATGGTCGTGCCAGTGACAAACACCACGGTCGTGCTCCACAAAATGGTCGTGGCACAGAAGACCAAAATGATCGTGCAACCTCAGAACGACCACCTCCACCCAGCCCACCACAGTCGTTCTAGCCACCATAGTCGTGGCATCCTTACTCCACCACGGTCATGCTGGCCACCACGGCCATGGCCATTTCAGCCCAAAATCGACCAAAATCATGTAACTTGGCCTATTATAAACCCACGATCGTGCCCATCTACCACGGCTGTGGCCTACCCTACCCACCACGGCCGTGGTGCCCTACCACGGCCGTGCTACTCACCAAACCCACCTAGTTTTCACTACTTTACCCATTTTGCCCCTACTTGACCTAGTACTTCCTCCCTACACCTATATATACCTAGGTGGTGGCTGGGACACGAGGTTAGCTACCTTCCACCACCTCCTAGCTCCCCAAATCGACATCCACTACATTCCACTCCATATCCACCTCAAATCCACTCCATTTCACCATTTACACCACCAAATCACTAGTTTAGACTAGTTCCTACCCATAATCCCCTTCATTCTTCACCCTTGCACCCTGGAGGAGGGAGGAGGACGACATGTAGCTGCTAGAGAGGGGGATTTCGGCCACTACTTTGAGCTCCATGGCCACCTCTATCTCTTTCTTCTCTCTTTTTATATTTTCCATTTCTATGAGTAGCTAGGCCCCTGTGGGTGGGCTTTTTGGGGGAAATTATGTTACTTTGATACCATGTTGGGGGGAAATGACATGTAAACATTGTAATTCCATTTGTTAATGATTGTATTCTATTTGCATCTCATTCTCCATGGATTGCTTGTTGGTTTGTGTGTGGAATCACCTAGGAATTTAGGCAAATTGCTTATATGTGTGAATTTTGGGATTTGCTCCTAGGTCCAATTCTTGAATCCCTATGTTTCCTCCCATCTTCCTACATCCTAATCAATCTCCCTAAGCCTAAGTGAGAGATCTAAGTAGCTAGATTAAGTAATTCTAGTGCAATTAGCATGGAGCCTTCTCAAGTTTAGAATGTGGGGGAATTGGGGTCCAAAACCCTAATCTCACCTCCCCATTACTACCCTCGGCCCCTAATTGCCCTAGGAATGCCTAATCTAGAAACCTAGACTTTATTAGACTCTAATTGAATTGTACATGATCCCTAACCCAATTGAGCCTCATAAGGGTAGTAGGGGGTGTTAGGGACTAGTTCCCCTATGCACAACCTAGCATATCCATGGCCAGTTAGTAGCTTAGGTTAATTCATTAGACTCTAACTTATTGTTTGGTTTGGATAATCTAAATGGAATCATAATGTTCATATGTCACCCCCCAACTTAAGTGATAAGTTCATACCCCTAAACAGCCCACACATCTCTTTACTGCTTGAAACCCTAATTTTGTGCTTGCTTAGCTTAATTAGTTCTTTCCTTGCTTAGTTAGCGTCTTGCTTTGCTCTTGTCTTGTTCATGCTAGTGTAGCTCTTTAATTGCTCTTTTACTTCTCTCTAGCTTGCCTTAGTGTAATTTGCCTTTTCATACCTAGCTTAGTCCTTTCTTTCGTTCTTAGTCTTAATCTAGTCTAGGGTTAACATAGATTTCATTCTTGTCTTTAATTCCTCATTTGTTCATAGTAGTTTAACAATCAATCACCTTTAAACCCTTAACCCTAGTCTCCGCAGTAGGAACCTAGCCAAACTAACGCAGCTCTAGCACCCCCTCTTTTCCCTGTGGATCGGCCCTGTACTTGCCACCTTCCTATAATACGACACGACCCTGTACGCTTGCGAGTGTAGTGTTTTAGTGTGAGCAGGTGTTAATTTAGGTTTATAAATTTTGAAAGCAAATTCCCATCACGTGTGTTCCGACCTCGTGGGGTGCATCTAGTTGGGTCAAATCAGCTAGTGTGTTGCACCTCTTGCAGAATCGCAACACATCACTGGAGATATGCGTCACCCCCGACCAGGTACGGTCATCAAGTGGTGAGTGGAGAGAAGGAAGGGTGGATTTTTGCTTGTACAACACCAACTACGACCTTACTCTTCGTGCCTTCAACGACATTTATGGGTGGCCACATATGCCATGCCATCAGCCTGAGAACGTCGATTTGGAATCCATCTGGAAGGATTTTGTGACAGCTCCGGAGGGTAAAAAGATGAACTTCCACCATAATTCTTTGGCGGATTTTGAGCATCCCTTTGTTCAGGTGCTACATCGGATGTTGACCAACATGCTATTCGCCAAGTCAACCCAAAGGCAAGCCAAGGTACAAGTGCTAGACTTGTACTTTCTATATCAGCTTATGGAGGAAGAGCCGGTCAACTGGGGAGCATTCTTTCTCCAGTGCATTATTCAAGTGAGGTGCAATGTCAAGCGGGCTATGCCCATACTGTTTGGGGGACTTATCACCCCCATTTCTCTTCACTTGGGCCTTGATCTCTCTACTCTAGAGCCGCTAAACTCCAGGCTACGCATCGACCGCCTTCATTTCAAGCAGTCTGGCCTCATCACTATGGAAGACGATGTCATCTACGCCACATGCTCGATCGATGATACTTTCTACAAGCATCAACTTCCTAATCCCATCTTCAACATCAGGGGAGTTAGGCACTATAAATGGTCAGCTCTGGACGATGATGACAATGCTGGACAACAAGAAGCTCAGGCTAAGGAGGAAGACGCGGGAAGCGACGACGTGGAGGAAGTGGATCCCACCATTCTTGTGAGACATAGGGTGGGTCCATGGAAGCATCCTCGCCATTACGCTGCCTCATCATCTTCTACCCCACCGCCCTCTCAAGAAGGAGAGGATGCTTATTCTATGGCGGGTATGTATACTATGATGCAGGACATCCAGACACATCAACAGCAGCAAACCCAATCCCTGGCTGCCATTCAGGATGTGCAAGGTCAGTTGTATAGCAACAACAGACGATCTATGAGAATGAACGCCTTCTCTTGGCCAACCAAGAGAATATGCATCAGTGTCTGCAATGGATGAAAAATTATCAGCAACCTTTATTTGATCATTACTGGAGCCAGGGGTATTTTGGAGGTTACCCAATGTCGCTGAACATGCCCCCTTCTGATCTGACCTTACAGGGGATGTTTCCTCCCCAGGACCCTACGCAGCCACCGCCACCACCATTTTGAGTCGGGTATCACTGTTCCACCCCTTAAGTTAGGATATTGACTATGAGGCCACAGTTAAATTCAAGCTTAGGAGGGGTGTTGGAATAGTTTCTATCTTAGTTTCTTGTTTTCTTTCATTATAGTTTTGTTTGTTTTATTTTAGTTAGTTTTCTTGTTAGTTTTTCACTATGTAGGATCCACAATATATCTAGTGTAATCTGTGGAGAAGTAAATGCATGGTTTCAATTAAGAATATCAATCTCTGGGTTGGGTGCATTTAAAAAAAAACTATTTTTTTTGTGTGAGCTTATCTTGCAAGTAATCGAGTAACATAAGTGAGGAAGTGCTTGAGTAACTCAGCTTAGAGCATAAATGACCATCTAATTTGTCTAAGAAAGTGATTGATAAAGATTGTTGAGCCTAAACTGATCAAACACTAACGTGACCTTAAATTAAAATTCAAGAAAGAAACCCCTTAATTACCTTTACACAAGTCATTAGACAGGGACATATGATTTTTTCTGTAGGTTTTGTCTCTTAGTCATGTGATCTCAAACACCGCATACTTTTGACTCACACCCCACCATAAGAGGATTGAGCACATGTTGTCATTCTTTCTCTTGATTGCATTGCATAATAGACCTTGCATAGTAGTTGTTTATTTTTGCTTGCATTAGTGCATATAAAAAATATAATAGCAAAATCATGCGTGCACAACAAATTTATGGTGCATGTCATCTAGTTGCATAATCATGACATTTCTTCTTGCATAAAATCTTGTCTAACTTCTTCTCTCTTAATAAAAAGGTAGTGATTGTACCCATTCTTTGAAAAAAAAGAGCACTTACAAAAATTAAAGGTGTATTGCAATTAGAATCCCAAAGCAATTTTATCGTAGTTGAAAGGGGGCTTAAATGAAAGAGAGAAAAAAAGTATACGAATATTTCAAAAATTTCAAAGGCACAATTCTACCCAATTATAAAGAAAAGTTAACACATGATGTAGTTTTGTAGATATTTTATCTTATCTCGAGATGAAATAATAGTTGCATGCATCATCCCACCACAATGATTAGGCATTAGGAGCATTCTAAAAATCGCATCATCATAGGTTCATCATGATTTTTTATTGCATGAATGATTTTAAGTGCTCATGATTCTTCCGCAGCCACCTATTTCAACCACCCGTTGCTCTTATTGGTAGGCCACTCAAATGATTTTCTCCTCATTCATTATTCTATCAGGAGAGCTACTTCCATGTAGATGGTAGGTAGAGAAAAGAGCAACATAGATAGGAGATCACACGATGCATCAAGTATGAACCGAACAATTCTATCATATTAACTGCTTTAACTGATAGTGTCTCATTGATTGGGGGGTGGACATCTTGGATAGAGGTTTTTGGTCGCCTATAGGGCAGTTAGTGTTCAGTGGTCGGTAAAGGTCAGAAGGAGGACCGAAAGGTGGAGATTTTTAGATATACCTTATGCATGATGTCATTCAGCTGACTTATCTCAATCAGATCCAAAGGTGTTGTTGCTCGAGGATGAGCAAGATTCAGCTTAGGGGAGTTTGATGTATGGGTTTTGAGTCGCTTATTACATGCCTAGATTACATTCGTTTTGTGCATTTGTTAGTCGATTTGTTGATTATATGTGCATAAATCTTGATAATTGACATGTATACTCTTTGTGCATCAAATTATGCCTATTTAATCGTAATTATATTATTTTATATATTTCTCAACTTAATACATGGTCTTTGTCAAATTTCAGGAACTTCCATATATTTGAGGAGTCGGTGCCACCGACCACCCAAGTCGGTGCCACTGAGATGACATCAGGGATAGATGCTCAGTCAACCAAAACAGTCAATGGCACCGACCACCTAGGTCGGTGCCACCGAGATAGCATCAGAGAGGAAGAAAAAATTTCATAGCAGCTCGGTGCCACCGACATTCCAGTCGATGGTACTGGCTCAGCCAGAGATCGACCAAAGCCCAATACCATCGGTGCCACCGACTCTGTCAGATTTTATCAATCTAAACTGGCAGCCCCGATCCAACGGTCCACAGTGTGTGGTATGGTAAGTGACCTAGGACAAAAAGGGAGGATGGCCAGACCTAAAGGGCATCAGTTTTTGCACCGCACGACAACCAGAGAAGAGAGGGAGAGAGCACGGAGCCGAAGGATGACAACTAGACGATTCGAGCACCTCTTACGGACTTTTCGCTGTCGGAAGACTACAGATCGCACGTTTCACGAGGAGGATCATCCGAAGCACCTTCTTTCCAGTGGTTACATGAATCTCCTTCATGTTTCCTACATTTTTCTTCTCTCCTTCTATGTTTTCTCAACTGAAAACCATGCGGGGCTAAACCCCTCTTTTTCTTAGGACTTGGGAGTAGCCCGGGGAATCATTATATTGACTGTTTACATGATTTAGTATAAGTTTCTCTTTATTCCTGGATATATAAGTGTGGATTTGAACGACTTATCACTGCTTGATCACCATCGATATGATTACAGCCCAATAATTACTTCGGAAGGGGGATTAACTGTTAGAAGACCATAACTTGTACACTTCCCTACACGTTCTTTGGAATAGGTGATGTACAGGTAGTGGAAAGAACCCAAAGTTTTCATTAATGCACCTAACTTAAGAATAAATTACCACAAATGTGGAATTGGCTTAGATTTAGGTAGTGAATTACATCACGGGAGTGAGCAATTCAGGCTACAGGCTTTCTATCCAGGTTTGAAGTAGGAATTTATGGTAATTCGGTAGAGATAATATACAACAAGACCCCATGGTGAAACTGGTAATCCTAAGGAATTCAACCATATTCGAATCAACCGTTTTCATTTTCTCTTAATTTTCTTTTGTTTTGTTAAATTTCAATTCAACATTTTCAACCGGCTTAGCTGATCGTACCGTAGTTAGTAGTAGTCACTGAGACTATGTCTCCCTGAGTTTGACTCGGGCCTCACAAGGCCACGCGTGCACTTATGTTTCTACACACATATTTGGCGTGTCAGAGTCACAATATCAGATTTCAAAATTAGGGTTTCATCTAATTAATGATGCCCCCTTTTATATAGAAAGAAACATTCATTTTTAGGGTTTCTATAGATTTTTTGATCATTAATGGTTTCCCTTTCAGGATTCACATTATCTAAGGGGATCAGGGTCGGATCTAGGGTTTTTGAGGTCGGTCATGATCATAAGGGGTCATGAAATAATTAGGGGTTGGTAATAAAAGCATGAAAGTACACATAAGTAGAGAGAGAACTGAAAATTAGTGTTTTATATGATCTTTATTTAACTATCCATACTTGATTAAGGTTTTGAGACATGTGAGGATCAGGGACCCTATTCAGGTTTGGGTGCCACAAGATCAGGTTGCATCAAATAATAACCATTATTGCATAATAAATGACATATGTATGATCATTAGGATTTAGGCTAGTATTGCTGGAAAAGGGTAATGAACCAGACTATGAAAGTAATTCCATTCAATTCCTGGTATATTTCTGATACATTTGATATTTAATATTCCTATTTCAATTCTCCTAGCATTTTCTAGGATTTTTCTAAGATAAATTATTTCTATTTAATTAAAAAGAGAAAATGGGTGATGCGAGCTTACGTGGAGGCTCGCAATTGTTCCAGATATGCTAGTGGCTGCTCTCTGGCTTGCGTTGACCCATGCCTTTTCTTGTTGAGGTGGTAATGCCCGATAGGTCCACCTAAGAGTTAGGGCTCACCTATACTCCCTAATTGACCCGCAGCTCGCCTATAGAGTTGGCGACTCAGGATAGGTCTACCTCTAATCCAAGCTGGTGCCCTTCTTTTCCTCCTCCCTTATAATGATGAGAGTCTAAGCATCTTGGATCAAACTCCGACGAGGGCTAGCTTCCTCAGTGGTTGTCCTCGCAGTTAGGGTAGAGTGGTGTCACCTTTATGGGGAAACTCTGAGCATGACCGATGCTCTATGGTGCCGCGACTCCCTCTAGTTTGGAGTGTCATCGAGGCGGATGAAGAGGTTTCTGAGAGAAAGGGGGTTATGGGAAAAGAGAAGTAAGAATGGTTAGGGAGTATGTTGTGTAGGTGAGTCAGGGCTCCCTGATTGTGAATGTGGTGATTGATTGTTAGGTAGTAGGGTCCTTTGCGGTCATGGAGGTCTAGGAGCAGTGGATGGTTGTGAGAATGGGAAGCAGTGGTTAGGGATAGATCATGATCAATAAAAGGTAGGGAACGATTAAAGGAAGGGTGGCAAAGTTGTTGTAAGTCTTAAATAGGTGTGAGGAAGCTAGGGTAAAGAAGCCCCGATTGGGCACTGCCGCTAGGTGGGGAGTGTGAGAAGTTGGGAGTTGGTTCTCCCCAGATCTGAGGCAAAGGAGTGACATGTGAGTGGTCAATGGGCTCACACCAATGAGGGAAGGAGAGATATCCCATCAGTTTCTTGATATGGTTGTTGGGTTAGGCACGGGGGAAAATGATTTGGTCGCTAGTCTATTGGGGATATCATCCGAGTATTGCAGGAGGTTAGGAATGACTTGGCCACTGTCGGATCATTTTGGATGGCCAAGATTTGATGCCCCAGTCAGGGTCCACACCCAGGAGTTCTATGGTCGTGCGTGACATTTAATTATGTCACACCTTAGTCAAATAAATTGATCAAGTTAGGTTATAGGTTAAAAGAATGACATAATATACATGATTTCAAAAGCTTATATCTTCTAAATGACTTATCCAATTAGAATGAAATTTTAAGTAAAGCTTCATGATGTCAAAATATAACCATGCTCTCAAATTAGGGTTCAAATTATAAAGTTTACCCTATACATTTGACTATGTATCATAAAAATACAATTCACCTTAATGTGAAATTAGGGTTTGTGTTATCTTGAAATTGGTGACTCCCTTTGGTCAAAATAGTGAGGGAGATTTTTTTTTTTTTTTGGTTAAGACAGGGGGAATTATTATTCATCCCACCCCCCTCACGCAGGCTAAACAATCAATCGTACAACTCCTGCTTATAAACCGCAGGTATCATCCCCATCAAAAAGAACCACATAAGGAACCTTTCTCTTTTCAAGAGCTATCATCCCCCGTATCCTACAAGGAACATTAAGAACATCCGTAGTGATGACAATATCATCCACACGTGTACTCCATCTACCAAACTGCCTAGGGATAGAGTTCACCATCTTGTGAACAAGCGATCCCATGATGTTATTATCTCTCAACTCCTCTCTAATCTCCTTCAACACCTTCCTAGACCGCCAAGGGCCCTTCTCATCTCTCCAAAGAATATCATGGACACCTTTGTCATCAATCTCCATACATGAGATTTGCATCATCTGGTCTCTGGCAATCTTCATACCAATCACGCAAGCCTGTAGATACGCCATCGTGAAATCCGGGTGCGTGAGCCATGCAAAGAACATCATGCACACATCTGCATTGTGATTTCTGACCAAACCAGCCCCCCATCTTCTGTAGCTTCCATCCTCACACTTGTTCCTGCCTAACGTAACGTTCATCTTAAGATTGTAAACATCAGGTCTCTCCCACCTCAGCAGCTTGATCACCCTCATCCTCGTCTTTGGCTCACGAAAGCCCCCCGCAGCCATCCTGCTATAAATATCCGAACCACTCATCAAACGAAACGAAGTCTTTAGCAACTTGTTATTCACTCCTTCCACAATCCTCTTCCATTCCTTCTCGCACATCCTCTCCCTGCCATCAAACCTGGTAGCACACCTGATCCTCCAAACACTAATCGGAATGGCCACCGCAACCATACCAGTTAACCAATCCACAAGGTTTCTAGATAACCCCAACAAACAGGTATGCAGTAAGGTCACATTATCTGTCGGCCTATCCTTACCAGTAAGCTCCGAGAACCTCCTCCAAAAGAACGACGCCACCTGTCCATGAAAGAAGAGGTGTGTCGTCTCCTCCTCTTGTGGAACATCACAACAATCGCAGCGTGAAGCCATTGGAATGCAGCATTTATATTTGATATTATCATCAGTAGGTAACGCCTATCTAAGCATCTTCCACACTGTCGATATAGCTCTCGGCATGTCAATCTTCCACAACTTACCTAAGTCCAACGGCCCCTGAGGATATGGCGTCCATAACAAGTTCTTGGCTGATCTCATGGTAAAGCATCCATCTTGTTCCAAGCTCCATATCAGCTCATCATTGTCATCAGAAATCCAGCAATCCGCTCTAGCAATAAGATTAGTTCCTTCATCACCAACCAGCTGATAGATGGATTCCCAATCCCATCCATCGTCCTCCTGCCAAAGATCAATGACCCTAATCGGATATCTCCTGTCACTGGCGAAGACGGCATAGTCTCTAAGCCGCTCATCGCACCATCTCGCATCCCAGAAAGATATATCACCTTTTCCAATCACCCATCTACACAGAGGGAACATCTTGGGAAACATCTCCCAAACTCTCTTCCAGAAAGGTGAAGGGGTACTGCTAATTCTGAGAAAGTCAGGATAAGCGCCTGATCTTCCTCTCTTTGAGTTTGCATATTTGTCTCTACAAAAACATGCCCAAAGAGACTCTCCTTGTAACACCTCCCAACAAGCTTTGGCCACAAACGAATCATTC
This sequence comes from Alisma plantago-aquatica, assembly GCA_963693085.1. Classification (NCBI taxonomy): domain Eukaryota; kingdom Viridiplantae; phylum Streptophyta; class Magnoliopsida; order Alismatales; family Alismataceae; genus Alisma; species Alisma plantago-aquatica. The sequence continues at coordinate 81,454,890 of OY856414.1, read as the reverse complement.
ACCATCTTTAAAGATGTAATACCGAGGCCACCTTCTAACTTAGGTGACGCAATGCCTTTCCACCCAATCCATGCCTTCCTATGATGACCAGACCGATCAGCCCATAAGAATTCAGAGAATTTTTTCTCAATTCTATCAACGATCCCTGCCGGGATTCCAAGTGCAGCCGCCGTGTACACTGATATAGCAGAAAGAACATGTGCAATCAGAAGTCTCCTCCCTGCAAAGGACAAGAGTCTCGTCTTCCAGGAAGCCATCTTCTTGTTCACCTTCTCTATCAGAAAATCATAATCATGTAATTTCATTCTACCTTTGGAAATCGACACCCCCAAGTAAGTGAAGGAATGAGAAGCAACTCCAACCCCCAACCTCGTGGCAATGGTCACCTCCGTATCAGTGTCAACATTCCCAATGACACACATCGATTTATCTCTGTTTATCATCTGACCCGTCGCCTTCTCATACTCTTCAAACAGCTGTTTAACCGCCAAGATGGAATCATGATCCCCATTGAAGAACAACACAACATCATCCGCATATAATAACATCGTGGGTGCCAAAGCCTGTCCTCTCGTCAGAAACCTACGGATAACCACCTCCTGCGTCAAACTCTCCATCCTTCTACATATAAGCTCTTCAAAAATAATAAAAAGGAAAGGAGATAATGCATTTCCTTGTTTCAACCCCCTAGAAATCAAAAAGAAGCATGCCGTCTCATCCCCTATGTGAACCGTTGCCCATGTGTGCACAAAGAAGCTCAGAAATAACTCAATAGCATCGTTCAAAAAACCAAACGCCGCAAGACAGCCCCTGAGAACATTCCAATCCACCCTGTCATATGCCCTTGACATATCGTATTTCACCACAACATTTGGAGACCCATTACTAATATTGATATCATGCATTACTTCTCTAGCAAGACGGATATGATGAGTGATGTCATTACCTTTAACGAAAGCTCCTTGATTCTTGGAAATAATCTTCTTCATAAGAGGTCCCATCCTATTACTCACGACTCTGGCAAGGATGCGCAAGGCCATATTCTCAATCGAAATCGGCCTAAAATCTTTCCCAAGGATAGACGGATGATCATTCTTCGGAATCAACAACAATCTGGTGCAATAAAGGCCTCTATGACAGATCTGACCCCTGAAGAACGCGTGAACCATCTGCATAAACATCCCACTAATAATACTCCACGTCGCAATAAAGAAAGGAAGCGTGAACCCATCCGGACCCGGAGCCGAACCAGAGTCCATCTCCGACATGGCTGAAAGAACTTCTTTTTCATCAGGAATGGTCGTAATTGCACAACTCTCATCTGCCGAAATGACACTAGGAATAAGCTTCATGAAATCCTCCAAAACGGCATGGTCTATGATCGGCTGTTCAGCAAACTGCTCACTGTAGAATCTAGCAGCCTCTTCCGCTATTGCGCCCGGCTCCGTTACCAGACTTCCATGCATCCCCATAATCGATCGGATCTGTCTACGTCTTCTCCGACTTCTAACCACCGCATGATAAAACTTAGTATTACGTTCACCATCTTCAAGCCAATGAATCTTTGCCTTCTCCCTCCAGCTCGTCTCCTCTATCTTCAGCAGGTTATCAAGTTCCATCTCCGCCACTCTAAGGGAATTGTCATTGGTCACAGTCGGATTCTCATCAAAAGCAATCTGTGTAGTCGCCACCACATCTTCAAGATCTGTAATTCTTTGTCTAATGTTACCAACCGACTCCTTACTCCATGCACGTAAGGCTGTCCTGACCGTCTTGAGTTTCTTGAAAAAAACGTACGATGGATGCCCTTCCACTTCATCCGACCATGCCCTCTCAATAGTCTCCATACAGCCCTCCATCTCTAACCATGCCGCACTAAAAACAAAGTGTTTCCTCCTGCTTTCCCGAGCCTGATCACCTGGTATACAAACGATCGGACAATGATCGGACACTCTAGATCTTGTCAAATGAATCGATCTAGTCGTAGGTCTATCCATGCTCCACTTCCCATTAATCAGAACTCTGTCAAGCCTCTCCCAAAGCGTCGGGGTAAGAACCTGCTTATTAACCCAAGTGAAGCTACTTCCATCGTATGGGATTTCTCTAACATGAATGTCTTCAATCATGGCATTGAACTCAAACATATCTTGATATATTGGAGCTGTCCCACCACGTCTCTCCTGCAAACTTCTAATAACATTAAAGTCACCCGCAATCATCCATCTCTCGTCACCAATAATCCCTGCCAACGCCATCAAATCTGCCCAGAGAAATCTCCTATCCATCCTACTACACGACGCATAAACCGCCGTTATAAAAGACTTCGTCCCATCTTCCTCCTCTAAAACAATAGTAATCTGCTGTCGGCTTTTACTAATCACTCTCGGACCCAACTGACCATCAGCAAAGAACCACACTTTACCATCCTCATCATTGTTATCCGTCACCCAATCAAGCTTGATAATGTCAAGAATCTCCTCCGCCTTTAAAGCATGTAGAAAAGGTTCAAATAAGCAAACAATCCCAGGCCTATATCTACCACACATTCTACCAAGCACTCTCCGTGTCGGGTTATTAGCTGCCCCTCTGATATTCCAGAACAAAGAAGTACAATTCATAATTAACATGCAACGAGACATCAACCATCTCTTTCGCTGAGACTCAGCGTCTACTCCTCCACCCTTCGTCGTCATCGGATAGGTTATCAAAACAAAACCTATCATCATCCGAGTGTCTTCTAGATGACCGCCTGTATCCATGATAGGATCTACTGGACGTCCGTGCTCTATGATCTCTTTCCTGTCGTCGCCTTCCTTCTCTCCTTCTAACTCTATCTTCCTCATCGTCAAACCGGATGAAGTCTTCAAGTCTGCTATTCATCAGTTGCCCTCGTCTACCTTCATGATCCACAACCATCCTTCTAAGAGGAGAAACATCATGACGTACCAAGTTCATCCGATCTTGTGTTACTACCACTGACTGGTGCCGAGGAGGGGGTCGAGGAACAACACCACCTGCTGTAACCAAAGGTAAAGACTCCCTACTCTCTTCACGTGGTGTAACATATCGACCATCTCTTTCTGGAATCCCAAAAACTGATATAGGGATCTGAAGCCTCTCTCCAACCTCAGTTCTAACAAACGTATCATCCCCTACCATACATCTTGCCACCAAATGAAGTTGCACAAGAGTTCTCCTATCACCGTACCCCAAAGAAATATACTGTGGCACGTCCTCATTAAAAGCTTCCACCTTCACAAGAATACCTGCAAGATCGTGCTCAGATCTCTGCCAATCAGAAACATGTAAAAGCCGACCAAAAGAACCAACAAGCTTCTGAAACGACTCATCACTACGACACACCAGTGGCATGTCAGTAACCCAAAACCACATAAATTCCTTTTTAGAATGTGTCTCCCCATCCACCATGCTTCGCACCTGTAGTGGCGCCTCCTGGATAACAGGTAATCCTTCTCTAACTGCCCTCTTCGCCTCCTCCCTTGTCGTGAAAAAACCTATAGCCTTTCTTGAAGAAAATCTGTAGACATCCGTCGCTGTCGACCACTGTTTGTTCAGTATCTCAAACACATCCTCCCACTTGATCCTCTCTGGCCATATCACCTCCACCGCCTTCCCAAGCATCACTAACCTGCTAACTCTATTGTCATCATCCGGACCCAAGTCCACTGAGATGCGTTTAGGGATATTCATGTTAGGTCCTCTAGTCTGACAAAACACTGGAAGAGGAGGGAACTCAATAGCCGATCGGACATCTGGAACGAACTGTAGACGACGAGGTGTTCTTGCAGCGGTGCATCTTCTCGCAACATGTCCCGGCCTTCTACAATTATAGCACACCTTCTGAAGGGTACATTGCGCTTGCCAATGTCCTCGACCCAAACATCTGTAACAAGAATCATGAGGGACTCCAAAGTCAGGAGCCCTAACCGCTCGGCCTTCCTTCTGTTTATGTTGATCTCCCTTCTCCGCACGGGCCTCTCTCCCCCCTGCCGACCTTCCGTCCTCCCTGACCTCCACGCTGATCTGATCATTGCACATATGTCCATTCACCATCGAAGGATCCTGCCTGACTTCCTCTGCCTGGGTAGCCGGTTCCTCTACGCACGTGCCAAACTGTTCCTCCACCGGAACCTGGTGGCCCTGACTCTCCACGATCTTCTGAGACTCCTGGATATCACCACTGGTATCTGCCATACCTCTCGATGTCCTCTTCTCCACCGCCGGCGTCTGGAACATTCCCCCTACATCCGGAAGCACCGCCTCCATGCCGACAGAGCTCTCCCCAAAGTCTCGTCTTCTGGCCGCAACCGCCTCCTGCGCGCGGCTCTCTTGGACGCTCTGCCGCGTGACCCGCCTCATGAAGGGCGACGGTCTCATCAATCCTACCAACTCGACTCCCTGGACTAAACGAAGGTGGGCTCCGGAGGGCGGGGTACCCTGCCGGAGAGAAAGAGCGACGGTCGCCCCCTATGGTCACGATCGTCCTCAAACCTGGGGGTATTATGGGAAATAAGAAAATTGTAAGAGAGAGAATATATATAAAAACTCACTCTATCACACATGCCATGTTGGATACTGACATGGTGTGTTGATTAGATTTCTAGTGATATGGCGTGTTGGGTACTAACACGATGTGTTGACAAGGAACTCTATTGTAAATGAAGTTACACACTGTGTAGGTGACTTACACATCATGCAACCTCCCACCAATGTAGTTTTGACCCATAAATCTAGCCAAAACCAATGTTGTTACATCCTTGAAATTCATAGATTTCAAGTCTAAATGAAACTATGGTACAGATAACAAGGAAGAAAATTGAGGGATCTTGGTTGATAATTCCAAACCCTAGAATTATATTAAATGATCAATTTAAGTAAATGATGTGCTTTTGAGCACATGCATTCATATGAGTCTAATATAAGATTCAATGTTTATCAAAGTCTTAAGTTGGTAATTGGGAATGTGATTAAGCTCATGGAACCTTTGGAAGGCCCAAGAGGTGATTCATGGGTCTTAGGGACTCGTTCCAGCCCAATTGAGATAATTAGGATTTGTAAATGAGTCCCTGAGATAGGAAATTGAATATCTATTATCTCGTGACTATAATGAATATTAAATATATCTTTAGTCAAAAGACCATCAAAATATGAGGTAACATGAGAAGTTCCAGAAGATTCTAAGTGATTAAGTGGTCTAGGTGATTAACTAAAGGATTAATTACTTAGTGATTGAAACCGAGATTTAGATAACTCATGGATGAGTTAGGACCTTATCTTCTTTCTAATGTTGGATAATATATAGTGATTTAATGTCCTAGAACCTGAGATAAATAGGAATTTTCACGTGGTTTGGATAATTATTATCCTATCCTGGACTTTTATCTAAAGAAAAGAAAATAAAAGAAGGATAGACTTCCTCGGGACTCAGACTCCCTAACCCAACATGTCTACGAGGGGAGCTTTCATCCCCTCTACTTGGAAACTGGACTTCATCGCTTGGAAACACAATTGCAAACTCCCATAGACGCTACTCTCCCTTGAAACTCCCAATCTCCCCAAAGCCCAGTCGGTGACAGAGACTTGCATGGTAAATAACAATGTCTGGCTAGAAGGGCTACAGAGCCACAAACCATGCCTATATAAGGTATCAGATGTGCTGATTCATGGAGGCAAAGATACCTCTCGCCACCTGGAACACCTCACCATAGCCCATACTCCTGAAGATGTAGTTCATTCATCCATAGACCTTCTCAGATCTGGTTTGCTTATGGTGGCAACGAGGGATGCCCTATTCCCTAGAAACATGCCCTGACGTTCTCCAACCCTGGGCGGCTCAGGAGGACGTACTTTCTCCTCATGCTAATGCCACTTTTAGATGAGAGCTAGAGATCTTCTGGGGCCCTGCCCCATGTACCCTTGACCATGGGGGTCGTTCTGATGCTACCTTGGGTGGCCAAGGCACCGTGCAGGTATGCTAGAGATGGGTGAAGCCATAGCGGGTGAAGACACTATGTCAGAGACACTGTATTGAGGGTGTAGAATTGGGGGATGTTGCGTCGGAGACGTTGTATTGAGGGTGTCATGTCGAGGGGTGATGCGTCAGGGACACTCTATCGAGGATGAGGCGTCGTAGGCATTGCATCGACACTGAGTCGTAGATGTTGTGTTGCGGGCATTGTTTGCAAATGTTGGGTTGGAGATGTTACGTCTGTGCAGATTAGCAATGAGGTACACACTACCAAAAAAAGATGAATTAGCTACAATTATACTGATTACACATATTCTATTTATAGTTAAAAGTAATTTTTCTTTACATATAATAGTAATGTAGACAAAACAAATATAGTTAAACAAATAGTAATTAGTTAGCTACAGTCTCACTACAAATATCCTCTTTCTCATTTCAAACGAAATAACTAGTTCGTCTGGAATCTCAATCGCGCCTAATCTTTGCACCATGCTCCCGCGCAGAGTCCATTTTTCAACCCAATCACACCGGTCTTCCCCCAAATTCACCCTCTATCCCCCATCCAACCGCAATCTTTCTCCATCCCCAATGCAGTCCGCCCCCCCTTCCGGATCGATCTATCCTCTCCTTCCACACACAGCTCGCTCTACGAATAGACCTCTCCACCTAAAAGAGATTTCCAATTTCCCACTACCTCTGCTTCCTGTCCTACGTTTCATCGATCCATGGCTACTTCTTCCAGCTTCGATAATGTCATCCACCATGGGAGGAGCACCGCCCTCGCCACTGCTCCACGTCTTCCACCTTTTCATCATGCCTACATCTATTTCTCTATCCGCATCCCGCGAGCCATCCTATAACATCCCTTTTCCAACTCCCCATATCCACCCTCACTGGCACCATGCCCTCATCCACTCTCACTGCTATCAATCATGTACAACTCTCGTCTGCCTCAGCCACTACCCAGCATGCCCTTCTGACCCTGTTCCGATGAGGAGGAGTTACAGGAGGCATTCTAAGTACTCGTGGGTGTTGCGTCATCATCCCTCAGGAAACTTTGTACCCCGTCCACACTGGATACAAGCCCTTCAGAGCATCATAGGACGAGACCTATACCAGATTACTGCTTGGGGAGATGGGTATAAGCCTACTGCTTTGAGGTAAACAATTGATTTGAATAAATTCTGATTTAGAATTAGCGGGTACAAGTCAACATCTCATCCAGTAAACTCAGAAATGTTACAATGGAGATTGTAAACTCGGATCTGTAAAAATGACTATACCATAGCTTTAGGATCCAAAACGATGTAAGTTGTGTATATGAATATCAATGAAAATGGATTACTGCGTGAACATGCAATTCTTTATCCACTATTATTTCTCTATTTTTAACAGTGGGAATACTTACAAGTAGAACATGTATACGTTTGTTGTTAACCCGGAGACTCTCCCAAAAATTATAAATATTAATTAGCCTTTCGCTATGATCGACCCCTATATTCTGAAGTAAGGGAAGTTTGTATGTAAACTCCCGTACACTCCAATTTTAAATTCTGAAACTACAAATTCGGAATCTATTTTAAGTGTGTGTATTAATAAAAAAATAACATATAAGATCATCAATACATGTGGGTACAAACTTGTTTACTGTACATGTTCTGTAGTGGGCTCTTTTTTTAAAGTTAACAAGATTGTATACCCATTATATTCCATGAACTTGGTTATTAGAATGGATCATGTTCAAGAGATGATGGTGAGCTCGACCAATTTGATAATTTCACGTCTTATTGTATTCTGCATTCTTTTCCTATTAATCCTTCTCAAATGGACATAATAAAACGTGATCATGACAAAGAAGGATGGTGGATGCGATCAGCTCCTTTTTGACCTTTGATTTACAATCCATATAGCAACGGAGGTCCTCATGATGATGTTTATAAAGAGCTGATGTGGATTTTTGATCAGATCCTTAGAGACCTTTTATTTATATATAATGTCGTGTATTAGTTCTAGCTACCTTAGTTAGGCGTATCTAATAGACAATGTCTATTTGTATGATATGATCTTCAAATGCTTGATACATGGTTAAAAGGTCTTCATGGAGTACAAACATATGTATCAGGCCTTCAATATATATATGGATATTTGTTAGATATGTGATTATTTAACTATGAAGATCCTACACCCATTGGTGAACTAGGGTATCATCATTCTACAGATAGCTCCCTGCTTGTCTGCCTTGTTTATGCAATCTGTTAGTAGATACATGTTTGTAGATAAGTAGAATGAGGTCTCTAATAATAACATCATCATTTCCTGCATTTGTAAACAGTAGCTAGGCTGTCCCAAGGCTTGTGAAGAAGGTCCTTTTATGTGGACGTTATGCCATGACCAAAATGCATTACAAACAATGTGTATTTTCAAATGTCAAATTATAGTATATTCGTTTGTAAGTCAATAAACTGAACTCTTAAACAACATATCTCCTACTGAAGAGCTTAAGTTTGATCTATTTGCTGCTTTGCTTCATATTTCAGTATTTTGTTCACTTCAGTGCGAAACACAGGAGTTGGATGCATGTTTCAAAAATAGGACTTCTATGGGTCTGACTTAGCCATGGTGGTTTGAATAGTCTATGTGTGACTATCATGCAATATCTTAGATTGTAAAAGCTTAAGGGAGTTAATCAACACTTCTATGGATCATGTGGTGTTGTGGTCAGCGTGGCGAAGCTGCAAGGATTTCCACCCAAATGCAGATCATTATTTAATTTTAGGCCTTGTGGTATGTGCATGTACTCATTTTAGCTCTTGTTTTAATTGACCCATGTTTTGGTTCGTTTTTGTGTCAAATGAACTGGCTATAAATATATCAATTTGAAATCTTGCAGTATTAATTATTTTATATACTGAATATGATATATTTTGGCAACCTATTATTATTGTGGTTTTCTTTGATTAACAACAATTACTCATGATGGTTTGTTTTTGTATGAATACTCCTTTGTATCTAACTCCATAGTGATTTAGAGAAAGAACTCTTCCTGATATTTGACATAATACCAACTTGTAGTGATGTTGTTGCATTTGAATTTGGCTAGTACATACAAAATGGGGTATATTATATTCTGTTCGGGTTTCCTAGATTGAAAAATACAAAGATAGAATTAATAAGACATATGAACTACTGAAAGTTGGTAGTTTGTAGAGACCCAAGATGGTACTGTTGGAAGCTCCTCCTTTGGTCAACTGTGAAGTGCTAATTCGGTAGCTGCAAGGGCACCTTCAACAACAGACCCCAACGGTACCACCAGCAGCAACAACCCATAGGGGTGTCATCACAAGTAGTATCCCCCAAGGACCTCACTGCTAGACATAGGGATGTCATTAGTGACTCCATCCCATGAACTTTCTCTAATATAACCATTTTTTTCAAGATTTTTTGCAGGTCAAAGCATGTATTATGCAGTCAGTTAGTTCACATTGTGCAAAAAAGTAGGTATGTTAAATTTTATATATGTAAAACACATAACTCATGATGTTTTCTAAATAACCATATAACGTATAAATGGATATAAGTGATCATTTTCAAGTTGTTTCTTGCTTAGAATACCCATTTTCAAGCAGTTGACCAATGTGTACTAGTTCAAGTATCATGTTTGTAAACTATGAAATACAGATAACATCATAATTTATTGTAGCACTAGTTGCAAGACCTCCTATAGAAGATATTATAGAAATAGAACCACTAACAAAGGAGGATATTCTCGCAACTTCATTGTACATACTACTATAAATAACGACTTGGTGGCTATCCCTAGGCAAATTGAAGACATGAATCAAACTTTTTTAGTTTTTAACAAGCATTTACTTCCCTATATTTCATCTCCTGTCCATGTTATACCTGAGCAATATCAAAATTATACCATCATGACTTAAATGCTTTAGGCATCTAGATCATAGCCTATTTCATTGATATGGCGTGTATAAACTTGGAGGTAAGACCGTATTAGTTACATGTTACACACAGACATACTTACCTAAAGGTAAGCATCATCTTTAACAGAATGAGATTCATTTTTAGTCTTTTGTAACTGATTTTATAATTGTATTTTATATTTTATATCACTGGCATGCATATGGCATAATATACTAACCTTTTACATTATGGGGCTCTAACTTTCAAAATGATTCACAAACTAGTAGAGATGGTAAACCAAGTAGGTCACATGTCCATGTCTAGATGACCATCTTAGAGACATCCTTATACCCCACCTCCACCTTCAATATTGAAGTCAACAGATTTTTGGCAAGTGACCATGAGAGAGGGTGTGACAAGGGGCACAATCACATTGTTTTACAATTATCGAAAGTTGATAGAGATATGGTACAATTGGCAACAATCCACATCCATGACTAAATATCAGAAGTCATGACTTTTACTTAGAGGAAATCGATTCCACCATGCATCTTTCCTGTCACTGAATTGGGCAACCACCTTCATATGCCTAAGAATGACTCAAGTGAGGATTCTACCACACCACACCACACATTTTGAGAAGATGACTATTAGATTGCACACTTCATGGATATTGGTGTATAAACAATTAATCTACTTGTTCTATGCCAGATTTTGATATATAGACATCACAGTTCATGTATGGTAGTATTCCCTACCCAAGAATTAATCTAATTTTGGTCCACACATTGAATCTTCATGAGTACATTTGTTAATGACCTGATGAATACCAGCTAAAGTTTCCCATGAGGCCTCTGTTGTGTGTTTGTAGTCCAGAAGGTCCCTAGATTGAGTCTTATTGAATAATCAAAAGCTACTAAATAATCATATTTTCATAGTATTGCATCTTGTGTACTTTTCCCGTGTCTACATTTCCAGAATCTAGTTACCATCCCCACCCCACAGGATGCATCTGGAGATGGAACAAGCTGAAGTCATGCACCCTATAGGTAAGCATAAACTATCCTTCTATATGTAGAGTTTTATCAATTATCATTTCAGAATTCTAAATCAATTCACAATTGGTTTTATTATCTTTAGTATTATAGCATGATTTATATAATTTGTGATAATCAAGAGAACATGAATATCTATATTATTAAACGTCCTTACCTGTGGCTTCTCATATGGCCTCTTAATGTCCATAGGATCTTCAGTGAAGGAGTTCACACAAAGGTATATCTTGCTCATAGGGATACAATTATTATTGATTTGGCTTATTATATTGTCTCCCAAGTGTCCATAATGTATCCTACTATGACAAAAACTTCTTCAAGAGAACCCCACATGGCACAGGTGGTGGTAGAACACCACCTTGAACCTCTGATGTTGGACATTCCCAAGATACACATCATCCCACTGTTACCATCCCCTTCCAGTAATCATTTTGATCTCAGTTTGGTATATTTCTTACCCCTTCTCTACATTCCAATCAGTTAATTTCTACCTTTAGGTAAGGGTTTGCTATTCAAAATTTCAGTCTATATCAGAATTGTCTTCAATTTTTTATTCTTTGTTATATAATGTACACATGCATCTATATTGTTATTTGTATGTGATAAGGTCTGCATGTAAAATTATACGTTGATGTATAGAAATTGATGTGTGTTAGGTTTACTTCCCAAATATTATGTTACACTCTTCAAGTCTTTTCTTCATACCGTCTCCCTCTAGAACAAATAAATAGATATATTATGAACTCCATAACATTGTTGGTGGTGCCTTTTGAATTTCTGATCACACAAACAATCGTAATACATGATGTTTCGTACTAAATTCGTTTATTTTTGAAATGTATATGAAATACAACAACAAATTAATAGTTACTATTCTTGTTTCATGGACTTAAGTGGACATGAGCTTTGATTTTTCTTCTCCATTCCTCTGTAGTGCTTTTGGTGAAGAGTCCATATGTCAAGGTGCTGGGCGTTGAATAGACTTTCTTTTATGTCTAAACAAGCTGCTTGTACTTGGGATCAGTTGGATTGCTAGGAGAATATTGTCCTACTTCCAAAAAAAAGTTCAACGCTTCTGATTCAGTAGTCTGCATGAACCTTGAGCAATGTGAAGATTCCTCCCCTACTGTAGGTTGCCATAGGTTGCAGCCTGCCACTGTTTGCACTCATCCTTTCATCAAAGTAGAAGAGAGGGGTAGCTCATTTCTCACATCCTTGGTCTTTGGTTTGGTCATTTGATAAGGATATTGGTTTCTAAATACAGTCTACACAGACGACATTGTAGAATATTTGTGTTGCAAATAGTGATGATGCCTTCTATAGGTTTATGGACTTGTTGGTTCCAGAATATGTGTGTATGCTTGCACTTTGGTCGCAAACCTAAGCCGCTTAAGGGCTTAGAGAGGGGAACACACCATTTATGGTGTTGGCTGCTCTCCATTTCCCATGAGTGGTTGTTTGGGTAGCAATGGGTAAATGATAACAATGGAAGGGACACGCTTGATAGAATTTCCCTTGTTATTTTAGGATTAGTTGGTGGTTTGGTGTAGGAAATCCAATAATCCAATTTCGTAGCCATCAATTTATCATTAATAAATGATGCATTTGGGTAGAATGAGATTCTTTACAAGTCATCAATTAAACTAATAAACTAATGAAAGGGGCAGCTACTAACCTACATATTTTATTGTGTCATTTTCAGCCACGCTCCATGTGTTGTAGGAACATCAATGAAGTCAACATGGTGCAAAAGATATGCAGCAACTTCTCTATAACATATCTTACCAATTTAGACTGACTCATTGATTTCAGACTGCCCAAGTGTTGAGAATAGATAGAGCATCAGTATAAATTTTCTTGGCTTTCACTAAACTCATATGTTCATGTGAATCTGTAACCATTCGAACATAGCATGGGGTAGATGACCTACCTACATATCTAGTTGAGTGTTATGTGAATCTGTAACCATTTCAGATGGCTAGCAGCCACACCTGCTATTTGCTTTACAGTCTAAATAGAAAGTTGTTCATTTCTTCTCTTCCAAATAGTATTGTAGAAACAATGAGTGTTATCCAAGCAGATAGAGGTCCATCCTTCTTACGATTCTTATTGTATTACTGTTGTGTTCTTAGATTAGAACTGCAGTCTCTCGTCTTGTTCAGATTTTACTAGCTTACAGTTTTCATGCCCTTTTCCATCCATTTATTCATAATTATTTATCTGCTCTTTTAGGTATGAATCTCGAACTCGTATGGTTCTATTGATTGGTCAGTAGGGGCAACCGTGTAATATGCCCAGGGTGCAAAAAGGTATGAGGGTTTATTCACGAGAAATAAATATGATGTTCTTTATGAATAAATCTTATATACTTTAGTTCTTTATTATATGTGACCTTGGATTTAAATCTATAGCTATACTTGCCCTGTTTCTAGTGTATAGTCTGACATGAATTTTGTATGTTTTCCATATCGGATAAGAATTTTGATGACAACTGATGGTGGATTGGCTTCCATGCCCACACCATATTCTGCCTAGAATGAATATATTTGAAATCGTTAGGGTGTATTGGGGTGAGAGTGAGTATTTTTTAGGCTATGTGATGAAGACAAGATTCAAGACCTGTTCTGTAGGTGAACAAAAAATATTCAACGCCTCCAAGCTGAATCTTACTAACAGGAAGACAAAGAAATCAAATGACTGAGGAACATGATTACATATAAAAAGGTATTGTTATATAAGTTATTGTAACAAATTGTCATTTTCTCTGTGTTTTAGAGAGATATATATATACTTCTTTTTGAATTTTATCTTTTAAACTATTAGATGAACCTATCAAGATAGCTAACCTTATATGTTGGAGGTTTCCAACCTGCCTCTAGGTTGGTTGCCTTTGTGAAGAGGTATGTTTCTTTCACCCAGAACATGGAGGAAGCAATCTTAATGTTCTCTAAATTACAAACACTACAGAAATCGTACACATGTTACTGAACAACAAGGATGTGCAATGCCCTACTGCTATTATGAACGATTTTAAAGGCTATGAAGTAGGTGTTAGAGCTATAAAGTATGCATTGAACACTTCCAAGAGAACTCATAACAAACCCACAATTATTGGAGCTGATATTAAGTGGATTGTTGATGAATTCACAATCTGACTATCTGTGGAGATGAAGGAGTAAGCTACCTGAATCTTTTTGCTAATTGACAGGAACCATATTAAATGTGGTGTTGATAATTATGTTTCTTTTATATAGTTTCTGATGTTGTTGTTTAGAGTTGATATCATTGCAACTGAGCCATTCTTTCCAGAGTTTTGTTCCTGTTTGAGTGAACGTTTTTCTAGTTCTGGTTGCTGCTAGCTGCGTTCCTGATTTAGGACTGCCTAATTGTTCCAACCTCACTGGTTCAAGATTCATATAATGATGTAATTCATGCTAAGTGCTAACACTCTTTTGCTTTTGTTCACTGATAAGCTGGGGCATGGTTTCAATTTGCAGCAAGTGCTATTTGATCTGCTTCTGCTACAATATTTCAAAAAACTACCTACAAAATACTTGACTGTTCATAGCTTCTTTGTAACTGTCAGCTGGATTCTAGATTCTATCATACAATTGAAATTCTCCTCCTACTACTTCTAGGATAATCATAACTCAACTTGCTTAATATGATGCTAGAACCCTTGGACAGTTGGTCAGTCGCATAGATAACTTTGGAGCTTGGTACTTGGATTAGTATCTGTGCACCAGTGATTAACATCCAAAAGAAAGGATTGTTTGATGAAGGGGAGTAGATAAATGTTTTATTTATGCATCGATATATGGCATATATGGTTAGTAACTGCTCAACATGGATGTATACATTAACATTAATCCTATCCATGAAATGTTGCTTAATTCTTGATGTTTAGAATATTTGTTGGCACCTCAAAAGCATATGACATACTGTTGTAGCATCTAACTGAGAACTGTTAAGCTATCTTTCAACTCAACATTTTTTTATTCAAGGTAATGCTAAGCAAACCTACAATCTATTGCTGACATAAAGTAATTGCACATGTGTTTTTCAGGCATGGCATTTGCATCTTCACTTCTTCTTACCCACGTGATGCTACTCCCATTCAAGTAAACTTTACACCAGAGAAGGTATGACCTTTCTCCATAGTATTCTTATACTTAGGCTGCTATGTGGGCATAGCGCTTAAGCTTACTGCCTATGTGATTAGATTACATCTATAAATCAAATTTGTGTTTATTTTTGGTTTATTTACCTTTACTTTAGTAGTTATACAGATTATCCAGTGAACTATATTGGGGGAAAATTGACCTTAAATAGACTCATTTTAATGTATAACTAGAATTGTTCATTTGTCCATGCTCCTTCAACAGTGCCACCTAATACGCTTACTGTGAATCATAGCAGACTATTTTTTTTCCATGACCTTCATGTTGTTGATTTAATTTGTTTGCTTGAGAATATGAGTTATCCTTTTGATTTGTTCAATTTTTGTAAATTGGTGCACACATGAGGATATGTAATTGCAATTTTTTCTTGTTGCGTCTATTAACTATTGAATGCATGTACCCGCTAAATTGTGTGGCAATCTTGTAATGAATGAGGAGTAAGCATTCCTGATATTCAAGTCTGCTGCTTTGATGAGTATCTATAGCCAACAGTTCTCCTAATTGGGGATCAATTACTCCATGTTTTTTTCATATTGTTGTTGCATACATGCCATCTTTTTGCTTGATAAATGTATAACATAAAGCCTTTATCCAACCCTGATGCAGGGAGAGACAAGGTCTCAACTACATGAGCTTCCTATGGCCAATCAGAAGCAGAGCACGGAGAAGTTCTCTATTTTCAATCAAGACGATCAATACCTTAGCAGTCTTTCTCTTCTTATGAGTTTATCAATGCTATCATATTTGTTGACGATATAAGTGGCGGAATTAATACAAAAGAAGAATCAAGATAGAAGAAGATGTACATGATCATGTGGCATATAGAGTCTGTAGTGGATAGAGGTAGTCGAAAGAAGATATTGTATACATGCATCTTTCTTCCATACATATTGTAAAATAGGGGCCAGGTTAATGTCCTCCCCATGTGTACTCCATTGTTCAAATATAAATAAAAGTATCGTTGTTGACATTGTAAGCACAACTTGATCTTGACTAACATTCATCTTTTTTCTTTTTGAAAACCCATCTATATTGGCAAGCGACTGACTAGATACATAATGTCTCTTACTACATATATATGTGTAGTACATGGTGTCTTTCACTACACACTAGCTATAATTACATGTGTAGTAAGTGCTAATTTTTGCTATACACGAACTACATATACAAATTGTAACCAATGTCATCTCTCCCTACATATCATGGCTACAAATTGAATTGTAGTCATACATTTAGCTACAATGGAAACTACATTTTTATATGTAAGGACATATTTACCTACAATTAGGGTTACATATGAATTTGTAGCCAGAGGAATAACTAACTACAACTTTGAAAAATGTAGCCTAAACAATTAGCTACACGGGTATTAGCTTCATATTCTAAATGTAAGGATAAATGTAGCCAAAGCTTTTAGCTACAAATTTTGGGGTTTTCGCTACAAATTTTTTTTTGTAGTTAAAGACCATATTTTTCATAGTGACATTATGTTGATAGGGTGTTACATGATTGGTCCAAATCAGTTCATCTTGCAAATAATGTAGTTAATTAATGGTAGATCGGATGGTAATGAACCTATATTTGAAATTGCTCAAAAAACATGTAGAATCTGAATAAAATAGTTTCATGGACTGATTATGCTTCCTGTTCTAAAAGTATATGTGATACATGTTTTGAGGTGACTAAATAAAGGAAAACCTAGATTCTATTAATATGATGCTTAAATAATTAGATCCATTTATTTTGAGATAAAACCTGATCTTATCATGTATAATGAGGGAATCCTTGATAATGATGAATAATGGATGTTTCTAGATTAATAATCATGCACATGTATATTTAGGGTTTTGAAACCAATGTGAATATCTTGCTATGATCCTAATGCTAGTAATATGATCTAGGTATCATGGATAATCTAATATGCTCAAGATGATGAATAGGGTTTTACCTAATATGCATAACTAAAGGTTGTAATCTTAGAAACCATGATATGATGGAATTAGGGTTTGTGACCCTAATCCCTAGTCCAAACATAAGACAACCCTAAACCCTAGTTTAGGAACAAATCTAGATATGATTAATATAATGTGAATGCATGGTGACACATATGTAGTATGTGTGTTTTAGATAATGTTGATTGAATGATGTGTTGCTTGGATGTTTGGATGCACTCTTAAAGTAGATGAGTTATTCTGCATAGTTTCTGTAATGGCATAAGGTACGTGGTTATGCTTATGAATACATGTATTGATTTACGAGTTTGTCGAGGTTTCTCGATGAGATTGAACACATGATAACTGTTTGCTTGTTTATTTACTTCATGCAAATTATAAAGTCCCTATGAGTATCATGAAAGGTAAGTAATGATATTTTGAACCCTAGGTTAGACTGATCTTAAGGGTAATGCACATGATTCCAAGGATGGATAGTGATTACACCTGAGGTAGTAGACCATATACAATTTAGAATATGAAAGCAAATTTATGTTCTTATGTGAAAATAACAGATGTTAAATATATGTTTAGATTATTGGATGAAGCCACATGCCAATATATTGATTATGCATTTGTTTTCGACATTTTAGGTACTTGATATACTTGGCTTGTGGACATGGGGTTACAGATGAAAGACATTGAAGACACTAATGTTATTCATGAAGGTTTAGACATAGTGGTATATCATCATACATGTACAAGTTAATTCTTTCTAAAATTTATGTAACTCCTTAGAGGAGCTTTTTATGCAAACATGTAACTATTAGTTCATTAATGGAAATTGTTTACTATTCTGTATTATTTGTTGAATCTGATCTTAGAATTTATGAGTAATGATCTATGAGTTTAAGGTCTCTTGGACCTCAAAAGTGCGGGTCGTTATATTTGGTATCAGAGCATAGATTCATCAACTGATACTAAATAGTTTATAATTTCATATCATCCTTAGAACTATAAGAGAAAAATTATTAAGGCATAATCTATCTTCTAGGTTTCTCATCTTACATTTCATCTACTTCTCATCTCTTTGCTTAATTAGCCTTGAAAATAAATTGTTAATTAGAGGAGTAAATGTGAAAAGATGTTACTTATATAGTGTAGGTCCCTTTAGTGAGGGTAAACACTAGAAAGATACAAGTATGGGTAAGCCCTTTCATAGAGGAAGGACTTGGATCAGGGTATGAGAACTCTAGAGAGTCAAGGGACATGGAAACTCTAAGAGGTAGAGTATAGTCCCTCACCCTAACCCTAAAACTTTAAGCTTAAATTTAAGAGTGGCATGGTGATATGAAACACCATCCATATGAAACTTGAAATCAGGAATAAGAAAGATAAAGGGATGGGTTTAGGTGACCCAATCTCCCACGCATGTGTGCATGAGGAGCATGACACTTATGTAAGAGGTCTTAAGAAATATAAGAACCCAATAGTCATATATATGAAAATGAAAAATCTGAATATAACTTGCTCAAGCCCCTCATACCACCTTTGGATGTATGATTTATGATTTATGGGGACCAAGCCATGGAGGGAAGGTCATAAGTAGTCAAGCCCTAGATGGGAAGACTACATGACACCTAGAGAATTGGCCCACAAGGTATCAATCTCATGATGGAGAAGGTAGCTTAAAGTCCATTGCAAGGAGTAAACCCTAAGAGAGAGTATCCCAGAGGTTAAGTAAAAATGGGTTGAGAAGTTATATTAATAAAAACAATACCTAAAGATGAAAATATGAAACCTTTAGGGTTAGTGTGCCAACTTGGGGAGGGTCAACCCAAGAGTGGGAATATGACCTATGAGGGAGGCAAAACCTTAGATCTTGGGATCAAGTTGTGGCTAGAGACCCTAACCCCCTCCTATGCCTCAAGAAGGCACCTTAGACTAGGACATTCCCTTAAAAGCTATGCTGAATAAATAGATTTAATTATTGAACCTTAATTATCACCTAGAGGGGTGAAGATTTAAAGATATAAAGATGAAAGCACCAACATTCTTTTAACCCAAGTATGCCATCTCTGAGTGACACAAGTGGTCAAGCCCAAGATTGGGAAGACCAGTATGGCACCAAGCCCAGTAAGGGAATGTGGCCTGAGTGGACAACTAAGCCCAAGAAGGGAAGGTCATGAAAAGGTCAAGCCTAGGATTGGGAAGACCAATATGGCACCAAGCCCATAAAGGGAAGGTAGATGTTTAGGATCAAGCCCCTAGAGGGGAAGATCACAGAAGGTCAAGCCCCGGAGGGAAGACCGACATAGCACCAAGCCCTGGATGGGAAGGTGGCCCGAGCTCAATGCTGGGACTATACTGCATAATGTGTACTCAAAAGAGAGAGAGATGAAGACATTCTAGGTTAAAGAATTATATGAGAGAATAATGTGCTTAAAAGACGTGACATCTCAAAGAAACCCTTGGGAAGGGTAGAGTCCTAATGCAATCCTAAGGTCAAGTAGGGTGTGTTAAAGGTACATAGGACTGATGGGTTGGGAGTTAATTGTGCCCTGAATGCACAAGACCATGTGTTCAGGAGGTAACAACTGAGTTTACCCAAGGTCCATGTCTCAGGAGATTAGCTACCTCCATGACGTTCATGTGGCCAATGGGTGAATGTGAGAGGCACTCCCTCGATGCATAAGTATGATCACTCCAAAGGTACCTATACCCATAGAGACCTCAAGGAAGTGGCTAAGGCTCATAATACATGAGGTGTAAATATAAAAGATATAATGAAGTCATGAAACTTGAGAGAAGTTGTGCCCTAACTTAAGAGTAAGAAAAGGGACACTTGACTTCATGAAATATAAGAATACTATGGAATTCAGAATAAGTATGTTTAGAGTCATATCGAGTATGATTAAACTTAAAATGTGAAATTAAAAGATAATGTGTGGGTGTACCATCTCTTCTCTTGGAATGGAATGAAGTTTGTGTTTGAGTTGTAGTCAAATACTTATTTCATCTCATTATGAGTGAGAGAGATCGGGAGTACATGTGTTATGCTTAAAATTTTTGAGATATGAGAATAAATGCCTTAATTGAGGTTAATTACATGATCTATGGTTAGAGGTGTCATCTCACCCTTATGTTAAAATAATGAATCATAGGTTGGAAACCTAGGTGAAGAGAGAAATCACCAAGTGAAACTGAAATCACAAAATGAGAATGAAATCATCAAGAGATGATAAGGTATGACTACTAAAGATGTGAATATACTTGAATTTAAATTCAGGTGCCAATCTTAGTAATAAGATGGCTTTTTGCATATTAAGGAAATGTTGTTAAATATATTTACATAGGGTGCTACCGTAAGTTTTGAAAATAATATGAGCCATCATTCACCTAGGCTTAGTAGGCCTAAATTTTGAGGGAAAATTTCCTTTTAAGGAGGGGTGAATGTTACATCCTTAAAATTCATAGATTTCAAGTCTAATGAAACTATAGTACAAATAACAAGGAAGACAATTGAGGGATCTTGGTTGATAATTCCAAACCCTAGAATTATATTAAATGATTAATTTAAGTAAATGATGTGCTTTTGAGCATATGAGTTCATATGAGGCTAATATAATATGCAATGTTTATCAAATCCTTAAGTTGGTAATTGGGAATGTGATTAAGCTCGTGGAACCTTTGGAAGGCCCAAGAGGTGATTCACGGACCTTAGGGACTCGTTCCTACCCAATTGGGCTAATTAGGGTTTGTAAATGAGCCCCTAGGATAGGAAATTGAATATCTCTTATCTCGTGACTATAATGAATATTAAAGATATTTTTAGTCAAAAGACCATCAAAATATGAGGTAACATGAGAAGTTCCAAAAGATTCTAAGTGATTAAGTTGTATAGGTGATTAACCAAAGGATTAATTACTTAGTGATTGAATCCAAGATTCAGATAATTCATGGATGAGTTAGGACTTTATCTTCTTTCTAATGTTGGATAATATATAGTGATTTAATGTCCTAGAACGTGAGATAAATAGGAGTTTTCACGTGGCTTGGATAATTATTATCCTATCTTGGACTTTTATCTAAAGAAAAAGAAAGTAAAAGAAGGATAGACTTCCTCAGGACTCAGACTCCCTAACCCAATGGGTCCGAGAGGGGGACTGTCATCCCCTCTACATGGAAATTGGACTTCATTGTTTGGAAACACAATTCCAAACTCCCACAGACATTGCTCTCCCTCGCAAATCCCAATCTCTCCAAATCCTAGGCGGTGATGGAAACCTACATGGTAGATAACAATGTTCGGTTGGAAGGGCTACAGAGCCACAAACTGTGCCTATATAAGGTATTTGATGTGTTGATTCATGGAGGCAAAGACCTCTCGCCACCATGAACACCTCACCATAGCCCAACCTCCTGAAAATGTAGTTCCTTCACCCATAGACCTTCTCAGATCTGGTCTGCTTATGGTGGCAATGAGGGATGCCCTATTCCCTAGAAACATACCTTGATGTTCTCCAACCCTGGGCATCTCAGGAGGATGTACTTTCTCCTCCTCAGGCTAATGCTGCTATTAGATGAGAGGCAGAGATCTCTTGGGGTCCCGCCCCATGTACCCTCGACTGTGGGGTTCATTCTGATGCTACCTTGGGTGGCCAAGGTGTTGAACGGGTGCGTTGGAGATGGGCAGAGCCATAGCGGGTGAAGACTCTATGTTGGGCAGAGACAATGCATCACATTGGGGGTGTTGCGTCAGAGACAATGCATTGAGGGCATCACATCAGGGGGTTCTACGTCGGAGACGTATTGAGGGCATCGTGTCGGGTGGTGTTGTGTCGGGGACGTTCTGTCAAGGACGAGGTGTACCAGGTGTTGCATCCATGTTGAGTCATAGATGCTGCATTGCAGGCGTTGTGTGCAGATGCTGGGTTGGAGACGATGCGTCGGCACAAATTAGCAATGAGGTATGTTATACTAACAGGGCGTTACATGATTGGTCCAAATCAGTTCATCTTGCAAATAATGTAGTTAATTAATTGTAGTTTGATGGTAATGAACCTATATATGAAATTGCTCAGAAAAACATGTAGAATATGAATAAAATAGTTTTGTGGACTAATTATGCTTCTTGTTCTAAAATTATATGTGATAAATGTTTTGAGGTGACTAAATAAAGGAAAACCTAGATTCTATTAATATGATGCTTAAATAAGTAGATCCATTTATTTTGAGATAATACATGTTCTTGTCATGTATAATGAGGAAATCCTTGATAATGATGAATAATGGATGTTTTTGGATTAATAATCATGCACTTGTATATTTAGGGTTTTGAAACCAATGTGAATATCTTGCTAAGATCTTAATGCTAGTAATATGATCTAGGTATCATAGATAATCTAATATGCTTAAGATGATGAATAGGGTTTCACCTAATATGCATAACTAAAGGCTATAATCTTAGAAACCATGATATGATGGAATTAGGGTTTACGACCCTAATCCCTAGTCCAAACATAAGACAACCCTAAACCCTAGTTTAGGAATGAATCTAGATCTGATTAATATAATGTGAATGCGTGGTGACACATATGTAGTATGTGTGTTTCAGATAATGTTGATTGAATGATGTGTTGCTTGGATGTTTGGATGCACTCTTAAAGTAGATGGGATATTCTGCATAGTTTCTACAATGGCATAAGGTACGTGGTTACACTTATGAATACATGTATTGATTTACAAGTTTGCCGAGGTTTCTTGATGAGATGGAATGCATGATAACTGCTTGCTTGTTTATTTACTTCATGAAAATTATAAAGTCCCAATGAGTATCATGAAACGTAAATAATGATATTCTTGATCCTAGGTTAGACTGATCTTAAGGGTAATCCATATGAGTCAAAGGATGGACAGTTATTACACCTAAGATAGTAGACCAGATACGGTTTAGAATATGAAAGCAAATTTATGTTCTTATGTGCAAATAACAAATGTTAAATATATGTTTCCTTGTGATTATTGGATGAACCCACATACCAGTATAGAAATATACTGACCATGTATTTGTTTGTCAGTGTTTTAGGTACTTGATATACTTGATTCGTGGACATGGGGTTACAAATGAAAGGCATTGAAGACACTAACGTTGTTCATGAAGGTTTAGACATACTGGTATATCATCATACATGTACAAGTTAATTCTTTCGAAAATTTATGTAACTCCTTAGAGGAGCGTTTTATGCAAACATGTAACTATTTGTTCATTAATGGAAATTGTTTACAATTTTGTATTATTTTTTGAATCTGATCCTAGAATTTATGATTAATGATTTGTGACTTTAAGGTCTCTTGGATACTCAAAAGTGCGGGTCGTTACAAATGTAGAAAATTTGTAGGTCTTCTGTGACACCCCATCATGCTAAATGAGATTACTCAAAATAAAACATGCGGTCAACTACTAATTATCAACTTACCAGGAAAAAGGGTAAATGACTACCGATTTGTACATTACTATCATATCCAAAAACATTTACATAAGGGTTCAACAACTTGCATATCAACACATACCATATCAAGTATTTACATGTATGTCTAGTGGACTCAACCACAACATGTATACAAAAGATAATTGCTCCACATATACATGCTATATACAAACATCATCTCACTGCCAAAAACTTGAGTCAATGTATCATCTACAAAACATCCCATGCCCAAATGTGAGAGTACATGTATGAACTCTAGGACACACTAAGTACTAGCCAACCTTCTACTTCTACTACTCTCCAAACTGCTCTTCTTCACCACCCCAATCCTGACAACATCACTAACGACCACCTAAAAAGATATGGTGACCCACGAGGTGAGACCAATGTCCCAAAAAGAGATATAACTCTCAACAACGGTTCTTTATTACAACAAGTAAAATTATTAAACAAGTTAAACATATTGAGCAGTTTAAGTAGATGAAGATAATTAAGCAGGTTAGATAGATTTGAGTAAGATAAATAGTTAGGCATATAACCAGGCATGGTTACAAGTAAGTAAAGGAGTAGATAAGATAATCAGCATTCTAACAATTAATTTCTTTGACCGTGTTATATAACACTAAGCAGTATAAGAAACAAGTCAACGGTTATCAACCAATGTGAATCGTGTTTAACCCTAAGCAGATATACGACATGGCTGGATTATGTCTTTTATTAAACCCTAGGGATTTTGAGATATACCACTCAAATTCTAACGAACCACTGCTTGGTCGCAATCAGTTCCGTACAAGATCTAGGAGAGCTGAAATCCTAAGATCTCACCCCTCGGTCAGTATGAGTCAACTGTAGTGACATACCCATCAAACTGCCAACAACCTAGTCCTCCCTTGGTATATAGGTCACACCACTAGTAACCATGGTATACAAAACCCATCATCTAAGGTACAACTACAACTGTCCTCAACACATTAGAGATATACAAGAATCAACTATTCATAAAATGAGGCATGACCGCTACCATCCTCTAAAACCTTGGGATTAGGATATCAAGGATACACATTCTCATTCACCCCACATACTCAACAATATGCACTTTGAGCTTACCTTAGGAATACTCGTTGCCCCATCCATAAAGTTCTGACACTAAATGGTTCTACGGCACAAGGCACTGCATGATTAGGGTTTCACTTGATTAGTTAATACCAATTGGGTGAGTTAGGGCTGAATCAATCAAGTTACATACAAACCCTAAAATAATTCTACAAAAAATGGTATTTCGCAACTTCAGAAGATATAAAAATGTCTGAAGCATACTGCATATCATATCATCATATGGGACTATTTCATTGCCATATGTGAGTCCATACTCACCATCATACCATCATAGGATGAAAATCCTTATCACATCATGAAGAGGATAACACCTCAATTAGGGCACAAGACCATGTTTAAGGTCATAAGACCATTCACATTGTTCCCTACAAGAATATCATTATCCCTCCATACCTCATCAAGGCTCATTAACCATCACCATACATGTGATACATAAGTTCAACATGATATTGAATTTAGGAACTATGATGTTCATATGCCAACAATTTATGATTACAACAACATAGAGAGAGAGTCTTCCATCATCATACTAATCACATAAAGAACTATGTATGATTAACCATCATCACTTACTTGTATTAGGGTTAGGTTCAACCAAGACAAGTGAAATAGGATTACAAAATAGCAATAAAAGATAAAACCTAATTCTTAGCATCTCCATCGATCATGAAAACATAGGGTCAAATACAATCATTGACCATAGAGATAGAATTTCATCGACCACTTAGGTTAGAAAACGTAGCGACCACATAGGTCAGAGACACCTTGGTGACTGCTAGGGCTAGGTGCCTTAGAGACCACTAGGGTTCAAGATCATAGTGACCAACATGGATAAGAACTTCATCGACCACTAAGGTCATATGAGTCATCAACCACCAAGAGTCAAGAAGGTTGGTGACCAGTAAGGATTAGAAAACTTGGCAAACTCTTGGGTTACCAAATTTTGGCGACCACTAAAGATCATAAATTCTTGGCGACCATCACAATTACACAAATCTCATCGACCACATATGTTTAAATCTTAGCAACCACCTAAGATTGAAACCTTGGTGGCCAAACCTAGAGAAAGACTTGGCGACCAAACATAGTTCAAAACCCATCGACCACATAATCACCAAAACCTTGGCGACTAATCAGAGTTCAAAAACTTGATGACCACTATAGCTCAAAAACTCATCGACTATAGGAGGGTAAAATCTTGGCGACCACTCATGATGTCAAAATTTAGCGACCATGAAGTGTCTAAAATCTTATTGAACACTAAGAGTCCAAAACAGGTTGGTTACCACCAAGAATCTAAAAGGTCATCAAGTTGCATCTCAAGGAGAATGATCAGTTCAAAACCCTAATTAGCAACCATCATTTGAGACATAAAAATCATCATTTTCTACAAGCATGTAAGTACAAAAACTTGCTTTAACAAGCAAGATTCATGCACAAGGTTTAGGGTTCACCCAAGAAGATACACTATTCAAGAATCACCATATAAACACAAACCCTATGTAAAAGATGTTATCTTCCTACTTGGAACGACGTTTTAGGGCAAGTTCATGTACATGCCAGGTAAGAGTAAGCAATAATTGTGGAGAAAGTTATATAAACCACCTTAGAGAAGATGAAGAAAATTCAACAACAAGGTAGCTCGAAGGAAAGAGGGAAAAAGCCCTAGCTTGAACACTCTACTTAGCCAAGCTAGCTCCTCCATCAAAAAGGAAGAAAACCCTAGATCAAAGAAATAAGAAAGGAGATGTTTTCAACCACTAGCTCAGACTCCACCATGGAGATGACCAAGAAGAAGAGAGGAAGAGGTGGGACAAAAAGATAAACAAAGTAAAATAGGGAGATATCACTTACCAATACCAAGAAGCAAAGCAAGGGAGCTCCACAAACACGAGGAGAGTCTAGATCCTAACCCTAGATGCACATGCAAGGTAGATCAGCTAAACTCCTTCAACTTGAGCTCCTTATTATCCACCAAACAAAGGGGGGTGAGCTCCAACAATAAGGAAGTAAGGAGAGGAAGATAGGTGTGTAAAGTGCTTGTTTGTATGCAAGGAAGGAGGTATATATAGGGTTTAGGGAGAGAGAGAAGAAAGGAGAGGTGTCTTGCCATGTATCCAAGATCCCAACATATCTTCCATGGAAGCATATCACACATGCAACTAGGTCAAATATAAAATAGGTGACCCCACAAAGAAAACTCATTGATCAAGATGAGCAGGAAAACTTAGCAACCACTTAGCATTCATAGTGATCAAGATGGTCAAAAAAGCAAATGACTGCTAACCCTAGAAAAGTTGGCGACTAAGAGAGATACAAATCTCATTGACTGACAACCCTAGATGGATCACAAGAGGCCTTAGTGACGACCAATACTAGAGACCTCATCCATGGTGACTGCCAAAGTTAGGTGGTATGTCAGGTCCAACACCCTAGGTCAACCATGAGCTAGGGCATCCATGAGAGCAAATCCTAATCTCATCATGGCTAGGTATCACCATCAAACAAAGGTGGAACAAGGGGCCCCAAAGCATACCTAGTTCAAGAATGATAAGAAAAACATGTAAGGAACAACAAGCATGTGACATATTGCAAGAAAAAACCCTATATATGGGTAAATTGCACAAAAGTCCAAAATAAGCACCTATGTGCACAACTTGCTCAAACAGTGTCCCAAATGAACCAAACTTGAAACTTAAGTTGTCACATGATATCACAACACATCTTAGGGTTTGATTAAGGTTTTAAGAATCTTATTATGATAATTAAGCATGTCCAACCATATATCAAGGCAAGGTTCTTACAGCTTCCATCCTATCTCCATGGTATTTCATAGGTAGAGGTGGACCTTGGAGACTAAAGATCAAAAGATCTTCAGATTTATGCATGACAAAGTACATACAAATGTCAAATGGTGGAAATGACTTATTCCATGGATAATATCACAATGGGATTGTTGGTGGTCGAGAGAACTTCCACTTGTCATTGTAGTTGGACCCTAATTGGTGACAAAGATGCAATAAGGGTGACGACTGGATGATTTTGTAAGGCATCTAAGCTTGCTTAATGAGTTGAATAAGCTTAATTATCATAATTTAATTATTATAACCCTAATATAACCTTGTGATATGCTTTGAAATCATAATATAAGCTTAAGTTTCAAATTTGGTCCAATTTGGACACTGTTTGAGCAAGTTATACAATTTTATGCACATTTTGGACTTTTCTGCAATTTACCCAATTGAGAGGTTTTCTTTGCAATTTATCATTTGAATTATGTTCCTTGGATACTCTATCATCATTATTGATCTTGTTGAGACATGTGGAACCTATTTAAACCTTGGTTTGAAGGTGTTTTCTCCAAGGATATTTTAGGGTTTACCCCTTCATGGATGAGCTAGCTTTAGTAGCTATCAACTAATAAATTATTTGATTGGCTGGGAAATTTGACAAAGGAAAGATAAGAAGGTATATGCATATTGTGGGGGAGCTTCTTGTGTGTTTTCTTGTATATTCTTAATAAATTAAGGCCATGGACACTTGGATAGATGCCATAACTTCAACTTTTTCTTTTTCTTTATCTTAAAGTTTCATATACTTATCCCCAAGCACCAAAATGAGACATTTTCTCTCCAACACTTTCCTCTTTATCCCTACCTCATTCTCCCTCTATGATGTTTTGAATTTTCCTGTCTAAGGAAGAAGAAAGTGGGGACCTTCTTGGAAAAAGGATCTAGGGTTGCAATTGACTTCCTTTTAGGGTTTAAACAACTTCCTTCTAGTGATCTTGACCTAAAAGACTAAGAATTTCCTTATTTCTTCCGTTTATTTCTTTATTATCCTTCCTCCTACCTTTCTCCAGGTTGGAACCTTGTTGTTCCATGGTACACATTGCTCTAAAGCTCTAAAATCCTGCCTTTCTTGCTCCTTATGCTTAGGGTTTGCTCATTTGATGAAGAAAGGTGCTAGATGGAGGAGTTCACAACTTATGATTGGATTTTCTACCCTACCTTCTCATGTTTACTTATGTGTGGGATTTCATATTCTCATTAGAGGCAAGTTTTATAACTTGCTCTACATTTATTGCTTACCATAAGCTTGCTAGATCATTTCTTGCTTGAAAATGATGATCCATGCACTAAAAAGCTATGCTTGACTTGAATTTCGATTTTTATAATATTCCCTTTTCTGATTTCAGTTCTAGATGAACCTATGATCATGTGTACGTTATTCCTAAGGTATAATATGACTTGGATCAGGTTGGTTTGACAACCTATGGTTCTAAGCACCTATCAACCAATGGTCAATTTTAGGGTTTAAAGCTGATTTCTTCTATAAACCCATGACCCGATGATGGTACCATTGCAACAACCCTATGGTGTTGTCTTCATGATAACTAATGGTGAATATCAAAGGTGTCAGATGATGGTGACAACCTATGGTCACCCCCTTAGGTCAGGTTTTGGATCAATTAGAAGTTTAATGATCAACCATTAAGTACCCTACTAATGTTATCAATCAATGATGACATTAGCTTAATATTTTATGTTGATTAATGAATATAGTGTTGATCTAACAACCTATGGTGATTTAATGATCACTAATGATGGTGTATCAGGTCTCTACAACCTATATTGTAGTTGATGGTTTTAACATATGAACTTGACCCAATGGTCAAGATCTAATGTTTATTCCTCCAAGAAAGTGGAATGATGGCTAATGTAATATGTTGGTCCTAATAATGTGATTTAGATGGTTTCCTTTATATGATCAACTTAAGGAGCTTACTTGTTGATAATGGATGGCTTGTTTTAAATGAACAGTCTATTATGGGTTTTACCCTACTCTCAATGGAACCTTTTGTGTTGTTAATCAAGGGATGTTTAGGGTTAAGTGGTGACTCTTTCTAGAGCATAACTCAAGGACTTCATAGTTGGTTTTATCCAAGGTGTTTACTTATGTAAACAACCAACGGTCTTACCTTTTAAACATTCAATGATTCTGGGTGACATTGTGGTATGCTGATATTGGTTGAATGATGATGGAACAAATATAGGGTTGCCCTTAATAAGGTAGTCTTACCTATTAACTCACACGAATAGAAGGGATGATAACCATATTGTGTTGATATGTAACCCTAATGATGTATAGATTGTTATACCTATCTTTAATATAACTAAATGATGGTAATTGGGTATGAATAGTCCTTGAATGACTAATACAATCATTGAGTACTATGTTACTATTGTTGAAACCCTAGTATGCTATAACCTGATGGTTACACCATGATTTATGTCTGGGTTCATACTTGAGAATAGTATGGAATGTGATGGTGATGCTTCACCTCATGCATCCATGATCCAATGGGGATGTCGTGAGTTATGGTTTGGGTATAAGTGTTGAATAGTAACATTGATATAATTTATCAAGTTGAACCTAACTCTAATGCAAATAGATAAAGATGAGTATTCATGTTTAACATTCTTATATGATAGAATGAGGGTGGAATAACCTCCTTAATATGATCATAACCTTAATATGTTAATTGGTGGTTATCATAGCCACATGGTTGATACTTTCTTATGCTAAACATGTGCATTATGAATACGAAGAGGGTTAATCATATCTTGATTCCTTGCATATTGATGTAATAAAGGAATGTTCTTAATGTTAATATAAACCTTCTATGATTGTTCATGAATATCTCCTAGCTCATTAATGCAATATTGTGTTGATATGGTGTATTATATGTAAGTGATGTTGTTGAGCCTTGTTATAAGGCATGCAAAGATAATGATGATCTTGCAGGGAATAGTATGATGGTCTTAATGACCTTTGGGCATGGTTGAGCCCTGAATGAGGTGTAATCCACTTGTGTTGATAAGGGTTGATACCCTGTGATATTATGAAAAGGATTTATATCATGTGATAGTATGATGGTCTTAATGACCTTTGGGGATGGTTGAGCCCTGAATGAGGTGTAATCCTCTTGTGTTGATAATGGTTGATACCATGTGATATTGTGAAAAGGATTTATATCTTGTGATAGTATGATGACTAGTGTAGTCTCATGAATGGCAAGTGAATAGTACCATGTGATGATGAGATGAGAAATTATGTTTCATACATTTTATATCTTTTTGAGTTTTGATATTTATATGCTTGTTAGAAGTGAGTTAGGGTTTGTATGTACACTTGTTTGATGCAGCCTTAATTCACCCAATTGGCATAACTAATCAAGTGCAACTCTAATCATGTAGTGCCCTGTGCCGTAGAACCATCTTCAGTGTCAGAACTTGTTAGATGGTGAAACGAGTATTCCTAAGGGAAACTCAGAGCGCATATTGTTGAGTATGTGGGGTGATGCGATGATTTTGAGTCGCATTTATAGACCTTTTTCATATGTGTTTTATGCTCTAATTAGTCATTTTTATGGATAATATTGCATAATTCACTCATTTCGGTCTTTGCCATCATTTTATGTCAAATCCCCTTAGTTGTATCATTTTGAGCATTATTTATCATATTATCATAATTTGTGTGGATTTATTTGGTCTTGTCTTGGAATTTCAGGAAAAACAAGTATCTGCTTCCGTCGATACCATCGACCAAGCCACAAGTTGCCAGCCGAGAGGAGCAGCACAGAGTCGATACCATCAACACTTAAGTCGATGGCATCGAGATCCCTTCAGGTTGCTGGCGAGGAATCCGTCGATACCATCGACCCAAGTCGATGCCATCGACACATTGAGGCTACAGCGTCGCTAAACGACAACAACCGACGCTAAAGAGAGTCGATACCATCGACCCTAGTCGATGGTATCGAGATGATCACACACACTCAGACGAAAAGAAAAGAAGGTTGCCGCTAATACGCTGGGTCGATACCATCGACCCGCGTCGATGGTATCGACGCCGGAAGATATGCGTTAGATTCGTTTTGATCTCAATCGGACGGCTGGAGTTATTTGATGACCTAATTAGGGACTTATACCTAATGACGGCCGCCAACATGAGGGGATCATCTAATTTGTCATTGCACGAGTGCCGAGAAAGGAGAGAGAGGAGAACGGAGGCCAGAAGCTCATCCCTGTCGATCCGGACGCTTCCGAAGACGTATTTCACCACCGAGAGGCGGGAAAGCTCGTGTTCTACGCAAAGGATCTACCGGTTCTCCTCCGTTCAGGGGTTTTCTCACTTAATTCACATTTTTCTTATGAATTCCCCTATTTCTACCATGTATTTGTGCAAGATGAACATGCGGGGCTAATCCCCTCTATCTTTAGGACCGGGAGTAGCCCGGGAATGCATTGTATGACAGTTTTATATTAATAATTCATATTTTCTCTCTTAAATCCGTGGTATAGTTTCGTTTTCTCTATATATTGTTATGCTTGATCACCATAATAATAACTTAATGCCCTTAATCACTTCGACAGAAGGATTAACGGTTGAAAAGAGACGAAACCTACATTAATCGATAAATCCCTTGACAAAGGAGGTGTAAAATTAATGGTGGAAACTGAGAGATCGTTCGTAATGCGCTTAGTTTAGGGAAATGATTACTACGACGGTGGAATCAACCTAAACCTAAGTAGTGAATTACACCACGACAATGGGTAATTCTGTTTTCAGGCCACTACCCGGATAGAGAAAGAAGAGTGAGGAATTATATAAAACCTAATACAATGTTGACCCGCGGTGAAAGCGCAATCCTAAAGATACCCTTTTGAATTGATTAAATTAACCTTTAATCGATTGTTTTCTTTGTTTCATTTTATTTTATTTTAATTTCGACAACAAACCCTACTTTGTCATCCGGCCTAGCTGATTGCAATTAGTTAGTAGGAGTCTCCAATAATTCACGTATCCCTGTGTTCGACTCGGGCCTCACAAAGGCCTATATTACTCGACGCGTATACTTGCGTTTTAGCGCGTAGTAAAATACACGTCAAGTTTTTGGCGCCGTTGCCGGGTATACGGCGAATTGTTGGCACTTCGAGTGCTAAGAGCGGCCACTCTAGGCCACATTTTATTTTATTTTATTTTGAAACAACTTTAAATATTCCTAAATTTCTTTATAATTGTATTTACTCGTTCAAGCATAGTACTGAACTCAAATTTTCTCATTTCAGGTACTGTGTATGGTGCATACACGTAGTACAGACTACGACAATCGCACACCCGAGGTTCCACCTCCGGGACCTGAGGACGAGGAGCACTACGAGAAAGAGCACCAAGAGGAAATAAATTCTGAATCTGAAGCAGAAGAAATGGCCGAGCCACATACCATATGGGAGAAGATCAAAGCCTCTTCTTCATCAGCTTCAAAGGGGCCTATAAAGAAGCAAGCGGTCAACATACCAACATATAAGATCGATCCGGCATTGATCAACTTGGTAAAATCAAATGCATTTCACGGGCTAAAGAATGAGGACCCAGTTGCACACATCAGCCAGTTCGTGGAGAACTGTGACATGGTGAAGATCGACCGATTCCCACAAGATGCTTTGTACCTCAAGCTATTCCCAAGTTCCTTGGCAGGAGCAGCAAGAGAGTGGCTACATAACCTCGATGATGAGTTCGTTGAATCATGGGATCATATGGTGGAGGTTTTCTTCGAGAGGTTTTTCCCTCCTGAGAAGACCAACGACATGATTAGGAAGATTCACAATTTCACCCAACAGGCGGGTGAAACATATTCTGAGACCTAGGAGCGATTTCAGGTCATGTTGAGGAGATGTCCGCATCATGGGTTGGACAAGGAGACACAGGTGAAGATCTTCTATTTTTCTCTCTCCGAGCATGATAGGAGTAATTTGGACTCAGTCGGTTCAGGATTTTTCCTGAATAACACTGACACGAGATGCTGGGAAATACTGAAGAACATGGCACGAAAGCAATCCTGGGGAGAAAGAGAGAGAGGCCCAGTTGAGCAAGCTAGAGTCGCCAGCGAATCAAAGGCAATAAAAGAGCTTGATGAGAAGATGGATCTTCTCGCAAAGAAGTTACTGCAAAAGGAAGGCAATGAGTCCGAAGATGAGGCTCAAGTCAAGTACATCAGGCAACAGCAAGGGTACAGGAACAATGACTATTCATGGCGAAAGGACAAAAAGTTCTCATGGAAGGATCCGAACAATTTTCTGCAGGATCCGGACGCCAAGCCTGCACCAGCCATAGAGGACAAGAGCACGGAGTTGCTCAATCAGGTCATCAAGCAAAACCAGGAGTTAATGAATACATTCAGGCAACAAATCAAGCAACAGGGTGAATATATGAACCAATTTGAGCAGACTTTGTAGAGCCACGGGGCTCAAATGAGGACTATAGAGACCTCCATGGCGCAAATGGCAGCAGAAATTGCAAGTTTGAAGAAGCCAACACATCCGGGTTTTCTGGGGAACACCAATGTTCCCGGGGGAAACCAGCAAGCCAAGGCCATCTTACTGAGAAGCGGCAAGAAGGTGTCGAATCCAAGAACGGATGACACAAGCACACCGCAGGATAAAGTTGAAGATGCAACCACTAAGGAGCAGCCCACACCTGTCACAGGGCAAGCTGAAGACATAGCTGTGGATGGTAATGAAGAACAAGCTACTGAGGAGGAACCGCAGAAGTTGACACCCTATGTGCCACCCCATCAAAGGGCACATACCGTTCCGGTCCCCTATCCGAATAGTGCAAAGGCAAGGAAGGTAGATGCACAATTCAAGAAATTCTTGGACAGCTTTAGGAAGCTTTCGGTCAATATTCTGTTGTTGGAAGCGATTGAGCAAATCCCGTCATACGGGAAGTTCCTAAAAGATGTCATCACCAAGAAGAGGAAAATACCGGACACGGAGGTCGTGGTGTTGAAGGAGCAAGTGAGTGCTTTCATTATGGGCACTCTACCACCTAAGAGATAGGATCCCGGATGTTTCAACATTTCTTATTTTATCGGGAAGTTCAAATTTGGAGAGGCACTATGTGATTCTGGGGCAAGCATCAATTTGATGCCCCTTTCTACATTCAAAAAGTTGGGATTAAAGGAGTCACGGCCGAGCAATATGACTATCCAATTGGCCGATAATTCTGTGGTGAAACCTTATGGAATCTGCGAAGATGTCTTGGTAAAGGTGGACTGATTTGTTTTTCCGGCTGATTTTGTGGTTATGGAAATGCAGGATGAGCATGGCAATGAGCTGCTACTTGGACGTCCATTCCAAGCTACAGCCGATATGATCTTGGAGATGGGTAGAGGTTGCTTGACCTTGGGAATAGCAGATGATCGCTTTGAGATGGTCATGCCCACTAGCACTGCGTCTACTAAAGCAAAAGAACATTGTAACATGGTGAAGCAAGTGGATCACAATATCTCACTCTACCTTGGAAAACCATTCTTGGACATGGCTCATGTGATGAGCAAGATGGATAATGGAACCTTAGTTGTGGACATCATGGAGCAAACTAAAGTTGTCTCTTTATGCAAAGATGTTGGATTTCCGAATGACGAGAATGAGGACATTCCACCTTCTTGGGAGGATGATGCGATTACTACTTCAGTTGTTGAGGCATATCCAGAATTGCTGTTGGAGGCGTGTCTGTTGAATGTCACCTATGATTGGATGTGGAGTAAATCACTCAAGGAGTGTGCCAAAATGCTTCAGATGCTTCCATGTTTCTACACGAGGCACTATGAAGATTTAGGTACACTTCCCCCACCGCTGCAATCATCTCTCATTTGCCCGCCGGAGTTGGAGTTGAAGCCGCTGCCCCCGCATCTTAAGTACGTATTTCTAGCTGAGAAGGACAAGTTGCCGGTGATTGTATCTGCTTACTTGAGTGCGGATGAGGAGGAGCAACTACTAATAGTGCTCAAGAACCACCGAGGAGCTTTTGGGTGGTCTGTTGCAGACATCAAGGGGATCTCCCCTACACTTTGCCAGCATAAAATTCAGCTCGATGAGGGAGCCAAGCCAGTCATTCAGCCTCAGAGACGTTTGAATCCGAGCATGATGGAGGTTGTGAAGAAGGAAGTCATAAAACTTCTTGCTGCAGGGATCATATATGCCATATCAGACTCGACGTGGGTGAGTCCCACACAGGTAGTCCCTAAGAAGGGGGGAATTACTGTTACTACAAATATGTTGAATGAACATGTCACCACCCGATTGGTAACCGGGTGGCGAGTTTGCATTGACTACCGCCGACTGAATGCCGCCACTCTGAAAGATCATTTTCCTTTGCCATTTATCGATCAAATTTTGGAACGTCTTGCCGGTCGGTCGCATTTTTGTTTTCTGGATGGGTATTCGGGGTATAACCAGATTTCGATTGATCCTTTGGATTAAGAGAAGTCTACGTTCACCTGTCCCTATGGGACTTTTGCTTACCGACGAATGCCGTTTGGACTATGTAATACACCAGCGACGTTTCAACGCTGCATGCTCACCATATTCTCTGACATGGTTGTGGAGCGTTGTCTTGAGGTTTTCATGGACGACTTCTCGATTTACGGTGCGTCTTTTGATGAGTGTCTATATAATCTGGACAAGGTGCTGCAGCGTTGTGAGGACACACACTTGGTCCTCAATTGGGAGAAATGTCACATGATGGTGACAGAGGGAATAGTGCTAGGACACAAGGTGTCTAGCAAAGGTCTTGAGGTAGACCCAGTCAAAATTGAGGTGATTTCCAAGCTACCCCCACCAAATTCTGTAAAAGGGGTGAGAAGCTTTTTGGGACACGCCGGGTTTTATCGGCGATTCATTAAGGATTTTTCTAAAATTACAAAACCTTTATCCGAATTGTTGGAAAAAGATGCGGTTTTTTATTTCAACGATAAGTGTCTTCACGCATTCGAAGTTTTGAAAGAAAAATTGATTTCGGCTCCGGTTGTTCAAACGCCGGATTGGACAAAACCGTTCGAATTGATGTGTGACGCTTCAGATTATGCAGTAGGAGCCGTTTTGGGGCAAAGGGTAGAGAATAAACCCGCTGTGATTTTCTATGCTTCCAAAACTCTTAATGATGCTCAATTGAACTATACAACTACAGAAAAAGAATTACTTGTCGTCGTGTTTGCTTTTGAAAAATTTCGGCAGTACTTAGTGGGATCTAAAGTAGTTGTATGGACCGATCATGCTGCGATAAAATATTTGATGGAGAAAAAGGATGCAAAGCCTAGACTCATTAGGTGGATTTTGCTTTTACAAGAATTTGATATTGAAATCAAGGACAAGTCCGGAATTGAAAATGTGATGGCTGATCATTTGTCTAGGTTAGACAGGGTAGATGAAAAAGATTTACACATACCCATAACCGAGACGTTTCCCGATGAACAGCTTTTAAAAATTAATTCTAAAGAACCGTGGTTTGCTGAAATTGTTAACTATTTGGCTTGCGGGATCATCCCGGAAGACTGGTCTTATCAAGAGAAAAAGAAATTCTTTCATTCTTTGAGATACTATTTTTGGGATGACCCAATTCTTTTGAAGCAGTGTAGGGATGGTATTCTACGCAGGTGTGTGCCGGAGGTGGATTACAAGAGTGTTCTCCACCATTGCCATGCGTCGCCTACGGGAGGACACCATGCCAGTTCACGGACAGTAGCCAAAGTGTTGGAAAGCGGCCTTTATTGGCCAACTTTGTTTCGGGATGCCTACGATTTTGTAAGGCAATGTGACCCGTGCCAGCGAGCAGGTAACATTTCGAAGAGACAAGAGATGCCCCTGAATGTATTTCAGGAAGTTGAGGTATTTGACTTGTGGGGCATAGACTTCATGGGACCCTTTGTGTCCTCGAATTCAAATTTGTATATCTTGCTTGCTGTTGACTATGTGTCGAAGTGGGTGGAAGCAATCCCCACAAGGACTAATGATTCTAATGTAGTGTGCAGGTTTGTGAAAGAGAATATTTTCTGCAGGTTCGGGATACCCCGAATGATAATAAGTGATGGGGGCACACACTTCCGGAATCAGAAATTTTTGACACTTTTGAAGAAATATGGGGTCAAGCACAACATCGGCACCCCATATCATCCACAGACGCAAGGCCAAGTGGAGGTCTCAAACCGTGAAATCAAGAAGATTCTAGAACGGACAGTGGCATCCACAAGGAAAAATTGGAGTGCCTTACTACCGGACGCACTTTGGGCATATAGAACGGTGTACAAAACACCTATTGGCACCTTGCCTTTTAGGTTGGCGTACGGTCGGGCTTGTCACCTTCCGGTGGAGCTAGAGCACAAGGCCCATTGGGCGCTTCGAAGGCTGAATTTGAGTTATGATGAAGCCGGGAGAAAGAGGATGTTCGAGTTGAATGAACTAGATGAGTTACGCATGACGGCATATGAGAATGCCCGCATATACAAGGAGCGCACAAAGCTGATCCACAATCGCCATATCGAGCTGCGCACGTTCAAAAAGGGAGATAGTGTTCTATTGTTTAACTCCCGCCTCAAGTTGCATCCCGGGAAGCTGAAATCCCGGTGGAGTGGACCATTCGTGGTGGAAGAGGTAAAACCGCACGGTGCGATTCTTGTGCGTGATGGAGATGCCACGTTCTTGGTGAACGGATAGCGGTTGAAGTTGTATTTTGGTGAAAATTACAAGAGAAAAGTGAATGAGGTCAAACTCACTACTACAGAAGTGCCTTTTAGTGTCGGTTGTTTAACCCCCTTTGGCGTCGGTTTCGGAACGACGCCTATGTGGGCGCCGCTAAAAGGGTGGACACTTCAGCGTCGGTTAAAAAACCGACGCCTATTTAATATAAAGGCGTCGGTGTTTTATAAAACACCGACGCCAAAAGGGTTCCCGCCACAGAAAACGGCGTCATCTAGGACGCTTTCTGCGTCGGTTATATACTAAACAACCAACATAGAAAAGTGTCCTAGATGACTCCCATTTCCTGTAGCGCGAACACTTTTGGCGTCGGTGTTTTATAAAACACCGACGCTGTAAGTCTGTGCTGACGGTTATCGGTAAATAACCGACGCCTATATCTATTTTTTTTTTTATAAATCTGTTTGCAGGCCTGCTGTGGCTGGTCAGCAGGATGAGAACCTGCAGTTCAGTTTTCTGAACTGCAGGTTTACGACATCCATTGATATCAGCCTACAAACAGGCCACAAACCTGCAAAATTAACATAAAAAGATTCACACAAGTAGATACATTCAGACATCAATTCAATTGTCACGTTCACACATATAGAATCATTCAAATACATGTTTTAACATTCAGAAACATTCATTTACAAAGTATCATTCATCATCACTATCAACATCCCAATTATATCTTACAGTTGCCACTGTTTGTACAGCTATTGCCCATTCTTCTCTTACTTCATTTAATGATTCCCTCGTATATGGAGCATGTACATTTTTTAAGCGTTTGCCTATAGTGTGGTCAGTTTTAAACACCTGCAAAGAGAATGATGTATATATATAAGTAATAATATAAAAATAAGATTGATATATTTCATACTAACTAATGAGACTATATATAATACCTCATGTATGGTATCGATGTCCAATGCGGCATGTTTGATAATCATCTGCATAAATCGCATCACATAGTATGCGCATGCCCAGCCATTGTCTTGTGTAGCGCACTATAAATTGAAACATACAAATTAATACAACTAAGCACAATTCACATCAATAATATATACATTGGAGTCGGGGAGTCGGGAACTTACTTTTACGTTCTCCCAAGACAATGGCTGGTTCTTTTTCCTTGGGACCTTTCCTCCAGCATTTTTGAATGCATCTAAACCCCTACATGTTAATATAACACACTAAGTTGCATAAGTAAATAGTAATGTAATAAAAGATGTTAACGGATATAAAAAATGAAATATTTCTCACCAGAATAATGCCATTCTCATTACGTGTCCAATTTTAGTGTTTAATGTACTTCCTGCGGGATCTAGATAATAAACAGTGAACGTCCCGGGGACAATAACTAGTAACTCCCAATGTCTACCACTAGAGGTAAAAAGTTAACAATTAATAACTCAAAATGCAAAATAATAATGGAATTTTCTTAAGTCCAAATTATAAATAAAGCAAACTTACTTGACATTGAATGGAGCTATTATTATCGTCTTCATTTGATGACCAAAAATTGTAAAAGCATCTATACAGTATTGTTGAACACTATCAGGGTCTTTAGCTACCATACTAATCAATGATGGAATAAAAAATCCCACATGATCATATGCAAATTGTTTGCAATGATCTTCGATTAAGTAGCTGCAAAACATATAGACGTATGCATTAATATATAAGAAACTAGATCACCGGATCTTACACAAGGTATATGGATGTATAAACAAGATCTCACCTTATCCATGTCTCTATCATTGATGTATTCAACCATTCATACATAAACAGCTCAATAATATCTTGTATAAATAAAGAGCTGTCGTATGATTGACCTGCATAATCTGCATCTAAAGAAACAATTATAGGGCAAAGTATATTATGTGCCCGTAGCCAACATGCCATTCCCCTACAAGCAGGACCTAACGGGTATTGTAGGTCAGTTGGAACCCAAGTTGGTAATGCGGGAATTGGAGGTGGAGGCCTAGGTGCTCCTGGTGTCTTCTTTTTAACCTGTATATATAATTTCAGATCAGTTGACATCATATATACACATTAACAGTCTAAATCAATGTAAATTTATCTTACAATTTCAGTCGTGTAGAGGACATCTGCTTTGGGCCACAATATGACCCCGCTTTCTGCGTCACCAAGTGTATCAATATCTGGGTGGGCATATGGCAACGCAACTTCCCTCCAATCGGGTAATACATGTATCGGGCTCACACGAATGTAGCCCTGCGGCATTGGACTCCCATGAAACGTTGCCCCAGGAAGGGACTGGTAAGCTTGCGCCTCTGCAACAACATAGTTTTCCATTCTTAAGCGGCATGGCTTCAATGCCTACAAATTTACGTAAAGAATGTTATACATATATACATATCATCTTGAAAACATATCATCTTGAAAAGACTAGCTACAATGTCATAAACAATACTTACAGCAGACGTGTTAGGCGATGGGTCTCCAGGATTACTTGCAGTCTGTGCACCAGGAGAAGAGTGGGTCGGCATAGGCTGATTGGAAGCCTGAGATGTCTGCCACCGCAGCAATTCTTCCTTGACCTTCTCAGCAACCACATCGTTGAGCTTCTTAGCAACTATATCCTCGACTCTCTTATTCTCCTATACATGGATAAAACAAATATTAGCTTTTTATTAATGAATTTCCTTTTGTAGTAACATTATAAAAATAGAATATATATGTTACCTCTTCTTGAGAAAGTCCCGCTCTGGGTTTGCGCTGGGATGGCCCAAAGAATGCTTTGATGCCCACACCAGCGCCGGCACCTCTAACACGTCCAGGATGCTCTGGGTTACCCAGAGCAACTGTCAATTCATCCCTTGTGCCCTGAGGGATGAACGTGCCTTGTTTTCTCTGCTCGTGCAGCTCCCGCTAATCACCATAAACAAAAATTGGTAAGTTAACACCACAAATAATCAATATTCAAATGATTGCTCTAAGAGTTGTATTTTACCATTTTTGCAGCCGCCTCAGCAGTTTCGGGCTTCTTTATTTCACCCTTCTTGTTTTTCCTGCCAGCTATCCAGATATCATGGCGAGGGAAGGGTGTGGCTGCAGACTCCTGAGTAGTCGCAGACTCCTGAGTAGCCGCAGACTCCGCCTGTAGTCTTTGGCGAACGCTTGCATAGCCTTTTGGACCCATAGTATGGTCATGTACATTCAGTGCACGCCTTGCTTTTTGTGTGTCACTGAGGGCCTAGTTAGTATGCACATTTATAATTACGTTAGTAGCACTAAATCTTAATCTTGAATAGGTGAATACAATGTATATTAATTAAAATGGGAGTGACGCCTAATACCTTGAATTCTTCAGATTTTCTTGAAGCAACAAAATTGTCCCAATCTTCTTTGTCCAAGAAGTTCCATTGTTCAAGGGCTGACTTCTTCTTCTTATCACCCTGTCTTATGTATTCTCTGTTCAGATTTGTCCTGTAATTCCTAAGCATCTTTCCAGCGCGTTGCATCACACTTTTACGATGCAACATCTCATCCAATGCAAACAGATTCTGTAAAATAGAAATGTTATTAACTAGTACCAAAAATATAATTGCAAATAATAGAATTTGTAATCTACAAAATAGAATTGCAAATAATAATAACTCACGCATAAATCTTTCCATATCAAGTCTTTCTTCGCCTGAGGAACTTTATGCCAATTATCATATTTAACACCACAATGGCTTCGAGTGACAACCCCAAGATAGTTTATAAAATTATTGCGGTTCACTCCAATTGCATTCCCTCCATTATCAAACTCCACAACCAATTTGGATCCACTGCCACTCAGCGCAAGTAACTTTTTCAACAGAGTGATACCCCTTTTCTTGTTAAGTTTTTGTTGCTGCGCATCAAGTTGCTCAATTGCTTCAGTGGGTAGCTGTGCATCATCAACCTAAAATTTGACAAAAATAAACACACCGAATTAAGCCAATATAGAAATACAGGATATATGACATAACTAGAAGATAATGAATTTTATAGAAATACGGGATATGTTTTTAGAACTTACGTTGGTATCCTCGTCATGCTCGTCATGGACATCATGCTCATCATGGACTTCATGCTCATCATGGACATCATTCTCATCATGGTGAGCCATCTGAAAATTTCATTAAAAAGGAAAACATTTAGCATTTGTATCAACTAGAATAACGAAAACATTTAGCATTTGTATAAACATACACATTCTTATATATAATAAATTCACATTCTTATATATAATAAACATTCACATTCTAGGCCAACAAACACATTTCATGTCATTCTTATATATAATAAATGTGTACCACCTATCCCATCCTTGAACACCTAATCTCACTAGTAAGTGTATAATGTGTATTGGGTTTTCAAGAAAATTTCGGCAGCATTTCCCCGCTGTTCTCTAAGTACATATGTACTTAGAGAACAAACGGGGAAATGCTACCAAAATTTTCTCGAAAACCCAATACACATTATACACTTACATCCTAAGTGAGATTAGGTGTTCAAGAACAGTCCCAAACCGGGGACTATCCAAGATTTACTCCTAATGAGTAAATTTTGGACGGGTTTCTAGGCCAACAAACACAATAATAGATATCTACAATGAAGCCGGACTCCATACAAACAGTATATAATTTAGTGATTGTTCATTCTAATTTATATCAATGTACAAGTAATATAAAAAACAATGATTGTTCACATTCTAGGCCAACAAACACATTTCATGTCATTCTTATATATAATAAATGTGTACCACCTATCCCATCCTTGAACACCTAATCTCACTAGTAAGTGTATAATGTGTATTGGGTTTTCAAGAAAATTTCGGCAGCATTTCCCCGCTGTTCTCTAAGTACATATGTACTTAGAGAACAAACGGGGAAATGCTACCAAAATTTTCTCGAAAACCCAATACACATTATACACTTACATCCTAAGTGAGATTAGGTGTTCAAGAACAGTCCCAAACCGGGGACTATCCAAGATTTACTCCTAATGAGTAAATTTTGGACGGGTTTCTAGGCCAACAAACACAATAATAGATATCTACAATGAAGCCGGACTCCATACAAACAGTATATAATTTAGTGATTGTTCATTCTAATTTATATCAATGTACAAGTAATATAAAAAACAATGATTGTTCACATTCTAGGCCAACAAACACATTTCATGTCATTCTTATATATAATAAATGTGTACCACCTATCCCATCCTTGAACACCTAATCTCACTAGTAAGTGTATAATGTGTATTGGGTTTTCAAGAAAATTTCGGCAGCATTTCCCCGCTGTTCTCTAAGTACATATGTACTTAGAGAACAAACGGGGAAATGCTACTGAAATTTTCTCGAAAACCCAATACACATTATACACTTACATCCTAAGTGAGATTAGGTGTTCAAGAACAGTCCCAAACCGGGGACTATCCAAGATTTACTCCTAA
The DNA here is from genome assembly GCA_963693085.1 of Alisma plantago-aquatica. Lineage (NCBI taxonomy): Eukaryota > Viridiplantae > Streptophyta > Magnoliopsida > Alismatales > Alismataceae > Alisma > Alisma plantago-aquatica. The sequence goes on along the minus strand of OY856414.1, from coordinate 81,411,175 downwards.
TGAGCCAATCTTGGACGGGTTTCTAGGCCAAAAAATACATGTGTTGTCATTCTTATATATAATAAATGTCTATAAAGTATAGGCAACATGGTTAATCCTAATCAATAGAGCATTATTAAATAATAAATCAAGAAATCAATAGTTTCAAACAAAAGGTCTAGGAATCTTTACTAGACATTATATGTATCCCTAATCATCATATTTAACATACTACATTATTATGAACATCCAGATCAGATTAAGATCATACTATGTTATAACCATTGGTTTAATAACCCTATTTCTGCATGTACATGTTTATCAACTTTAAAACCCTATAATTCATGAAGTCATTCTAATTCAATTTAATATGTTGGGATCACATAATTATATAATGACATCAGAATATATAGAAGAATCATAATTAACATGATTAACAACATGCTCATCAAACTAGGGTTTTCTTGAATATCATCTAATATTTGTGTACTAGACATTATATTTATCCCTAATCATCATATTTAACATACCATTATTATGAACATCCAGATTAGATTAACTCTAATCAAATACATTACATGCATTTTTATCACAACAATTTGATCGATGCATAAAAAAGCAGAGCAGCTAGCAGCGGGAAGACCAACCTTGTCAGAGGGAAGAAGGCAGAGGCTCCGGTGGCTCTGGCTGGAGAAGTAGCTAGCAGCGACGGCGGTGGAGGAGCAGCTAGCAGCTCCGGTGGCTCTGGCGGTGGTTGCGGCGGCGCGACGACCGTGGAAAAGCACCAGGCGGCGCCGAAGAGTCAGGCGTGGCGGCGGCCTCAGGCGCTAGGAGCAGCAGGGGCAGGCAGCAGGGGCGGGCAGTAGGGGCGGCGGAGAAGGGGGCGCGGAGAAGGAGGAGTGGTGGTGGAGAAGGGGGCGCCGGAGAAGGGGGCGCCGGAGAAGAAATAGCCGGAGAAATGGCACTGGAGAAGAAATCGCCGGAGAGAAATCGCCGGCAGCAGAGAAATAGGGTAATTGCTCGCAATGAAACAGAAGAAAGGGGAAGAGTCGGGCGATCGCGGAGTATAAGTTCCCATATAGCGTCGGTTGTTTGCATCCACCGATGCCTAAACATCTTTAGCGTCGGTTGTTTGCAACAACCGACGTCCAATTGGACGATATTTTCATGAAATTGTTTGGCGGGAACAACCTTCCGCGTCGGTTATAACAGGATAACCGACGCTGAAAGTGACACTTTTTGCGCAAATTTTCATCGCACATAGGCGTCGGTGTATACCTACATGACCGACGCTGACAATGACACTATTTTTTTTTGATCTAAATTTGGATTTCGCGGCCGACTTTCAGCGTCAGTTTGTTATAAACCACCGACGCTGAATACAAAGCGGTACCCGTGTCTGGCTGGTCTTTGAATATAGACGTCGGTTTGCTTAAAAAACCGATGCCTAACATATAAGGCGTCGGTTTTCCTTAATAACCGACGCCCAGAAAAGTGACATTGAATGCTATTTCTGTAGTAGTGACTCATTACACTTGTGGATGAATGAGATGCTGGAAAGACGTCTAGCCTAAGACGTTAAAGAAGGGCGCTTGTTGGGAGGCAACCCAACCATTGGTACATTAGGATAGTTTAATTATAGTCATAGATTGCTTTCATTTCGTTTAAATTCTAGTGTAAAGAAGATACCTTGATCCGTTTGTTCAATGTGCAGGCACAGGAAGGGTCGATACCATCGAAACACTGGTCGATGGTATCGACATAGGTTCAGGTTGACAGCTGCAAAAATTGCTCTGAGTCGATACTATCGACGGTCCCGTCGATGGTATCGACATACCTACAGGCAGGTTGCACAATAAATGTCGATGGTATCGGCATGCCAGTCGATACCATCGAGATCTCTGGAGAAGTTCAGAACGATTTGTCTCAGTCAACTCGATACCATCGACGGCCTCGTCGATGGTATCGACATGGTCACAAGTTGAAGTGAAAAAGTGGCGGTGTCACAATGAAGTCAAGTCGATACTATCGACATCTGTCGATGGTATCGATATCCATGTCACCGATCCACGCAAAGACATCGACGGCGATCGCGAGTCCACGTCAGCGATCCGGGTGCTGCATCGATACTATCGACTTGCGTCGATGGTATCGACAGGTCAGCAATCCGGGTTTCCCGATCCAGCAAACGTCAGCCGTCGATACTCGCGAGGGGGGCGGATAGCAGCGAGACGTGTCGATACCATCGACCCGCGTCGATGGTATCGACGGGTCAACAATAGCGCCGGCCAAGTCTATATAAGGAGAATTGCAACGTCATTTGACGTCACACCTTCAGAGCAAACTTCCTCCTTTGCGCCGAGCACTCTCCCTGAGCCCTCCAAGACTGAAGAGCAGCAACATCGAGCAAGGATCTTCACCGAACGGAGAATCACTTCTCCATCTTACCCGAGCTCTGTTCTTCTAATCCCATCTTTCTTGCAACAATGGTGCACACCGCCGGATCATCGTCCTCGCGCACGAATCCCATGGAGATCGTGGAGTTTGTTCCACCCCCTACTGCTTCTGTCTCACGTCCGCGCCTGGTTCACCCATCCATGGAGGTGAAGAAGGTCTATGAGGAAATCATGAAGCGGAAGATCGAGCCGACCCGGTATGTGGACCGGGATATGATCCGCGATCTTGGATTCGAGGCCAACTTGGCCTATGTGCTGAAGGGTCAAGCATGCCACACCAGCAGAAGGCCAGACGAGCTGGAGTACCATGCGGATGGGCAGCCGTTCTTTGGTGAATGGCCCACCTACAAGGAATTGGTGGTGGAGTTTATGGCATCCCTCGACGTCTGCGTCGTGCCCAACGACGTGGTTGCATTAGATCGTGAGTGGATCAAGGGCCGGGTATCGTTCCGGCTGTTCAACATCAACTACAACATCACTCTTAAGCAGTTCAACAACATCTTTAATTGGAACCACTCCCAACATGATCACCGGCGCCTAGATTCCCGCACCGACTACGACAAGATCTTCGCCGAGCTAGTCACAGTGCCGGCGGGAAAGACAGTGAGCTACCACAATGCTGCGGTAGCGGACTTCGAGCATCCCTTCGTTCGGGTCTTACACCGGATGTTGAGCCTTACGTTCTTTGCTCGGAGTGATTTAGCATTGAGCAAGTTTCAGGAGAGCGACCTTTTCTTCCTCTACATGCTCCTGAAGCGATAACAATGCAACTGGGGTGCGTTTTTCCTGCAACGCGTCCTGGCGGTGAAGAGGAGTACAAGGAAGGCTCCGATCCATTTTGGTGGGCTCATCACCAAGTTGGCGCACTACCTCGGGCTCAACTTCTCCACCATGACGTCGATTTCCACGAGGAGTAAGGTGAACGTGCAACATCTGCACCGTTCAAACCTTATCCTTCTACGGGATGGGTTGGCGTACGCACACTGCCACGTCAACCATGCTTATCAGGAGTGCGCACTGCCGGACGCCGTCTTCCACATCGAGGGCGCACAACACTTCCGGTGGCCGATCATAGCCGTCGAGTCTGATGAAGAAGAAGGCGGTAACGACGACCAAGAAGGCGAGGCTGAGGAGGAAGAGGAGGCTTTCACACCTCTTCGCGCACGAGTAGCACCACGGAAGCGTCCTAGGATGCATCCGGGTGCGTCTTCATCATCACAGCCCCTGCCGCCATCACCACAGCCCTCGCAGCCAGGCGAGGATGTCTACTCAATGCAGGGAATGTACACGATGCTGCAGGACATACATCAGACACAGCAGCATCATCTAGAAATGTATACCGGTATTCAGGATACTACAAACCTGTTACTTGACAACCAAAGGGCGATGTTCGAGAATGAACGTCTCCTCCTCGACAACCAACAGCAGATACACAACCGGTTGCAAAGGATGGAGATGCAACAGGAGCCCTTTTACGACCATTACTGGAGTCAGAGCTACTTTGGAGGCTATCCACAGCCTCCGCCGAGGACCCATTATGATCCGAGCTTCCAGGGGGAGTATCCTTCTTGGGATCCTACGGCCCCACAGTACCCACCTCCGCCTCCACAAGAATGATCAGGGTATCTCTGTTCCACTCTTAAGTTTGTTTTTGACTATGAGGCCATAGTCAAATTCAAGCTTAGGGGGGATAGTTGGAACAGCTCTATCTTTTCTTTTATTGTTTTTAGTTTTTAGCAGTGTTATTTGTTTCTTACATTTTTAGTTTTGGTAGGATCCACGTGCTATCTAGTGTAACTGTGGATGTCGTAAAAGTTTGTCATTTTGCTGTTAAATTCATGGGAAATTTAAGGGAAATTTAAAAATTTTTGTGTCCTTGGATAGCTTGACTTGGTTGTCCTTGGGGAACTTATCCTACGAAAATGATTGATTATGTCAACTTTAAAACAAAATTTCACACCTATACTCCTTTTGACTCATGAAAAGTGGATAGTAACGATTGTTTGAGCCTAACCTAACCAAATGGTAATGAGACCTTAATTGGATGTAAGAGAGAGAACCCTCCAAACCACTACACAGGTCAGTAAGGAGGGACACATAATATCTTTCTAAGGTTCAGTCATTTAATCTTGTGATCATTCCACGTCATTTTTCCATAATCCACCTAAGAATTGGAAGTAAAGTACAATTTTAATTCCTTCTTGTGTGCATAGCATTTAGATAAGACTTGCATTGATATTTTCCATACGTTTGCATAAAAAGAAAAAAAATATAGGGATTCATGCACATTACCTTTAGGTGCATGCCATGTAGTTGCACTCATGACTTTCATGCATAAAGTACACCATGTATCTCAATTTTTCCTCAAAAGTGATCTAAACTGTTCCATACCTTCGAAACATTGCAAAGATTTCCAAGCATGAAGTAAATAGCCCAATACACTTATCTCTAAGCAATTATGGATACGTGGGCTAAAGTGAAGAAAAAAAATCTGAAAATCTGAAATAAAGAAAAAAAATTTAATTAGAAAAAAAAAAAAGAATTTAGAAGAAAGTGGAATAAGAGGGAGAAAGGAACATGATATCACTCGCATTACAGGAAAATTGAGTACATGATGTGGCTTATTTAGATTTCAATCTCATTTTGAGGTGGAAGGTTAGTGCATGCATCATTTCACCCAATTTTAGGCATTAGGGCATTTTTAATGTGCATTGGCATCATTTAGGACATTTTTGTTTTATGCATGTTGAAATTGTACAATACTTCCAAGTTCTTCCATGAAACACCCATTTCCATCCACCCGTTGCTCGGATTGGTAGGCCACCGTGAAATTCTCCTCACTAATGATTATCAGGAGAACTGCTTCCATGTAGATGGTAGTTAGGGCGAGCAACGTAGTATAGGCGATCACAAGATGCACCAATGTTGAATCAACGAATTTTATTATGTTGACTGCCTTATGTGATAGTGTTCATCGGTTTGAAGGATAATTTCTCTTATTGATGATTATTGTCGCCTTTAGGGTAATTACTGTTCTGTGGTTAGAGAAGGCCGGTTTGAGAATGTTCAGTGGGAGTCACATGGGATGTTGGGTTGGTGTGTTGATTTTTAGTTGACATCTGCAATTCTATTCTAAGGATTAGTTGCTTGAGGGCGAGCAATGTTTAAGCTTAGGGGAGTTTGATGCGATGATTTTGAGTCGCATTTATAGACCTTTTTCATATGTGTTTTGTGCTCTAATTAGTCATTTTTTATGGATAATATTGCATAATTCACTCATTTCGGTCTTTGCCATCATTTTATGTCAAATCCCCTTAGTTGTATCATTTTGAGCATTATTTATCATATTATCATAATTTGTGTGGATTTATTTGGTCTTGTCTTGAAATTTCAGGAAAAACAAGTATCTGCTTCCGTCGATACCATCGACCAAGCCACAAGTTGCCAGCCGAGAGGAGCAGCACAGAGTCGATACCATCGACACTTAAGTCGATGGCATCGAGATCCCTTCAGGTTGCTGGCGAGGAATCCGTCGATACCATCGACCCAAGTCGATGCCATCGACACATTGAGGCTACAACGTCGCTAAACGACAACAACCGACGCTAAAGAGAGTCGATACCATCGACCCTAGTCGATGGTATCGAGATGATCACACGCACTTAGACGAAAAGAAAAGAAGGCTGCCACTAATACGCTGGGTCGATACCATCGACCCGCGTCGATGGTATCGACGCCGACAGATATGCGTTGGATTCGTTTTGATCTCAATCGGACGGCTGGAGTTATTTGACGACCTAATTAGGGACTTATACCTAATGACGGCCGCCGACATGAGGGGATCATCTAATTTGTCATTGCACGAGTGTCGAGAAAGGAGAGAGAGGAGAACGGAGGCCAGAAGCTCATCCCTGTCGATCCGGACGCTGCCGAAGACGAATTTCACCACCGAGAGGCGGGAAAGCTCGTGTTCTACGCAAAGGATCTACCGGTTCTCCTCCGTTCAGGGGTTTTCCCACTTAATTCACGTTTTTCTTATGAATTCCCCTATTTCTACCATGTATTTGTGCAAGATGAACATGCGGGGCTAATCCCCTCTATCTTTAGGATCGGGAGTAGCCCGGGAATGCATTGTATGACAGTTTTATATTAATAATTCATATTTTCTCTCTTAAATCCGTGGTATAGTTTCGTTTTCTCTATATATTGTTATGCTTGATCACCATAATAATAACTTAATGCCCTTAATCACTTCGACAGAAGGATTAACGGTTGAAAAGAGACGAAACCTACATTAATCGATAAATCCCTTGACAAAGGAGGTGTAAAATTAATGGTGGAAACTGAGAGATCGTTCGTAATGCGCTTAGGGAAATGATTACTACGACGGTGGAATCAACCTAAACCTAAGTAGTGAATTACACCACGACAGTGGGTAATTCTGTTTTCAGGCCACTACCCGGATAGAGAAAGAAGAGTGAGGAATTATATAAAACCTAATACAATGTTGACCCGCGGTGAAACCGCAATCCTAAAGATACCCTTTTGAATTGATTAAATTAACCTTTAATCGATTGTTTTCTTTGTTTCATTTTATTTTCTTTTAATTTCTACAACAAACCCTACTTTGTCATCCAGCCTAGCTGATTGCAATTAGTTAGTAGGAGTCTCCAATAATTCACGTATCCCTGTGTTCGACTCAGGCCTCACAAAGGCCTATATTACTCGACGTGTATACTTGCGTTTTAGCGCGTAGTAAAATACACGTCATGGGGGTGGTAGGTTGAGGACATATCCTTGTCATCCACAATGCAGATTGTCGAGGTTGGCTATGGTCATGCCTCATACATCTGATGTGATTGAAAATGGCTGCGGTCGTGTCTCTGTGATTATAACATGATGTGATTAGAGGACAACTGTGGTTGTACCTCAGTGATTGGGTTTGAATACCCTAGTTTCTAGTGTCATGACCTGTACCAAGGGTGGACTAGTGGTTAGCAGCTTGACAATATGTCATTGTGGTGGTAGCTTTAACTGATATGTCACTGCTTTTTTACTCATACTGACCGAGAGGAAGAGATCTTAGGATACTGGCACTCCTAGATCTTGTACAGAACTGAGTAGCCCTTCCAGGGGTCGGTTGGACTTTGAATTGTATGATTCAAATTCCCCATGGCATAATAAAAGATGTAATACAGCCGTGTAGCATATTTGTTTAGGGTTATACACAATGTTTCACATTGGATGATAACCCTTATTTATTATCTTTACATAAAGATGATGCTTAGCGCAATTAAGAGATAGTAGATATAATTAGGTTGTGGATATGCTTAAGATTGTAGATGCGTACATACATGAGCTATGCTTGTGTTGATAACTATACTGCTACTGCTGATTATAATCATGATGCTAGCTATCTTATGTTGTTAGCTCTTCTTATGATGTTGATATGTTCAACCAATTAGACATGGTCATGTTGTTAGCTATGTCATTAGACTTGCTCATGATGCTAGATATGCATATGCTACTGAATTGCTTATATTGTCAACAAGATAAAGGATGATAGTCTGGCTAATGACGATAGTTATTATCTGCTCATTTATGTATTTTGTTAATCATCAGTGTTGTTGAGATTATTTGTTATATCTGATTAAACTGCTTAACAGTTTAATTACTTAAAAATGTTGTAATCAATAAATGTTGTTGGAGGTTATATCTCTTACTGGGACATGGGTCTCACCCGTGTGGTTCGCCACATTTTTTTTGGTGATCAGAAGTGAAGAAAACAAACATGTAGCAACAAAGAGGAGCTATAGTAACTAATCTTTGAGAAAGTTGATTAGATGTCTAGTGTGTCCTAGAGTTGTCCATGTACTCTCCAGTCCGGGCAGGAAAAGTTTGTATGTGGTGTTTCAAACAAATCAGACTTTTGTTAGCATATTAATGCTTATTTGTGTGGCATATACAAATATTTTTCTCCTGTGTATATATGTGGTGGCTAAGATGATAGAACAATTTGTATCAAATTCTTGTCATAGTCTGGATAAAAGAAAGATGTTGGGCTCTTATGCAAAGGTTTTTGAGCATGTGCTGACGTTGAAATCGGTTTTAATTTACCCATATTTTTGGGTATGTTGTTAATTGGTGATTGATTGGGTTTTATGTTTTGAGTAGTCTCATTTAGTGTAACAAGTTCTCACAGATTTCATCTTGACTTCATGATTGGAAAGATGAACCCAAGGAAGATGAATCTAGGAAAGACAAATTAGGGAGATACATATACAGACTCTAGACGATGATGAAGATGCTAGATATAGACATGATGGAGATGTAGATGATGATACAAATGGAAGCAGACCTATAGAGAGAGAGGGTGATGGAGATGGTCCTACAGAGAGGATGATGGAGATGGTCTTGGGCTAGACATCCTGGATTGAGCATTCGCCCACTGGGAGAAGACATTGGTCTCTTTCTCTATAGGGTTAGGTTAGATGCTCTGATACCATGTAGAAGTGAAATGATATTGATGATATTTTAATAGTGTATTAACTATGTGATGGATATAATAGAGCCCCTCTTCTTTATATGAGAGAAGGTAGACATGACACTGGAGACTTCCATGCCTGACTAGACTCTATATGAGCCTACAAAATTCCATACCATACATCATATGATATGATATGACTTATACTTCTAATGAACTAAAGCTTAGACAACCCCTCACCCTGATGGATTTAGTGGAATTTTCTACAAAGCATCATGGGAAGTTATTGAACAATATGTTGTAGATGTTGTTCGAAACTTATTAAGAAGTGGAAATATATTAAAGGAAATAATATACCTAAATCCTCAAGTGAGAAGAGCTAATAGTAAAAAATATTAGTGCCAAATTGCTTTAAGCGATTTCATGTACATTCCCCCCCTCTAAAGTTATATCTAAAAGGATCCAACCCATCTTGCATTTTGTGATCATCTCAAATCAAATAGCTTTTACTTAATGGAGAAGCTTTTTAGAGGATCCTATTCTTGCAAATGAACTGATAAGTGACTTCCACGAATCCTTATGGGAGTGCTAAATTGTGCATTGAAGTTGGCTTGGTGGAGGTTTATGTTATATTAAGTGCCCAAATCTTATTTAGTGCATGAAGTCTCGAGATTGTTGGATAAATTTGTATTCCTACTATTATGAAATCTACAGGTGGACCTACTTTTTAGCATTCCTCTATAAATTCAACCTATGTGCACTCTACCTTTGTTCAATATTTCTCTAATAGAAGTGTACAAAGATCTAATGGAGTATAGGGATCCTTAGGTCTTATACAAATCTAGTATGGGCTTCTCAACCACTAGCTAGTTGTTTAAGTTGTATCACATCTCAGCCACTAGCTAGTTGTTTGAGTTGTATGCCTCAAACTACCTAGAACATTATAAAATGTGTGACTTAACCATGTACTATATCTTCTTAGTTTAATTAAAGAAACACTTTGATGCGTTGTTATTATGATTTCCTTCCCTATAAGTACTATCTAGAGATTCATAAACTAATCTTGTATCTATATTTACTTTGGCATATGCTCAATATAGTATCGTTACCTATTTAAAAACCTGGCTCATTAATATCTTATTTAATAATCAGCCTATAAGTAATTAATGTTGTCAAATCATGTATCATATTATCTAGACTTGAGTCTCCCCATGTGTTTTTCACATCTTTTAGGTGACCAAAAGACATGTTTTGGTGGTGAAGATTCATCATTTGGAGGATGTTTTTATTTTGGAGGTTGATGATTCCTTTTTTGAGTAGCATGTTAGAGTTATCCATGTACTCTCAGGTCCATGTAGGGAATTATATATTATTTGTATCTTATACCTAGTTATCTTGGCTTATATGCCATGTAACATTATACATTTTGTATATATAACATACATACTCTTATGTTTACATGTGTGAGTAAAGTTACTGAGCAGTATAAGTTGTAAAGATTCATGTTGGATATGGATGAATGGAAATGACTTTGTTGCAATTATGTTGTGGTTTTAATTTAGAATTTTTATTTTATGTTTTATATGTACAAGTTTAGGATAATGATGCTTGATTAGTGACAATTTACATTTTGTTTTCAGTAGTCTCACACTTGTGTGGAGGATGATCACATCCTCCTTTTGATTTTGATTGTGTTAGTTAAAAGGGATATGGGTGATAAGGGATTTGGCATGGGTTTGTGTGAGATTTAGAATATATGGAACTCATTCAAAAGATAAGAAACCCTAGTTTGACCCACTTTTGAGCTTCTATTTTTGTGACCAGTAAGCATGAAACTCCTTTTATTACTTATGAATTGCATAATACTTAAGAATTACATAGATTAAGAGATTGGAAAAAAGAACAAGCTATATATACAAATTATTTGACACAAAAAATGGTCTAATCTTAGCAATATCAATATGATGGTATTACTTTGAAATTATATATGATTCCTTTCCTTCCAAACATGATAAAAACAGTGATGCAAGAAAAATGGCATCTCATGTTTTAGTTTGCGGTAGCAATAAAAAACTATGTAAATATGTATGTACCCCATCCTTTAGTGATAGTTGTCCTCAATATAACTTTATTATATGTAAAATAAATAAAAATGGTATGCACTTCCATAATCAACTTTAAAAATAAAGAATCTTGACACAATAGCATAGACAAAGATCCCATGACATCTACTATAGCTATCTTGTGCAAGCAAATCCTCCATTTAATATAAGTGAAGCCATTGAATTGATTCAAGCATAAGAAGAGATACTACCATGCTTCCTTCTGCTCTCCTTCCTCCTGTTCAATGACGAACTCTTCTTGACCCAAGATATTGTGTCTAGATAGTCAGTCCCCTGTGATAAAAAAGACCATAGAAAGCTTGGGGAACTATGTGCTTTAATTTATTCTATATATCAGTCAAATCGTCCTTTGGTTGGATCCCTACATGCAAGCTCTCATTAGAGAGTTGCATGCAGGTGAGGGAGCAGACATGACAAGACTCATGGTCGAGGCAAGGTTCTATTGGCCTCACCTCAAGCGTGTTGTGGCACACATTGTGGCACAATCTTCTAGTCACATTATATCTCCATAGAAAAATAGCACACTGCAATTCCAAATTAGTAGATCTGATTATATTACCACAATCTTTTGTTTAGTAGACGTCATATTGTTTATGAAAGTAGATTCTTCCTTGCTGAAAATAGAGATCCTTTCAGTTACTACCCTAAATTCCATAAAACTATGTCTACTAGTTGTGTTCCAGTTCTTGTTAAGAATAAAATTCTCTAACTTGCCTAAGGTCTCGACACCAAGCTTCATAATATTATATGGATACAAAGTATTGTGAAGAAAAATATAGCTATACAACAATGTCCATATATATGGGGGATCCCATTCTTTCAACATCCACAAAGGGGTAGGCACCTGGTAAAGTCTGCAAAGAACATGGCTTACATGCACTTATTCAAGCCCATGATCATATTGTCTTATGTAATTCAAAAATGTTATGGCGGAGTGATGGAGGTTGCTGCAAGTGGCAAGCCCATGATTGCGACAAAGTCTGCCCACATTTCAAGTGATGAATATAGGAAATCCCTATTCCAAGGGAGGGGGATATTTGCTCGCACAACGTGTTGTTGTGAGGATTCATGAATGCAAATATGAGAAAACTTGCTCATGGAAAGTGGTTGAAGTAATAGGGAACTATTAAAGATGGAGTTAGGAGAAAATGTTTATCTCACACAAATTGGAGCTCTTCAGAGACCATTCTATCTCATGGGAAAAGGGAATCATGTAATTCATGAAAGATGAGTATGTACAATGTTTCCCTGATTGTGCTCCATGATTTTTGGGTGTTTCGTGTCCTAAATGCATTATATATATGGGTTTGAATAAGTGATTGTTAGTAGATATGATTATCTAACATGCTTGATCAGAGTAAGATGATAGACATCAATATATTTATACATATATTAGACTTATAGACTAACGTAATCCCTTACTCTTTAATGAACATTTTTGGCCATTATTCAATGTAAACCTCTTTAGAAAAAGGCCCCTATTCATTACAATCATTTAACACATCCCTAGATCTTGGCCTTACCGTAGAAGTCTTGCATTCTATTGGCCCATAGATTAAAGTAGGACGATAATGATGAGAAGCTTCACAAAGCCTAAGAATAAGCTTCACGAAGCCTAAGAATACATATCTTTTCCTGTATCTAGACTCTTCATTATATGATAACTATCTTTTTTTAAATCTTTTGCCCTTGCATTGGGTTGTTTTTTATCACTCATATCGTATGATTATTGAGCATACAATAGAAAGGCTAATTGAGACTCAAAACTCTATTATTAACATATACATCTAATTTTATTGCTATACAATAACATCAAAATTATGTAAATAGACATTGGCTAATTGGGACTCAATGCTTGATTATTAATATATTCATCTGTTTGTTATTATTATACAACAACATCATAATTCTAAATATTATAGTTCCCACAAACAATAATCTCAAGTACTTGATCTTGTTTTTATCCCTTGTTTATTTACATCTAAATATCATAGAAGTTTTGTGCCTTATATGAGCTCTCCACTTGTTGCCCCTCCATGTCTAGGCTGGTTCACTATCACCTCTTACAAAGCTGCAGACTTGAGGCATCGTAATTTTCACTCTCATCTTTTTTTTCCTAAATTAAAAGAGAAATATTTCTCTTTCCATCTCACAATCCATAATAAAACTGCGAGAGAGTCATAAATCAAGATACACTTGACCATCAAAATATGCAAACCGCCTCTAATCCTTTATTTTATGTTATAACTTACACTATCTTTTATATACTCAAAGATCATGTAACCTACTACAACGTGGTACCCCCTCTTTAACAACATTCTTCAAATGGTAATCAAGGTTTCCATTTGATTATCCTGTAAAAAAAACTTTGGAATGGTAATCAAGGTTTCAATTGATGATCCTAGGAAAAATAACTTATGGCTTTGTTGAAGACTTGGAAGTATATTACGTTTTGCAGAAAATGTTTCCAACTCTTTCCCCCGGAAAAAACAAACAAAAACACATGGATGGCCGAGAAAGAGAAAAGCTGCCATGCCGTGCCACTAGTGTTCCGAGCAGCGGACTGGACTGTGATTGGAAGCGGCGTGGTCTTCCAAAATCCAAAGCGATCCGGCGAACTACAGCTCCGCCGGCTCTTCCTCAAACCCTTGAGGCGAACGAGAAGGAGCATATGTGGATGGCACATTCCTACCCGAAGCTTCTCCATCGCCAGCCATGAGGTCTGGTTAGTGTCCATCCTCGCTGCACTCACATTCTATCCAACCGCTGCGTCGAGGATCTCAACAGGAGCATTTTTTCTTTGCCGCGGTTAACCATTGCTTGTGCTGTGCGTGAAAAGTGTTCTACTTCCATTCAAAAATTCTTATATGGTTGGCGCAGGATTTCAGGATAGCGACACGGGATCTCTGTACGGTGGGGAGAGCGTCAGCGGGACCAGCAGCTTCCGTAGATCCAGATTTGGTGCGTATAAACGGATGCCTAGTTTTTTTTTTCTTCTAGTTTTCTCAACTTGCTATGACCTTATAGCTGGGTTCTGGTCGCATTGCGTCATCGTTGGTTTTGCCTTTCCAAGTCGTTTTCCGCTGTAGCTCCTAGTGGTTCTTAGCACTTTAGCTGTTACTGGCGGCATTACCAGGAATAGAGGCAGTAGGAGCGCATACTTTATCAACGAAATTTTAAATTTAAATAAATAAGAAATCAAAGATTTTCACAACCAAAATTTCTCCCTCACTTTGTCTCGTGCAAGTAGAGCATCGCTTTTAAGTTGTAGTAGTTTTCTTTAAACATCTTTTGTCCAAAATAATCGTCCATTGGGATACAAGATAAACAGCATCAATAAAAAAATAGGATCTGCTCTGAGCTCATATTTATTTGTTCTTTTTATGGAAAACTGACAAAGCATGTTAAGATGGTATCCCTTGATTTTTCTTATTTGCTGATGATATTGTGCACATTGATGAAAATAAAAAAATGAAACTACAAAATTGAATTTCGGAAGAAAGACATTGAAATCTGATACAGACAAGTAGAAGCAAAACAGAGTATATGCATTCCAATTTCAACTAACCTGATGTGAGTATCTTAAGTCCTCTTACTCTTCTTGTTGCTGGATAAAAAAAACACAGAGGTCTCATCTTTTGTGTTTTTAGGTTGGGGGTATCGGAGGGAAGGATGATGATATGCTGTATGGATATCATGGTTGGTGTGATGTAATGTAGCCAATATAACGCAATGATGACTGACATGTCCAATGTTGTGGGCAAGTGCATGCATATCAACAGTATAAGCGGTTTAAAGTCAGTACACTACTTAAGGCAGTTTGAACAAATGATATAACAAGAAAGGTGGGCTAGGACATCAACTAATAGGAAGCATAGGCAAATACAGAATTTAATAATCTTCGGTTGTGCTGAAAATACTGCAAATGAGTAATAAATCCGAGAATTTGGAAAAATCGCAACAAATATAATCATCTACTCCGGAAAAATTTGTGCAGAATGTGTTTGTGTGTGTGTGTGTGTGTGTGTTTGTGCATATAAGTGTTAAGAGTGTGTGTGTGATTTTGTATTACACAGACACACATACATAAGGCTTATGCAGATGACATCTTTAAGGAGCTAGAAATTCTTATTTGGAACCCCAGCTGACTATTTTTTCATCTTTCTCTCCCATTTTGAAGGAACTAGAATATTACATCAACTACTTAAGTTTATTATTATACAAACACAAAAAAATATATCTTAACATATACAACAAAACAAACATCATTATTGATCAGTATCAAGAGTAAAAGTATCATCGTCAACAATTGCATTATACTCATAAAGTTGCTACTACTTCCCTTATTCCTTCGATTCATCATTTTCATTGTTTTGAAAACGACAATTAACATCTAGCTTCTCTAAACCAATATGAAAAGCATCTTGTTTCTCAATCCCTGTATACACATGACACATAATTCTCCACCCTTTCCAGGTTAAGGCGCTTTCTTCTTTTGGTATACCGAACATAAAAAACAATTAAATTTTAGTTCACAAGAAGGATGATAATGGAATCCTCAACTTCTGCGATAACTTGAGATTTCACACCAAAAATCCCACCAAATTCCTATTGAGAAGAAACAAATCTTCTCAGCAACTTAGAATTTTTACTTTTGAGGATAAAGCGGAAGGAATGATGTGAATTTGAGTCTTACTCGTGTCAATGGTAGCAAGAGAGGCAATTGTTAATGAGGTAAGACTTCAAGATATTCAAATGGTAGTTAAGAAGCTCCTTAGCCAACTCTTGCCAACATGTCAACTACCGTTTTTCATCCCAATCTTTTTCTAAGGTCTTGCTTTACCTCATAATCTGTTATCACACTTTTTTGGTAGTGCAATAAAGGGTCCTAGTACGCAACAAAAACATGAATGGCACTACACACAGGTTTATCTAATCGGGCATCAATTATGTTTCAAGGGTTTGTATATCTCTGTCTTCCAGTTAAAAGTTTATTTTCGCAACTTCTTTATCTGTGTAATCCCTATTACAAGTGACCACAAGAAGAGTCATCACCTTTACCATTCTTAAAATTTCAATTAAATGGCCATCACACAAACCAGAAACCTACCAGAATTCCCAAACACTCTTATCTTGAATAATGTTTCATATTTTACCCTGTCTTCACTTTCCGACTACAGTAGATCTATCCTAAGCAAAAGTAGAAACCATAAACTTTAAACTCTTGTTCTTGCAATATGCTTCAGGTGAAATCCAAACTGAAATTTGCAAATGAATTTCACTACTTTTTGGCAATAGTATGGGCAAGAAACATTTTCTAACCACCATGTTCCTTTAGGATTAGGCATAGTCTTACGCATAGCTATTACTTACTATATTAGAACATTTTGCTTCAAGTAGAGCTTACGTACTGCCATTATCGGCCACATATCCTATATAGGCTTCACAGCATTTGAGGATCACTCTCCTTGTTAGCAGACGGGATAGAATTGAAATGATATTGACCATCCTTTGTGGCTCCAACAATGCATAAGGATTTCAAGAACAATAACCAATCAGGAATTAGGACCAACAGGATACTGTGGGGCTTATTCCTCTCAAGTACCATCTGATCAAGCATTAAACACAAGTGTGCAACCAGAAAACTGCCAGCTATCGTTTGAAGAACTCACGATTGACTCAATATCATGATATATTCATCCAACACAGTATTCTGAAAACCGTCCTAGATGGGGGGTTAAGTTGCTGTTGAACTATGTCCTCTGGCTGCTTAGATCTGGCATAAGGTGCTAGTTGAGTGGGCTGGCCAAAAGCGACATCCGAACCCCGCCTAGAGAGATTAATCACCAGACCTGGGATCTAATTGAGGTGCTAGCTTGGACCAGTCTAGTGCACCAACCAGGATAAGGCCCTAATCAACTCCCTGCCTACCTAATATTGGTCCATACAGCTGAAAAAAGAAAAGTCTGACGGTCTTCCCCTTTCCCTGCCTCCATGCGATACCTCCAACTGCAGGGAAGCAAGGGTTTTGGCCCGATCTATTTTCTAAATTCTTTTGTGACCGATAAGTGACCAATTTGGATGGCGGTTCGTCTCGAGCAGCTCCTATGGCATTTTCTCGCTGTGCACTATTCACCGCCGCTGCTTATCTGTGCCGCCTCCTCTCATTGTCTTCAACATGTGGAGGTCTCCTCTGTTTTTGTATCTCCGCTGGCTTTCCCAAGCATGCATTAACTGATCGAGGTAGCCACAAAGAGTAAGAACTACTACACTACTTACTATTAAATACATATGCACTATGATGTTTGCAGGGATATTTAAATGATTCTACTGTATGCTACTTATATAATATACTGTATAGTAACCATGTAAACTACTCTTTGATATGTATATACATGAATATGGTGTAGTATACTGCTATACTTTTTTAAGAATTATTCCTACACTAGTAAAAACAGTAATAATTATATAGTGTACTGTTTACTAGCTAACTCTATGCTTAACAGCCTTCTGTTTGCTTGTTATAGAGTATGCAATTATCCAATTATATAAAATAGTGTAAAGATTACTAGTTCAAAACATACTGATTAGTAATTACTAATTATATTTGTATTATTTACTAAGTAACACATTATTTATTATACAACTACTGACATCAACAATGATATTCTACAATTATGATTTAAACTAGCAACATTGATGCTTAGACTGAGTATACTATTTTAGACCATTAGATGGGTCTATACATGTATGCATCTTCAAATACATGTAAATATACATAGAAAACTTCAGTGCCTACATTTTTCTAGAAGTACCTACTTAAGCGCCCATTTGGCACTAAAGCATGTACAAGTTCCATTTGCCCGGCTTCTGCTTCATGCCTTTTTATACATAAATCCAACAATTGTGCCCTGCTGTCTCACTGCTAGATGTTTCACAATTAAGGGCTATAGTTCATAACTAAGGTTGTACTCAAGGTGTAGCATAAGCTTGTGTAAATTTAACAGTTAGGAGTATCTGATGCTAGATTGTTAGCTGCAGTTTTTCTTAAGAAGTTGTTTTTGTCATTTTCCTTTTCTCTTTACTTCATACAGTGCAACTGCATAAATTTTGGTACCCAACCGTTCCTACTTATATATTTCAACCTCAACTGCTACTTCAATTGTAGAGCCTCTTACTGGACTAGGCACTTTAGAACTCGCACTTTTTGATTATAAAAGTTAGTGACCTTCTGGCTTCTGCTTCTTTGATTCCGGGTGCTATAAATAGGATCTTTCCATCTTGGCAGTTTTCTGCCACCAAATAAGTCAAGGGAAATTCTAAATACTAGGATAATATGATATCATATCATCATGAATGTGAATCCGGTTTTTTAATTTCTAAAGCTTCTTAACAGTATATACTCTATGAAAAAAGATGAGAGTATGTTTTTTGAAGGATTAGATCTTTCGAGATATATTTTAGAAATTTAATGTTTACATTATTTCAGCAGGTTTTACTCAGTGGCAAAACTCTAAATAAGATTGCAACTATTCTAATTACAAATATAATGCAAGCATCTAAATAAATGCGGCATGTTGAAATTTAGAAGAAATGAATCCATATAGTTGCTACAACAAAATCATGGAGTGGGGGAGGCAGAGGAGTGCGAGCAATAGGAAGAGGAGAATGGCAAGGCGTCTTGGCTCTCTCCTTTGCGTAGGAGGACGGGGAATGAGTTGCCTTGGCATCTTCATTCCAAATTGTGAAGTGGCATCTGTAGCACTTCAATGCCGTAGAGGGAACATGCGACATGTGAATTTATGTACGTAAAGGAAGGAAATATGGAGAGGGGGTAAGATGCATAAGAGAAGAGGGGAAGAGTCAAGGAAGAAGATGGGGCCACATACCTGTTGGATCTAAGGGCTCTAGAGGGGGGGGTGAATAGAGCTATAAAATTTCTCACAAAACAGATTTGACCTTCAAATTATATCAATTTTAGAGCAATAGCTAGATGTCAATTTGAAGTCCTATCTAACAAGCATAGCAAGGATGAGAGAGATTGATAGCAAGCACTTGACAAAGGGATGTAGAGTGGTTCCACACTTCAAACTAGAAGTGAGTCAGTCCACTACCTAGAGAGGTCAACCTTTGGGACTTTACAAATGCTTTTCTCTATATTATCACCAAAGAGATTACAACACAAGGCCACCAAAGGACTTACCCATCCAACCACAAGGAGATATCCACCTTGCCAAAGAGCTTACTCACTTAGCTTGAGTCTTCAGCCTTCACCAAGGTCTTACACACTCAAGCTCAAGTCTTCCGCCTTGAAGGACTTTGCTTCTCCTCTTGGATCTTCAGCCTTTGCCTTCTCCTTCACCTGGAAAAGATCACCACCTCTTCATCAACCTTGAAGAGGACCAGCTACAACTCCTTCAATCGATGGAGCTTGCTTCACTTTTTCTTCATGTAGGAATGAGATAAGAAAGTTGGAGAAGATGAGAGCTTTACATGCACAAGGGTGGAGATTTCTTACGATATGTCTAACTCACTCACAAATCACTAAATGAAGTATAAACTAGAGAGAGAAAGGGGCTCAAGGAGTAGTAGCACTCTCAATTATAGCAAGGACCTTGAATGTATTGAAAGAGCAAACTTGGAATGAACTCCAAGGGGTCCCATTGCTCTCTTGAGTTGGGGAACACTTAGGGGCCGAAATATAGCCGTTTTCCTCAAAGCAACAGATCTATTTTCACCTCAAACAAGTCACCAACAATTATAATCACTTTTTCTGCGTTTTTCGTACAGTGCATTCGGTCGAGTTTCAATAAAGGTAACTCGACCGATCGACTAAAAGACAAACCCAATTTTCAAACTATCGGTCGAGTTTGTTCTGGGGAACTCGACCGATCAGCCAAAATTGAATTTGGTCAGTGAGTTGGTCGGTTGAGTTCTGTGAATGCACAACTCGACCAATGGCCATCTTCAGAAAATCAATCCATAATCTCGACCGATCAACAACCTGTGATCGATTTTTAAGTTGGCTAAAAAGTGATTAAAACTTGGTATTAAGTGTCCCACATTTTTTTCATCTTAGTTACAAGTCATATCATCAATACAAGTGATTACAAAATTCTTCTAAGGTCGTTTGAAGTGATTTCCTTATTAGTACACTTGCATTGCATTTGACTTGAACTTGGACAAGCTAGGGCTTGTGTAATTTGATCCTTTTTATGTACCTAAAGCCTGAATTCAACCTTGAACAAACATATTAGATACACATGAATGAAATGGTCAAGTCATTATCAAAATATGAACAATGTATGACCTCTAGGTCAACATTCTCCCCCTTCTTGACAATGACAAAACATTCCTCAATCATATTAAAAAGGATATTGAAGTTATATTTTTGCCTTGTGAATTGTAAGGAGCAATGTTCAAAATTTCGACGAAATCGTCGAAATTTTTGGCGAAATTTCTGTTTATGTGGCAATCGGACATCGAAATTGACTGACGAAATAGGCAAATCATCGATTTTTATAATTACTTTTTTATATACTATGTGCTAGCTAGAGCATATTTTTTTTGCATAGTTTTGTGTCTTTAAGTCTATATATTGTGTTTGCAAACTATAATGACTTAGTTCATTGATTTTGCCATTGAAAATTGACATAAAAAATCCTTATTGAAATGCCCATCGAAACAGTTCAAGGTCATTCACTAAAAAATGACGTGACCCCACCCCCACATATCCAATATGAAATATTATTACATATTTGAGTAGATCTACACTAGTAGATCATTCTGGTAAAATTTCATAAATTAATTCGTTTATTTTGCCGTCGAAACGCCAGGAACACATTTATCAAATTTCTGTTGAAATTTGTCGAAATTTCTATTTCTGTGGCCACCGAAACGGCATCGAAATCGGACATTTTCTTCCTTGGTAAGAAGTTTTAAGATTTGAACAATGTGAATTGCTCCCCCTCAATCTATGCTTATTTGAACCTGCATAGATAGTCTATCTACACAAAGCAATATAACACGTACATTCTATATGGTCCTTTAGCAAGTCACATGATAAAACATATAATGAACAAGAAAAGGATCACATAGGCAATAAAAGTATTATGGTTGAGCTTCAAAACATTGCAATTCTCTCCCCCTTTTGACATTATCAAAAAGGAAGGGGGGTAGAAGAGCATAAAAGCAGGTCTTCTCCAAGCACAACCAAACATATATCCAAAACATGCAATCTCAAAACATACACCAAACAGAGACTAGATAAACAAACAAGCTAAGTCATAATCAAAATATAGTGAAACATGGTACCATCGCATAAGATATAACAGATCAAAGAGTAAGAGTGCACAAAAGATAGATTACAACCTAGAATGCAAGTTCTCATAAAACAACTACAGGCGAAAACGATGAAAACGAAGATGATAAAATAGTACAGCTCGGATCATGTGCCCAGATGTTTCTAATACAAAATAGCCTAGAAAGATATATATGATCAGCAAACTAGACTAAAAACTAAGAACATCTAAACATCTAAGCTATCTATATCAAGAACATCATCATCCTCAGCATTAGACTTGTAGTCATCGTCTCCTTCTGAAGATGCAGCAACATCACCTTTATCACTGGAGTCACCAGCAGAACCACTAGAGCCATCACCATCGTCAGATGTAACACCATCATCCTCGCCATCATCGACATCCTCATCATCATCAGCAGTCTCGTCATCAGCCTGGTCCGGCATCTCTTCATCAACATAAGGTTCGAAGCGACGACCGAGCCAACGAGCATTCTGCTTATCCCAAGACGTACCAAAAGCAAAGAGCTCATTGGCCTGTGGGAAGGAAGGAGCAAAATCGCTAAGACTGGCAAGCAGAGTGGTCAAGGGGCCAACAAGTAAACGCAGGACGAGTGGGGCAGGTCCACCAGCAGCAGAGGGTGTAGGAGCAACAACAGAAGGAGCAGGTGCAGGTGGAGGGGCAGGGTAAAAGTGATTGTATGCATAGGATGCATAATCACTACCTGGGTATGGCTGATAGGCGGGGTATGGGTGTGCACAGGATAAGTTCATGGTAGACATGATTGAACATAAATCCTGATGCAAGTGTTCTTGGACCTTGAGGTTGTATGCCTGTTGATGTATCATATAACCCATGAGGGCTTCATTGGACACACGAAATGAGGCACGGCTAGGTCGGTAGGCTGAGGAGGCGGAGGTGCTCGGGTAGAGGTAGAAGCAGGTGCAGCTGAGGCAGAGGCAGAGGGTGAGGCACCAGGTGTGGTGGAGGAAAGGATAGACACATACTTCTGGATAGTGGTCTCACTAATACATACTCCTTTCCGGGCAGGTCTGTAATGGAAGTCATGGAAGAGAGATTTCTCAGTGGCGACCTGTAAAAGACCACATTTCAAGGCAGGGTATGGAGGGTTGGTGCCACAGTTATTCTTACCATAGTCGAAGCAAGTCATGCGGTGGAGGATGTATCTGGACCACTTGACTTCGACATTCTCTAAGATGCAGTTAATTATCACCGCAGTGTTCTCTACAATATCCGTTTAATTTTTTTTGGGGTGGATGTTGCAGTTGACCACTAGGGCAAGTATACACTTCTTGAGATCTAAGGCAGAGGAGGGTAGGGTACTCTTCTTCTTATAGGGGAACTGAGGTTTCTTCAAGTAACGATGGATGTCAGGGAGAGTGATATCGTATTGCTTGTAGAAACCCTCAGGGTCAAGGAGGTCAAAATACTCGCCATAATCCTTACGCCATGTATCATTCTCATCGACATCTGAAAAGAAGACATTCAAGATATCCTCCGAGACTTGGAACTTCTTCTCGGCTATCATAGATGTAAGGATGACTTGAATATTAGGAGAGGGTACAAGGGTGTCATAATTCCAACGCAAGTTTGCGTAGAATTCGTGAACGGCTTTCGTGCTAGTCATGGAGTTATGGAAGCACACACGTTCGACACCCAGGGCGGATAGGTGGTGAACTTAAAGCAACCTTGCCACTTGATCTATGACCTCTTGGCGTCTAGGGCTAGGCTCAAAGAGGGCTCCAATGGGAAAAGGACTCTGTGGAAGAAGACTCTTATACCGATTAACAACCTCATTTAAGACAAAGAAGGTCTCATCAAAGGGGATCAAGCGGGAGGACGAGGAGGATGGTGCACTGCTAGGGGCAGCTCTCGTCCTTCTATTAGGAGCCATGGAGGTGTAATGGAGAGGAAGAAGAGATCAAACACACTAAATACTCCACCAAAAACGTTCACACACTTAGGTTTAACAGGGGGAAAGGTCTTCCTAGGTCGGATTAGGGCTAGGTAAGGGAAGTGAAGGTCGAGGGTTGAGAGCTTAGTGCTTGAGAGAGTGGAATCGATCGACTTTCTCTAGTTGAGAGGGAGAATAGTCGGCCAAACCCAACTTAAGTGAGCTTCATCCCGACAATCGGTCGAGTTCTGTGAACTTGGAAACTCGACCGATTAGCCCTTTTTAAAAAGCTCTCGGCCATCAATCGGTCGGGTTTGTCCTGGGGAAACTCGACCGATGGTCAACCTGACCTAAAACCATCAAACTTAATTTCTAGCCATTTGAGTGCTAATTAAATTTATTTTTCAAGTTCATTATGTATATTAAACATACTTAGACACATATCACTCATCATTGGGTACTATTTTGCGATAAAACATGCATTTGCAAAAAAACCCAAAATAAGAGAAAAACAAGGCAAAATGAACATGAAAAACCGATTTTAAGCATATTAGCAAGCAAAGATGATCAAGATAGATACAAAACATATAGAATAGATGACAACTAGCTAGAAGGCATATCAAATTCATTCAAAGCAGTTATAAACAATTTTAATCTAATAAAATTAAATTGCTCTCTAGCTAGAGGTTTAGTGAAAATGTCCGCCAGCTAATTTTCCGTGTCCACATGCGTGGTATAGATATCCTTCTTGGCAATGTGATCATGAAGAAAGTGATGACGAACCTCTATATGTTTAGCTCTACTATGCAATATAGGATTGTAAGACAAGTTAATTGCACTAGTATTATCATAATAGATAGGAGAGACATCAAAATGAATGTTAAAGTCTTGGAGCATTTGCTTCATCCATAGGACCTGGGCACAATAATTCCCAGCTGCAATGTACTCAGCCTCGGTGGTTGATAATGCCATGGTGCTCTGTTTCTTGGAGAACCAAGACACCAAATATGGTCCTAGGAGGAAGCAAGTGCCACTTGTGCACTTTCTATCAATCAAACACCCTGCATAATCGACATCACTATAGGCTGCAAGAGTAAAGTCCCTTGACTTGGGATACCATAGTCCAAAATTTGGGATTTTGGCTAAGTACCTTAGAATCCTCTTAACAACTATAAGATGTGATTTCTTAGGATTTGATTGAAAGCGAGCACACAAGCCAACACTAAACATTATATCAGGTCTAGAGGCAGTTAAGTAAAGTAAACTTCCAATCATACATCTATAGAACTTCTCATCTACCTTCTCACCTTCTTCATCTTTATCAAGTTTGGCGGTGTTTGACATGGGTGTGTCCATCGGCTTGGTGTTCTCCATCCCAAAGCGCTTGAGTAGTTCACTTGTGTACTTGCCTTGGTTGATGAAGTTCCTATCTTTTGTTTGTTTGATTTGAAAGCCGAGGAAGAATGTGAGTTCACCCATCATACTCATTTCGAATTCACTCTACATAAGATCACTAAATTCTTTACACATATCAAGGCTAGTTCTGCCAAAAATGATATCATCAACATATATTTGAATGATAAGAAAATTGTTAGAAGTGTGTTTTAGAAACAAGGTAGAATCCACTTTGCCCATGATATAACCATGATCTAACAAAAAGTTCTTTAATTTCTCATACCAAGCCCTTGGTGCTTGTTTGAGTCCATAGAGAGTTTTTTGCAACAAATAAACATGGCCGGGTAGACATACACTTCCTCCTCAATTGTACCATTCAAAAACACACTTTTAACATCCATTTGATACAAAAGAAAGTTTTTATAACTAGCAAAGGCAAGCAACATACAAATGGACTCAAGTCTAGCTACATGTGCATATGTTTCATCAAAATCAATATCTTCCTGTTGATTGTAGCCTTGAGCCACTAGCTTTGTTCCTTACCACTTTGCCGCTTTCATCTAGCTTCTTGCGGTAGACCCATTTGGTGCCAATAATCTTTCTATCAATTGGTCTTGACACAAGGGTCCAAACTTTGTTCTTCTCAAATTGCTCCAGCTCCTCTTGCATAGCCAGAATCCATTCTTCATCTCCACAAGCTTCCTTGACATCTTTAGGCTCTAGTTGTGAGATGAAGGCGCTGTTGGCTTGTTCTTTGTTGAATGCAGCCCACGTTTTCACTCTTTCAAATGGATCACCTAAAATCAGCTCCTTTGGATGATTCTTTGCAAACTGGGGAGTTGGATCCTTCTTTTCATCATCTTTGTCTTCTTCTTGAGCATCCACCTCTTTTTCCTTTTGGGTGATGTTGAGTTCTTTAAGAATAGGAATTACTTCATCTACAACATAATCATTTGGAACAATCTCTTTGGGAATGGAGGGGTTAGTCTCAATAAACTTTACATTAATAGATTCTTCTGCCTTGGCAAGGTCAACATTAAAAACTCTATAAGCCTTGCTAGTAGTGCTATAGCCAAGAAAGAAAGCCTTGTACGATTTCAGATCAAACTTGTCGAGAGAATCTTTCGTATTCAAAACAAAACAAGGACATCCGAAAACGTGAAAATACTTGATAGAAGGCTTCCTACCACACCATAGCTCATAGGTGGTTTTTTTAAGCGAAGGATGAGTAAAACACGATTTTGCACAAAAGAAGAGATAGTGACAACTTCAACCCAAAACTTCTTAGGAGTATCATACTCTAGAAGCATGGTCCTAGCCATCTCCTGTAGAGACCTATTCTTCCCCTCTACCATCCCATTTTATTGAGGTGTTCGAGGTGAAAAGAAGTTATGTGCATAACCTGATTCTTAACAAAAACGCTTAAAAAGCTCATTTTCAAATTCTTCCCCATCGTCACTACGGATAGAAACAATCCGGCAAGAAGCTTCATTCTCAACTCGTTTACAAAAGCTGGAGAAAACATCAAGAGTTCACTTTTAGAAACGAGAAAGAAGGTCCACGTATATCTAGAGAAATCATCGACAATAACAAGGCAATACTTGGAACCACGAAGCGATTGCATTCTCATTGGTCCAAATAGATCAATATGAAGAAGCTCAAGAGCTCTCTTGGTGCTAAGGACTCCTTTGGATTTGAAGGAGGACTTGGTTTGCTTTCCTTGTGTATAAGGTTGGCATTCCTCATCCTTTTCGAAATCCAATTCAGGAAGTCCCTTGACCAAGTCCTTTTTGCTCAATTTCTTCAATTGATGCATATTTACATGATCAAGCCGGCGGTGCCAAAGAGCAATATCATTCGAGTTAACTACTAGGCATTTACCAACCACATGCTTAATGGAGTTAAGAACAATAACATAAAGATTACCACTTCTAGTTCCCTTATATATAACTTGGTAGGTGAGGGAATCTAGAATCAAGCATTCAAAAGAAGTAAAAAACACAAGGTAACCATTATCACAAAGTTGACTAACACTTATTAAATTGTGATGTAGGCCATCCACAAAAAGAACATTCTTCATACACAAGGATTCACCTACATCACCCTCACTTTTGACTTTCCCTTTCTTATTGTCCCCAAAGGTGACTGATCCTTCTTTCTTCTTGGTGAAATTGTTGAAACGGCTTATGTCACCGGTCATGTACTTTGTGCAGCCACTATCAACAATCCATCTACCTTTTTCCTGCAAGAAAGGAGAATGTCGGTTCCCAACTCAAACTTTGGGATCCGGAGTTAAGCTTGGGGACCCATTTCATCTTTGGGTTGGTCCCCTTAGGCTTGTAAGGACAATAAGTAGAATAATGATCGTCACATTTACAATGAGAACAAACCATATGATTCTTAGTTCCCGAAGACTCTCCTACAAAGAAAGAGGTCTCCTTGCTCTTTTTCTTACCTTTAGCCTTACTCTTGTCCTTTGAGGCTCCCTCTACAAATCCCAAACCACTAGTACCACTTTGTTTGGTAGAATGGTCAAGGATTTCATTTAGGGAGTTCTTCCCTTTGAGGAATTTCTTTAGGAATGCTGTCAATATATGGTTATCATCATTCAAAGAAACAATAGTAGAAGATAAACTAGATATGTCATCCCTAGCATGCACACGATCAACCTCAAGACATAAAGCTTTAGTAAGATATGAATCCTTTTCAAGAGAGATAGAAACAACATTAACACTAGGCAACAAAGGTCTAGAGGATATATCATTTACTTGACTAAGCAACCTAACATTTTCAGATTTTAATATTTGAATCTCTTTGAGATAGACATCTCTCTCTTCTCTACGAGCATCAATAAGCAATTTAAATTCAGCATTTTCAGTTTTAAGCAAATCCAGCTCTTTAAGGCAATTTTGGTTTTCTTCCTTAAGATTCTCAATGTTCTTAAGGTAGATACCATTCTCAACTTCAACCCCATTGTATTGGAGCTCAAGATCAAGGTATTGCCCTTGCAAATTATTAATACTCTCAAGGTTGGTTTTCTCATTCAATTCAAGAGTTTCAAGCTTAGCATAAAGATCATCAATAATTTTTTCTAATCGTTTTCTTTTAGATTTACATTTAGCAAAAGATGAACGGGTAGAAATAAGCATGTCAATAATAGCTTCTTTAGTCAATTCATGCAAGCTTACCTCACTCACCTCACTTACCTCGCTAATATCTTCACTTGGTGAGGCAATGAGAGTAAGGTGACACTCTCCATCTTCTTCGGAACTTGAGCTGCTTGAAGATGAAGCTTCCCAAGCCGCATGAACTGCATTCTTGTGCCTCTTCTCCTTCTTGTCCTTCCTTTTGTGTTTGCTCTCCTTCTTGTAATCCTCTTCCTTGAGCTGCTTTTGTGGTGTGACTTTTTTGACTTTGGACATTCACTCTTGTAGTGTCCCTTTTGACCACACTTGTAGCATCTCGGAGTAGAGGAGGAGGAGACTTGCTTTCCCTTAAGTGCTTGCCCTTGATGTAGTTGGCTTCATGCTCACTAGGGCCTTCATCTTCACTAGAGGAGGAGGGAGAAGTCCGGCAAGCAAGTTGTTGTTGAAGGATGACAACCTCCACTTGTGCTTTGAAAGCACTATCTTTGATCTTCTTGACTTCCTTCTCTTCTTGCTTGGCTTCTTCTTCTTGCTTGTCAAGCCTAGGCTTATGGGCTTGAAGATTGCCAATGAGTTCTTTAGTTGGGATGTCGTCAAGGCTCCTCACTTCTTCAATGAAGGTGACCTTTGACTCCCATCTCTTTGGAAGAGTTCTCAAGATCTTTGAGTTGATGACGCCTCTATCCAAAGTGTTGCCCAAAGCAGCCAACCCATTGATGATGACATTAAGTCTTGAATACATCTCCGCAATCCCTTCTTTCTTACCTATCTTGAAGTTCTCTAGGAGACTGTTCAACATGTAGATCTTTGCCTCCTTGACTTGCTTTGTGCCTTCATATGTGATGCACAGCTGGCCCCAAATCTTATAGGCGGTGTCCCAAGATGAGATCCGGTTGAACTCCTTCGGGGTGAGGGCTGCATAGAGGATGCTAATGGCCTTGGCATTGAGTTGAGCCTCTTTGAGTGCGTCTTCACTCCATGTTGCCACGGCTCCGGTTGGCTCCTTGTAAGGTGTGACCATCACCTTCCACATATCAAAGTTCATTCCTTGAATGTAGAACTGCATACGCCTCTTCCAATAGAGGAAGTTGGTGCCGTCAAAGATCGGAGGACGCATGGAGAAGCCTCACTCTAGGTTGAGTGAACCAAGTGGGTTGTCGTCCATCTTCTCGTCTCGTGGGAGATTGTTGGAGAAGATCCTTGGCTCTGATACCACTTGTTGGATCTAAGAGCTCTAGAGGGGGGTGAATAGAGCTACAAAATTTCTCACAAAACAAATTAGACCTTCAAATTATATAAATTTTAGAGCAATAGCTAGATGTCAATTTGAAGTCCTATCTAATAAACATAGCAAGGATGAAAGAGATTGATAGCAAGCACTTGATAAAGGGATGTAGAGTGATTCTACACTTCAAACTAGAAGTGAGTCAGTCCACTACCTAGAGAGGTCAACCTCTAGGACTTTGCAAGTGCTTTTCTCTATATTATCACCAAATAGATTACAACACAAGACCACCAAAGGACTTACCCATCCAACCACAAGGAGATATCCACCTTACCAAGGAGCTTACCCACTTAGCTTGAGTCTTCAGCCTTCACCAAGGTCTTACCCACTCAAGCTCAAGTCTTCCGCCTTGAAGGACTTTGCTTCTCCTCTTGGATCTTCAGCCTTTTCCTTCTCCTCCGCCCGGAGAAGATCACCACCTCTTCATCAACCTTGAAGAGGACCAGCTACAACTCCTTCACTCGAGCTTGCTTCACCTTTTCTTCATGTAGGAAGGAGATAGGGAAGTAGGAGAAGATGAGAGATTTACATGCACAAGGGTAGAGCTTTCTTACAATATGCCTAACTCACTCACAAATCACGAAATGAAGTGTAAACTAGAGAGAGAAAGGGGCTCAACTCCGCCCGGAGAAGATCACCACCTCTTCATCAACCTTGAAGAGGACCAGCTACAACTCCTTCACTCGAGCTTGCTTCACCTTTTCTTCATGTAGGAAGGAGATAGGGAAGTAGGAGAAGATGAGAGATTTACATGCACAAGGGTAGAGCTTTCTTACAATATGCCTAACTCACTCACAAATCACGAAATGAAGTGTAAACTAGAGAGAGAAAGGGGCTCAAGGAGTAGTAACACTCTCAACTATAGCAAGGACCTTGAATGTATTGAAAGAGCAAACTTGGAATGAACTCCAAGGGGTCCAATTGCTCTCTTGAGTCGGGGAACACTTAGCGCCGAAATATAGTCGTTTTACTCAAAGCAACGGATCTATTTTCACCTCAAACAAGTCACCAACGGTTATAATCACTTTTTCTGCGTTTTCCGTACAATGCATTCGGTCGAGTTTCAATAAAGGTAACTCGACCGATCGACTAAAAGACAAACCCAATTTTCAAACTATCGGTCGAGTTTGTTCTGGGGAACTCGATCGATCAGCCAAAATCGAATTTGGTCAGTGAGTCGGTCGGTCGAGTTCTGTGAATGCACAACTCGACCGATGGCAATCTTCAGAAAATCAATCCATAGGATCGGTCGAGATTATAACTCGACCGATCAAAAACCTGTGATTGATTTTCTAATTTGGCTAAAAAGTGATTATAACTTGGTATTAAGTGTCCCACATATTTTTCTCATCTTAGTTACAAGTCATATCATCAAGACAAGTGATTACAAAATTCTTCTAAGGTCGTTTGAAGTGATTTCCTTATTAGCACACTTGTGTTGCATTTGACTTGAACTTGGACAAGCTCGGGCTTGTGTAATTTGATCATTTTTATGTACCTAAAGCCTGAAATAAATCTTGAACAAACATATTAGATACATATGAATGGAATGGTTAAGTCATTATCAAAATATGGACAATGTAAAACCTCTAGGTCAACAATACCTTCAGACACTTTTCAGTCTCCTGCCAGTAGGATGGGGAAGAAGCCAGCTCTATTTCTTATCTCATGAAGTTGCCACTGCTTTTTAAGATGCAAAGTTATGTTCCGAGCACTCAAGTGCTGTATAAGGAACTAACTTGCTGATCTTGTGGAGGAGGGGTGGCAGCTCTCTGGAGCCATTTGGCCCCGAACATCTAAAATACATGTATTTGTATGGAAACGAAAGCTTAGATTAATGGCTGCAGAAATGAATCTGCAGTTGATCTGGTATTTTTGTTAACAAATACGTGGGATTTAGAATCAAGCCATGTGTGGTGGTACTGGAAACCACCAAATCGAATCCGGGTGTCATCTCTTTAGCGTGATCACCTGCTGTTTGGAACAACACCGATTTCTCAGTTCAGACCCACTGACCTAATATTCAAGCTCCTGCTGTGCATATAAGTACCATCATTCTAAAAGATGGCGGATGAACGGCCCCAAAAAGTAGAGAAAGACCAAGTAAATGGAAAGAGGGAAACATGCATAAATGGAGAAGAGGAGGCAGGAGAGGGGGGGGGGTAATGGGAGGCACACACTTTGTAGCTGTGCTTGGTCATCTCCATCCAGAATTGACATGGCACCTCATGAGTTCTTTCCAAACTTTCCTTCCAAGTCACTAAGTTACTTGTGTTCTCCTATTGGGATTATACTAGATCAGGTTCAAAAAATCCTATTAAACATGAATGTAGTGCTTTGAAAAGTGGTGATTGGTGTACTAGTGTATGGATGGATGTGGTCCTGCATAGAGATATGCAATGTGTGGTAATATAAGCGGTTTTGGTTTTCTTGAATATTATAAACGCATATACATATATGTAAACAGAGAACACAAACACATTGTTGACAAGTGTGTGGGATACTGTAACCATAGTTGTTGTATATTGATATGTACACCCCTATCCTATATGTAGGAGAGGAGGCAATTACAGGGAAGAGGAGTAAACCCTAACGGGTCAGGGAAAACAAGCCCATGTACATAATAGACTAATTCACCTATTAACTAAATAGGTTAATACTTTCTAACACACACGTACGCACACACACCCCCACACACGCACGCGTGCACGCACGCACACACGCGTGCACACACACACAATGAAAATATATCATTGTATTTGCCTACCCAAAAAGTTTCATATTCATCGAACTTACGGATTGCCCGTGGTAATAGAATAGTGTTTGACGTTCCATATTGAATTCTGGGCTGACCGTTGAATGCAATATATATATAAATTGCATATATGGATGAGCAAACAATGCTCGATCATGATAATTTTTTGTGCGAAGCTAATGACAATGTTGCTTTTCACATCCATATGGTTGGATTTGCAAAAAACCTTCTAAATTTGTAGTTATTAAAAAGGCTTTCATCGGAATTGCCTTTTGCAGGGCTTGGTAAATAAACGATGAGGAGACCACCAAAAAGGTGGCACCCTGGTTCCAAAGATTACATGACATGGGATGCATGGCAAAGACCACGACCCATCTGTACCCAACGGCTCTACACCAAAGCCAAACCTTACACTCGGGAAGTATCATCGGGGGCCCACGAAGGGACAAACCCCTAGCTAAACCGAGGAACAGAAAGGCCCACACAGGGGTCAGTTTACAAAGGTAGAACCCACGCAGGGGTCATCTAAATAAACAAGGGGAAGGGAGCAGCCTATTTTCACCACTTGTTGCCACGACAAGCTGGAACTGACAGACTGCACCCACTTGACCGAGGGGCCCAAGCAGCAGCAGGAGCTTCAACCGATGCGTCAAAGGTCAGCCACCACAAGGTCACGGGACCAAGAAAAGGGGGGGGGAGGTGGGGGTCCACTGTCCCGAAGGCAAGGGCACCCGGAGGCGCACACCAGCACAGACCGCCGCTCCCCCACCCCAATTGCCAAGGCGCCACAAACCTAAGCAGAGAAACCATGCAGGTAGGGAGAACTTTGGCCTAGGCAGGGTGACAAGTCCCACCCAGACCGCACCATGACCGTACCAAGGCCAAGGCTTCGAACAACCACAACCTGCCCCCGGAGGGAAGCCCAAAGGGTCGGGACACCTGTACTCAAGACCCGCGACTTAAGCAGACACAGTAAATGAAAACAGGTATCGCACCACACGGCAGAGAACGAGTGGAAACCCCTCGAAGAGACCACTCCATCGAAAACCAAGGAGGGCATCCAGTCCAGCCTCAGACAGTGGACGGATTAAGCCAGTCCTACCCACCCAACCCCAGCGTGGTACAAAGCCATTAGGCTCAACAACTCGTCAAACGTGTCAGAAACGGCCCAACTAGGTAGGGAGTACGTGCGTAGACGGACCGCACGACCCACAGGCCCTCGCGTCAGAAGGCCACCACACCCCTAGGGGCAGGCGAGACGAGAAGGGGGTTTGGGCAGGAAAGGTCAACGATGCACAGGGGAGAGCCCCCAAACCCGAGGGGCAACCCCACCAACGCCAGAGCACAGAGCTAAGTGTGGCAGGGTACAACCCGCTCGCCAACACGGGACACAAGGCCTACAGTAGCAGGAAAACACACCCCCGGTCGTAAGGCAAGAGCTCGGACCAGGCACCCACGTCCCAAGGGAAGCGGGGCCCTCCAGCCAGCCACCAGCGAGGTGGAGAACACCACGACAAGAGGGTGCACAAATGCACCCTCGCGACGAACGTGAGAAGCCAAAGGGTGGCCCAGCCACCGGTCGTAAGACGGACCACACAGGGCGGAACAACACCCCCTCGCCGAGCGTGGAGGGGGGGCCCTGTCGTCAGCCACCAGCGTGGCTGAGGCCACCCGAACGGCAAACAAAGAGGGGGCACAGAGCCAACCCACCACGACGAAGGCCTCGTGAAGAGGCAGGCCTGGACCCACACAGGGTTACACCTCGACCCCTCACCAACCGTGAGGAGACCCCGTCATCAGTCGCACGCGACTAGCAGACCACCAAGCAGCACACAAGGGGAGGCACGAAGGCCAACCCGCCACAAAGAAGGCCCAGAGGAAAGGGCAGTACAAGGCCGCAGCCTGAAACCCACGCATGGGCGAGGACCCAACAAACAGGTCAGAGAAGGGTCGAAGCCCGAATGCCACGCAGGGCCGAGTGGGACCCAACACCAGGTCGGGCCACTGTACCCACGCAGGGGTACCAACCATAAGCGTAAAGGCCCCCAAAACAGTTCGTTGCAACAGAAGGAAAGACATGTAGCACGGGCCAGACCAGGACCAAGCCGGTTCAGCAGGGGCCAAACCTCCCGGTCCGCCAAGAGCACAAGAACTCCCACGCTCGAGAGGCCCCACCAAGGACACGAGCGGCCCACGTGCACACCACAGGAGCCCTAACCCTAGCCGGCTTGTGCCAGCGCGGGTGCAGCCGCCGAGGCGGCCCAGCAGGAGGGGCCCACTAGGCGGAACAGCCGCCGAGGAGGGACGTCACCACGCCAGGTCAAGGTGACGCCAGGCCGGGGAAGTCAGGGCGGGGCCGAGTGGACCACTGTAGCGTCGCGTCGCCGCCGGGCTGAAGGCGGGGCCGCCAGACACGAGGCCGACAAGCCGGCAACGGCGCACGAACAACAACGACGCGACGGAGCACCTGAAACAGAGGGAACACACACAGACCAAACCCCACCGCAGCAAGGGCCGACGGACCACATAAGGGGGACTAGGTCGCCAACAGAGGCGGACAACAGCCATGGTGGAGGGCAGGAAGGTCAACACCGGGCTCAGAGCAAGGCCCGCAGGGGCACGACGACACCGGCGGGTAAGAGCCACGCCCGAAGGGTCGAGGACCTGCACTAAAAGAACCCCCACGGTGGCAGGGATCTAGCAACGTCCCCGCCGAGGGACAGCCGTGCTTCCACACAGAAAGGGAGGCAGTCACGGCGAGGAGGCAGCTAGTCCCTGCGGCACCACGACCAGGGCCAAAGGGCCGACCCGGCGGGGGGGGGACCTGCAACAACGAACAGATCACAACGAAAACCACCGAGAGAGCCCACGCTGCAGCAGGGATACCGCGGGGTAGGGTAGTGGGTGGCCACATCGGCCAGGCCAAGCGGGCGCGTAGCGCCAGGGAGAGGGCCGCTGAGGTGAAGGCGACCAACGGACAAGGACAGCGGTGAAGAAGCGAGGAGCCACAGAGGGTCAGCAAAACCGCAACGCCGCCCGGAGAAGCACGAACCGCCACCGCACAAGACCGGAGAAGCACGGTCAGGGGGGGCGGAGGCGAGGAGCACCACCAGGAGCCCCCAAGAAACCACAGAGACCATTGAGGGTCACGGGCCACGCCGGGAAAGCCAAGGGCAACAGAACGGCCACCTGACATCGCGCGGAGCAGCGAGGCGAGAAGAGCGTGAAAGGGCCCCAGACCACCGTCCAGGGCCAAGCAGCACGGTGAGGCCACCCCGGGAAGGGGCGCTCACGGCCGTGCAAGCGGAGCAACACCACGGCGCCGGGGTGGGTGGGGCGGAGAGGGACCTGCGGTCGGTGAAGCAGGGGGACGGGGCCGATGAAGGACCACGCAGAGAAGGAAGCAAGCCCCCGCGGAGCAGCCACCGCCAGACGGACACATCGAGCACAGACGGCAGCGCCGCGAAGCCATGAGCACTAGGAACGAGCAAGCCGCAGGCCCGGCGCAAGGTGAAGCGCAGGAGGGCAGGCTCACAGGGAGGTCACCAAGGAAGAACCACGAACACACCACAGCGAAGCGCCCGCCACCGGTGAGGCAAAAGACCACAGCGCCGAAGGTCCACGCGCAGCAGGGCCACAGCAGAACCACCAAGGGGTGGAACTGACCAGGGGAACAAAGCCACCTAGGTCACGAACCAGCCGCAGGCGAAGGCCAGCCCACCAGGAGGACCGCCAAGGGAAGCAGGAGAGCCGATGGAGGGGAAGCAGAGGTAAGGGAGGGGGGGCGGGGAAGAAGATCAGGTCTAGGAGAGGCCAGGGGGAGGGCATGCCCGGTGGAGCGGCACTCCTCCCCCCCAGCGGGGGAAAAACCCTAGAGAGAAGGGAGAGCTCATGTTCTAGAGAGAGAGGGGTGACTGGACTGAGAGCTCTTTGACTGAGAGCTCTTTCATGACTGAGAGCTCTTTCATACTCTCACAGTAGGAGGGCTCTCATAGGATCGGCCCTCTCTCTCTCTCTCTATCTATCTATATATATATATATATATATATATATATATATATATATATATTCTAAGCCTCAATCCCAACCATGTTGGGGTTGGCTACATGGATCCTTCTTTTCCAATCAGCTGTGTTATGGGTCATTTCTGATCAAGACATAAGATTCAGAATCTCTATATAGGCTTTTACCAAGTTTACACTTAGGCCTGCCTCTTCTTCTTTTAATATACGGATACTCAATCTTTAAATATTATTACGACATAAAAACACTTAAAGGAAGAACAAACACGCTAAAAAATCACTTTAAGTGACTTTGTAGAATGAATTAAACATGTAAATGGGCAAACAAAACATACATGAATTGTCAAAAACACATAAGCACGTCTTAAAACATATCATTTACACCATATAAAGATGTCAAAAGCATATAAAGTATATGGTCGAAGGTTATTTGGAACAACTACATGTTCTTCTAACAATATATAACACAATATTATACGTCTTGATATATAATCAGGTAGTTTCCCATATAATTACAAATCAAATATGTATATCAAAGTGTAACATACAGTGGCTGCATAATCTATCTATGGCAGCATATGTATATGACTGATTGATTTCAAAGCACTGCTTCAATGTTTAGTTTTGGTTAATAATATTTCCACTAGGTTGCCGACTAGCGAGCTGGGAAGTTGTATAGTAAAACCCAGGAAAGTGGACAGAAAAGGGACAAACTTGATATCCACAATCAATATACAAATGATATGTACGTTTATGTATTTTTCAGTAAGTGGGAGCCAGGAAGCTGTTTGCATGTCACATACAACATGGAAAACTTGCAATTTTAATGTGAATATTCTAGTAAAAAGAGCGAATGTTTTCTTCTACTTACACTTACAACATTGACATTTCTTTTCCCGTGAAAGATCCCAACCAATCAAAGCACAACATTTTCAACAGTTCTTTTCTCCTTAACTCTCCCTCTTTCACTTTTGGTACTAATTTTCTGTCATTTTTAAAACCAAAGTAATGCAACGTATCTTGTCCCCATCATCCCTAGTTTTGGATGTCACTCTCTTGCTCCCTCGTACATCGTCTCAACCACCTCCAATCTCTTCCACTGCTCTTAGCCTCTTCATTTTTGTCTCACATAAACCCTGAGTTTCTCTCTTTTGTGCTCTGTCTATCAATTTAAAAAAATGAAGTAATGCTATTTATCTCATCCCCATCTTGAACCCCATTTGTGTATGTCTCTTACTCTCTCACATACATCTCCAACCATTCCCAATTTTCTTTCCTTGCACACCTCTTCATTTCTATTACTTAGTCTGTGATGACAATGAACTCTCTCTTCAATTGTCTTCAATTGCTTCATATTCCTATTTCATAAAAATTGCAGATAAGACCATTTAATTTCATTTAGATAGCTGTAAATGAAAATGGATCTTTTTCGACTTGACATATTTCGATCTTTGTTCGACATCATGAACAATCTGTTGCATTTTACTTACATGTTCTATACTGACTTTTGGGCAAGTTGTTATCCTATTCCCATTGCATGGAATCTTTAGCAAGTGCTTTTTCGCATAGTGTATGATCCCATCTACTCTTACTTAACATATTATAACAACATTCACTATTGCCACTGTTTCGTGATTCTGATATTATAATCACATTTTTACAGAGGTGCGTGATCATCACACTTAGTTGCGAGACATGTGTCCTTTAGTAAGAGAGATAAATATTGGACATAACATAGATAAAACAATTAGTGCATATTGGATACTATAGGGCGACAACAAAGGTATAATTCAAAGGGATGGAGTGTATGAATCACATGAAAAAACTCTAAGAAGCAGGTGTCAAAAAGATGTTGGAATTTCAACAAGAGTGAGACTATAATAGATATTCTTAACAACATAATACAAGATTTTGAATTAACATTATAATGGTCCAAAATCTGAACAACAAATACCCTAATGAATTGATTTTGTCAACTATATATGGCCATTGTCATACACTTGAATCATAGTCTAGAAGAGGTAACAACTGAGTCTATAAAATAGTACATCTATAGATTTATAAGTAATATTCAACATGATATCATTGTAGTTAAAACTTATAATTTAAATTTGTGAGCCGAAGATTTCTAGAAAAATTTATAACTAACAGTAAGTTACCAGAATAGTTTCAACAATTTGGAACTAACTGTAAGTAATGATAGGTTACTAAATGGAATTAGCAGTAAGTTACTTTTAGTAACTAAAAATAGTTTTATTAGATGGCCAACTTGGTTTATAGAACAATGTTGTCGAGATCCATAGTTACCATACACACTGATTTTTGTAGTAGTCCCGAGACTCAAGTTTTATTTGAGACCAAAGAAAGAAAAATTATAATAAATATAGAACTAACAGTAGCAATAGACGCATACTATCAAATTAAACCAGATTTATATATGCGTCTCTATAATAAATATAGAACTAACAGTAGTCTATATAAATGGCCTGGGCTGTATCCACAAAGTATCCAAGATGTATCAACGAAGTATCCACTCCTTAAAAGTAGAAAAGAAATCTGGATTTGTATAGAAAAGTATCCAATATGTATCTAGATGTATCCAAGAAGTACTAGTATCCAATACGTATCCAGTAGGGTTAAGGAACTTGTTTTAAAGTATTGTGCTTCCTAGCCCCTAATTATTTCCCATTCTATGTATCTCCTATCACCTCACAACTTATTCCAAATTCTAGAAATAAGCATTAAATAGAATTCTAAATTAAATTTTGTATCCTCAATGACCCCCCAATTCTCTCCCAAATTTTCATCATCTCCCTCTCTCTTCGATTGCCTCATGTATAAATTTGATTGATAATTTTTTTTTCAATGAACCTGAATTCTCTTCCAATCTCTCTCTCTCTCTCTCTCTCTCTCTCGTAA
Source organism: Alisma plantago-aquatica (assembly GCA_963693085.1). Taxonomy (NCBI): domain Eukaryota; kingdom Viridiplantae; phylum Streptophyta; class Magnoliopsida; order Alismatales; family Alismataceae; genus Alisma; species Alisma plantago-aquatica. Next base: position 81,372,395 of record OY856414.1, on the reverse strand, counting down.
GTTACCTTCCTATTCCTAGTCAAACCTTAATGACCCAACTCTGTTGGAATTTTATCTCCCTCTCTGTTCTACCACATCCAATCATCTTGTGCTCCTATTCCTAATTTAACAACAACAACAAATATATCTGGAGAAAGACGATGATATCAAGAACCAATGGAGAAATTACTTCCATAAGCTTTTCAATGGAGATACTGTAAATAATGTTAGAAACTTGTGTGACATGAATGCAAGAGATATCATGTACATAGGACGAGTTTCGCTATTTGAGGTCAAGAATTCTTTGAAAAAGATGAAAATGAGAAAGAAATGCATTCCTGACGGTATTCCCATTGATGTATGGAAGAGTATGGGGGATGAAGGAGTTATGTGGTTGACGGATTTCTTTTACAAGATCATGAAGATCAAGAAGATGCCGGATGAGTGGAGAAACAGTACAATAGGCCCCATCTACCAAAACAAAGGAGATGTTCAGAGCTGCACAAACTACAAAGGTATCAAGTTGATGAGTCACACGATGAAGCTTTGGGAGAGGATTATTGAGCAGATGCTAATATCTATAACGCATATATCAAACAACCAATTTAGTTTCATGCCTGGAAGATCAACAACAAATGTTTTTTTCTAATAAGGAGGCCTATGGAGAAGTATAGAGAAAGTAAAAGAGATCTTCATATGGTTTTCATTGGTTTGGAAAAAACTTATGATCGAGTACCCATGGAAGTGTTGTGGATGGTTTTGAAGAAAAAGGGCGTGCCAATCCAATACATTGACTTGATTTAAGACATGTATGATAGCTCTATTGTAAGGTGAAGATTCCTGGAGGAGACCAATATTTTCCTATCACAGTTGGGGTACACCAAGGATCCACATTCAACCCATATCTGTTCGTTCTTGTTATGGATGAGTTGACAAAGAATGTTCATGGTGATATTCCTTGGTGAATGTTATTTGCTGATGATATTGTGTTGATTGACGAAACTAAAGATGAATTGAATGATAAAGTTGAACTTTGGAGAAAGGCATTAGAATCAAATGGTCTGATGATTAGTAGGAGCAAAACTGAGTATATGTATTACAATTTCAGCCAATCTCGTAGTGTGAATGGTGGAGCCAAGTTGGACGGAGTAGATATACCAAAATGTGGCAAATTTCATTACTTGGGTTCTATAATTCAAATAGACGGGGTGTCCAAAATGACGTTTGTCACATGATCACTGCAGGATGGTTGAAATGGAGGAGTGTAACTGGAGTATTATGTGATCGAAGATCCCTCTCAGATTAAAAAGCAAGTTTATAAAACAGCTATACAACCAACCATGCTCTATGGCGGTGAAGAAACAAGGTCTCAACAAGATGAACATGGCTGAAATGCGTATGCTGAGATGGATGTGTGGGAAGACAAGAAAATGTCACTTGAGAAATGACTATATCAGGAATAAAGTGGCGGTGGCGAGCATTGAGGACAAGGCGCGAGGGCCGACTCAGATGTGCAACGCAAACTGACTAATACGCCTATACCAAGCAATGCTAGAGTTAAGTGCAATTAATAGAAGAAGAGGAAGGCCTAAATTAACACGGGAAGAGCTTATAAAGAGAGATTTTGAATGTCTACATCTCAACCAGAATATGACCCATGATAGAGCTGAATGGAAAGGAAGGGTCCATGTAGTCAACCCCAACATAGTTGAGACTAAGGCTTAGATGATGATGACGACGACGACGATGACGAATAAATATATGGATTTTTAACAACTATACAACCAATCATGCTATATGGGAGTGGATATTGGGCTGTGAAGAAACATGATCTCAACAAGATGAATGTGGCCAAGATGCGTATGCTGAGATAGATATTTGAGTAGACAAGAAAAATCACTTGAGAAATGACTATAACAGGAACAAAGTGGGTGGCAAGCATTGAGGACAAGTTGCATGAGGACCATCTGAGATTTGTATGGACATGTGCAACACTGACCAACTAATGTGCCTATTCAAAGCAATGCTATTAGTCTAGAACAATTAAAAGAAGAAAAGGCAGTGCTAAATTAACTTGTGAAGAGCTTATAAAAAGAGATTTTGAATCTTTACATCTTGACCAGAACATGACCCATAACATAGCTGATTGGAAAGGAAGGATCCATGTAGATGACCCCAACATGGTTGGATTGAGACTTAGATGATGATGATGAGCAAGTACATGGATTTCATAAATAAATCCCCAATGTCCTCCCAACTCTGTCCCACTCGCTCCTATTTGTAAATTAGTTGTCTCACAATTTCTTGTCTATCCAACAAGAGTGCCAAAATAATTCATATTTAAACTATTTATAAAGAGCAAATCTGTTAAATTCCTGATTGCTGATCTATGCAATAATTACATATACATCCCTGAAAAATCTACTCAACTTGTGTGATAGTGTTTTCACGTGAGTGGGCACACATGTTTACTAGTTCAAATATGGCTATAGATGGAAAAGGAGTTGTTTATTCAGCGAGTAAAAAAAAGGGTACAAGGTACTCTCTTATATAGCTATCGAGAGTTGAGACACACACACAAGCAGGCAATATGTGACTAATACAATAGAGCAGTATAAGAGATAACACAACAGAAATAGAAAATAACACAGTATTTCTATACTCCCCCTCAAGCTGGAGCGTAGATGTCGAATAAGCCCAGCTTGTCAATCAGAGTCTGGAAGCGAGCTTTAGGTAGAACTTTGGTGAAGATATCTGCAAGCTGCTTCTCAGTGCTGAGATATGGAGTGGAGATGTGTCCAGATAGAACTTTTTCCCGAACGAAGTGGCAATCAACCTCAATATGTTTTGTTCTTTCATGAAAGGTGGGGTTGCTCACAATGAAAATGGAAGCCTTATTATCGCAGAACATAGGAATGGGGCTAGAAGAAGTGATATCAAACTCGTTTAGAAGACCTCGGACCCACAGGAGCTCACACGCAGTATGAGCCATGGCTCTATATTCTGCCTCTGTACTAGATCGGGTAACAACTGTCTGCTTTTTGCTGCGCCAAGTAATCAGATTTCCTCCCACAAAAGTGCAATATCCAGATGTAGATTTCCTGTCAGATCGACTTCCTGCATAGTCAGAATCAGAAAATCCAGATAAATTGCAATGACCACACTTTTTGTACAGAAGACCTTTCCCTGGAGAGCTTTTGAGATATCGTAAGATGTGACAAATAGCATCCCAGTGGCATTGCCGGGGTTTATCAAGCAACCGGCTTATGAATCCTACAGCAGCTGCCAGGTCAGCTCTAGTGACAGTCAAATAGATAAGCTTGCCAACCAGTCTCCTGAATTGGTGACGATCAGCATAAGGAGGAGAAGTATCATTTTCCCAATCCATATTGGGATCTAGACGAGTGTTGGCTGGCTTGCAGCCCAGCATGCCTGTTTCTTGTAAAAGATCAAGAACATATTTTCTCTGTGACAGGCATAGTCCTGTTGAAAATCTAACAACCTCAATACCTAGAAAATATCATAGTTTCCCTAGGTCTTTGGTGATGAAGTGCTGTGCTAAATACTTTTTGGTTGCCTGTATTCCTGCACTGTCACTGCCAGATAAGACAATATCGTCAACATATACAATAAGGATGACAAGTCCTGCTGCAGTTTTACGAATAAATACAGAATGATCAGATTGTGAACGCCGAAAGCCAAAGGTAAGTAAGATCTGACTGAGCTTGTCAAACCATGCACGTGGCCTTTGTTTCAGACCATAGATCGCCTTTCTGAGTTTATAGATTTTAGAAGCAGACTCCCCCTGAGCAACAAATCCCAGAGGTTGCTCCATGTAGACCTCCTCCTGTAGATCTCCATATAGAAAAGTATTTTTGACATCAAGTTGAAACAAAGGCCAGTCCTTATTCACAACAATAGATATCAGAATACGAACAGAATTTAAGCGTGCGATAGGAGAAAATGTTTCAAAATAATCAACTCCATACATCTGAGTATATCCTTTCGCAACTAATCGGGCTTTCAGGCGTTCAATGGTACCATCTGGTTGATTTTTAATAGTAAATATCCAGCGGCATCCAACAGTATGGCATGAAGAGGGACGATCAACAAGATCCCATGTCTTACGTTCACAGAGTGCATTCATTTCCTGCTCCATAGCGTGTTTCCAGGCAGGATTGCGAAGGGCCTCTTCAGCTGATTTAGGAATTGTCACAGCAGACAACACAGAATTCAAGCAAGCAAAGCTACCACAGAGATTGTCAGATGAACAGAAATTACTGATAGGATGCTGAGTACATGATCGAACACCTTTTCTTAAACTGATAGGAAGATCCAAGTCAGAAAATACCTCAGTGGATGTTGGATCAACCGCAGACGCAGGAGTTGGTTCGGCCGGGGCTGCAGAAGCATTGATGGTCTTTGACCGGCGCCGATAGACTTGCAATGGGCGTTCTGTAGGCGCATCAGGTGCTGGTAATTCCTCAACAACCAATGGTAACAGTGTGGTAGCCATAATATCAACCGACAATTTTTCGCCATCAGTGGAATAATAAGGCATATCTCAAAAAAGGTCACATCCGAACTAACAAACCACTGTCTTTTAACAGGATCAAAACAACGGTAGCCTTTCTGTGTACGGGAATATCCCAGAAAAACACATTTGACTGAGTGAGCATCAAGTTTGGTGAGGCCAGGACGAAGATTTTTCACAAAACAAGTATTCCCAAAAATGCGAGGGGGTAGAGAGAATAAGGGTTTGTCAGGAAACAAAATGGCGTACGGGACCTAATTTTTCAAAACAGAGGAAGGCATGCGATTGATGAGATAGCACGCCGTAGAGACAACTTCAGGCCAGAAGTGATGGGGTACTTTGTAGTGTATGAGAAGGGTGCGAGCAACCTCAAGTAGGTGGCGGTTTTTCCTTTCAGCGACGCCATTTTGTTGAGGAGTGTAAGGGCAGGATGTTTGGTGTATGGTTCCTCGGGCATCACAAAAAGATGTAACAGATTGTTGCATGAACTCCAGGGCATTATCAGTACGAATTTTTTTAATAGGTTGATTAAATTGAGTGTGAATTTCAGCAAAGAAGGTGTGAATAGTGTCTAACACAGTATCTCGACCTTTTAGTAAAAACAACCATGTGGTGCGTGAATAGTCATCAATAAAGGTCATAAAATATTTCACACCCGAGTGACTTGATACGGAACATGGTCCCCAAATATCAGCATGAACTAGATCAAAAATTTCTAAAGAAGCAATAACTTTCTTAGCAGGAAAAACAGATCGAGTTTGTTTGCCTAAAATACAAGTTTTACAGGAAAAACTGTGCTCAGATAAAGTAGGAAATAAATGTTTTAATTTAGCAGCAGAGGGATGGCCCAGTCGAAAGTGCCACTGTAGTCCCGTCACTGAAGTAGATAGCATAACAGCAGGAGTAGGAGGTCTATCCAGATAATACAGCCCATCTGGTCCTTCACGGCCCGAACCAATCCTCGTCTTCGTGCGGAGATCCTTCAAAACACAGCTAGAAGGATCAAATTTAATAGAGCAGTTGAGTTGTTTTGTCATCTTACTGACTGACAGCAGATTAACAAGAAACTTTGGAATATATAAAACAGAATGCAACTGCAATTTTGGTGAAAGATGAACTGTGCCAGTGCCGTGAACTGTAGTTTTGGATCCATTTGCAACAGTAACAAATGATATAGGTGCAGTTTTATTGAGAACAGAAAAAAGATGAAGATCACCAGCCATATGAGTGGATGCACCCGAGTCAATGCACCACTGTTTGTTACCAGATGATGGAGAGGCGAGCATGGCAGAGGGTCCTGGTGTAGACGAGGATGGCATCTGGGCGAGACGTTCCTGAAACATCTTCTCGAACTCAGACCGTAACCAGTCCGTGTTCGCAGGAGCAGCAGGCGTATCAGCAGTAGAGTCAGTAGTAGTTTCTGTAGCAGCCTGGTTAGCCCAAGCGGGCTTGCCGTGCTTAATCCAGCAACGATCTTCAGTATGATTGTCCCGACCACACCAGTTGCAATAGCGAGAGCCGGGAGGAGCACCACGTCCAGGAGTAGATGAGCCGCGACCTCCCGAGGGAGGAGGGTGACCGCCACGACCACGACCGCGACCACGGCCAGAATCAGCAGAGCGAGCAATAAGCGCAGGGTGCTCAACAACAGGAGTAGGGGTCATAGACGGCAGGTGTTGGACTCTTTTTAGAACATCCCGAAGGGTTGGCAACAGATCACTTGACAGGATCTAGTCAACCACGCCAGAAAAGGAGGCAGGAAGTGCAGCCAAGAACTACACCAGTTGCAGTTCGTTGCGTTGCTTCTGAGCAATTTTAATGTTCGTCGTCAAGGGGTGGTAGAGTTCAAACTCATTCCACAGAGCCGAGCATTGATTGTAGAAATCATCAATGGAAGTGTCAGTGGAGAACTCCTTTTTCGCCAAAGTTTTGAAAATTTCAAAGACACGCTTTGGATTCTCCTGATGAGAGTAGATGTGGGACAGTTGATCCCACATAGCCTTAGCATCATGAAGGCAGAGAAGAGATTGGCTAATTCGAGGCTCGGTACTCTTGAGGATCCAAGACATGACGCCGGAGTCATCCTTGGACCATTGCGCATAGCTTTGTCTGGTTTTGTCATCCGAATCAGCGGTAGGAACAGGAGGAGACTCAATCGTAAGATGGTGATACCGGCCTTGTGCTTTAACATATAGAACAAAGGACGCCGACCAGAGATGGTAGTTGGAGCCACCGTCTAGTTTCACCGTGGTGACACAGAGATCGGGGAGGCTCAGGAAAAGCCATGGCAGAAGCAGTAGTCGGCGCAGTAGCAGATTAGAGTAGAGTCCCACAAAGGACAGATAACAGCAGCAGAGATCTGACGTGTCAGATCAGAAAATCCGTATCAGGTAGAATATGCATAGAGAAACCTATGCTGTCATGAGGAAAACTCAACGTTCCGTCATGAGGCGCAGCCGCGCAGGCAGATAGGATGGTGAGACGAAAAGACTCTCAACTTAGCCGGCCAGAGGATGTCCGAACGTAGAACCAAAGGGCACCCGGACGTAGAGGGAAAAGGGAGGTAAAAACCAGTGGTAGTCGGCCGAAAGGGTAGAAGCCTGGAGGAGGAAGAAGGTTGCGGGTGGGGTTGTTTGTTGGGGAGAGGAGGCGGCGGTGGGAGGAGAGGTGGCGGTGGGGAGGGAGGGTGGACGGAGGAGGGTGGCGGCGGGTGGGTGGAAGGAGGAGGAAGGGGTGGCGGTGGGTGGCAGGGAGGGGGGTAGGCAGCGGCGGGTGAGGGTGGAGGGGAGAGGAGGGTGGCGGCCGGGGGAGAGAGGGAGGGCAGGGCGGCGGGCAGGGAGGGTGGAGGGATCGGCGACGCCGGGTAGGGGGGGAGGGGGCGGTGGGTGGGGGGGGGCGGCCGGGGGGGGGGGAGGGGGACTTACGTCATGGGTGGGTTGATGGGTGGGGAAATGGAGAACCTGCTCTCGATACCATATAGATGGAAAAGGAGTTGTTTATTCAGTGAGTAAAAAAAGGGTACATGGTACTCTCTTATATAGCTATCGAGAGTTGAGACACACACACAAGCAGGCAATATGGGACTAATACAATAGAGCAGTATAAGAGATAACACAACAGAAACAGAAAATAACACAGTATTTCTATAATGGCAAATGCTGTTTAAAAGCAAAAAAAAAGGTCAATGTTGTGACTATGGGCAGGATAAAGGCAGGGCTTGCAGGCTTCATGGCTTGTATCTGGAGGAAGGATGATAGTTTGGTTGTCAAGTTGGCAAACTTGCACACGGGGTTTGAAGAGTAATGTGGCTTTGGCCTTTCTGCATGTGGTTGGTGGCTGAAGGTCCTGATGGGTGGTTGTCAATGAGCCTGTGGTTTAGGGATGGCAATGGGGTGGGTATGGGCGACCCATAGCCATACGCATCTTACCCACTTCATTTCTAAGTTCTAACATAACCCATACCCGACCCATTAAGAAAGAAAATATAAATGGATACCCATACCCGCCCCAGTGGGTCATGGGCACCCAATATAACCCATACTGGAAATTATATCTAAATAAGCTTAGAAATGTTATTTGTCAGTCAAATAGGGCGAGGTACATACATAGAATACAATTCATGCTGACCCAACTTCAAAAAATTTACAAGGAAACATACAATCATCTAAATTGTTATATATACATGGCAATTAAGGCAAATCTAACTTGATAATATGTGTGCACGTCAATTTTAGTAATATCACTACTAATTCACAACTTTTGTGACTTTTTTACAGACAAGTTTCACGTTTGACTGAACCATACCCACGAGAATACACAAAACATTAGCAGTACAATTAACAATACATTAACAAAGACGAACTGCAAAGAAAAAGACAGCGTGCCAAGATATCTGGCAGGCATTTTAACAAACAAGACAGGTGCTTGGTAACAAACACGCCTCGTTTCCCATGAAACCACTAGCATATAGTGAAAGTGCATGACTGGAAAATGCCGAGGCACTGCCCAGTCCAAGCTGACGACTATGCAGTTGCAACTAGTCGGGCACTGAGTAGGGACATGCAACAACTACATGATTGTGATGTAATCCACAGTAGACACGTCGGTGAACTCTGTTCTGTGGCAAGTTCTGCATAGAGGCGGTCGGTGGGCTTCTCATGTACGTTGTTGGTCTCGATTTGGGGCTTCGGCTGGGAGTCTACGTGGCGGCCATGATGGTGCTGGTAAAGGCACTACTTGCTTTCGTCGTCGCCACCGAAGTGGGTTTCACAGCGGCCACCGAAGGTGCATCCACCCCGATATGCCCATGCAAACGGCGTTGGGGTAAGCGTGAACCTGTTGGGGGATGTTGGCGGGCATTTTAGAAACTGGAAGGACTATCACCATTTTTGTCTATTCTAGAGCTGTTGAAGGAATGCTCGTTCTGACTCAAGCCGCGGATCGCTGAGCCGTCCAACATTTTCATGCTGACAGTTGCTTCGGGGGAAGCGACGTACACCTCCACCCTTCGGAAGTTAAGAGAGATGAGTAGGGTCGCCGTCCGGATTCTGGAGCTTCTGATTGCAGGGTTTCCGCCTTCGTTCGAAACTTCTATATGCACGATCGCCGCCTCTAGCCGCCGGTCGCCGCCTTCTCAACGGGATCACCGAGATCTGGGGAAAATCGGGAGGAGAGCTAGGGTTGGGAGTAGTTCGGACACGGGAGTCGGGAGACAAAACTAAGGCGACTGGACGAGTGTCTTGAATCTTCGGTGGGTCTAGTGGGTTTTAATGGGTGGGGCACCATCTCAATAAGCCCATCTTCGTACATGCCCACCGAGAACCCATGAACATACGGTGCATATTTGACCCGACAATATGGGCCGAGCCAAGCTGGGCTTCGATGGGTCATGGGCGAAGTGGGCTGAATTGCCATCCCTACTGTGGTCGTGGTGAGGCCGAAGAGTCCTGCCTTGGAGGAAACAAAGTTCAGTTGTCCAAAACGATGCTCCATATTTGCAAAGAACCATGCAAGAAAGGGAGCAAACCATACCTAAAGCTAGATTGTGTCACAATACCAATGCATGGGAAACTGGTTGTGGAGAGGAGAGGGATCTATTCCCTTGGGGACTGAGTTTCATGGAAGCCCTACACTCATTCGTCATAGAATCAACTGTCTTGGAAAAAGCTCTGTGCTGGTTTTTTTTACTGGGAGAATTATGACACGACTTAAATAATAGAAGTTCTCTAATTTCAATAGAAGTAGAAACCCAAAACTCATTGATCATAATATCAATTGCCATGGACGAAGCTCTCTGCTGTTTCTGTTTTGGGCAGAGGCATCACACAAATTCAACAATATAAGTTCTCAAAATTCACTTGAACTTTGGCTTACTTGCCTAACAAGCAAAAGCAGCCCTAAGTCAATCTGTTAATTCCGCTAAGCTAAAATGAAATCATCCTGCACTGCACTGTTGCAAAGTTGCGCTGTGTGATAATTAGACTGAAAGTATTAAACTGAAAACACTCTTTTATGTACTGCTTATATTGACACCAGGACTTCAAATTTACTATACCTTTTGTATTTAAATGGAAACTGGATGTTGCATTTCAGGTGGTTCTCCTGACAGAAGGTCTTGCATTTCATCTTCAAGTAGATCTATTGGTCATTCCAGAAGTGCCGCCAAAGGGTTAAAGTATTATTTGAAAACACTGGTTGATCTAGAATTGTTTTCTAATTGCATTGGAGATTGGATTCTTGATAGGACGTCTTCTAACGCCAGCAATCAGTTATTTAAATCTCCTTTCACAACAAATGAGCTGCAAAATCTTGATTATGCCTTGGAAGGAGTTCTATTTCAGCAGCTTTTTCGTATGTCAAATTCTCAATGTGACTTTGATGAGAGCAAGGAAGTTCAGTATCTTGCCCTGGAAGACTTTCTCCACACGGCAGTTAATGGGTTGTGGCGTACTTTCTGGCACAAAAGCGGACCTCTTCCTTTCACAACAGCCTGCCCTCGTTACCCTCGGTCAAAGTTTTATACTGTTGGAAAAGCTGTAACGAATGGTAGACTGGAAGAACTAAGCGGCATGGCAGTAGCCCTCAGAAATGAAAATGAAGCCCGAGTTCAATGGGATCATGTTCTGGAATTTGCACTGTTCAAACATGACATAGTTTGTGGTGCAGATATGGGCTTCTCTGCATCCATAATCTGCGAGGCTCTCTTTTATGGAGTGCATATACTTCTTTCTAGGAGTCTGGCAACCAGCATCATGACAGAAAGCAGTTGTGTCCATTTGTTGGTTCTTGATTCTATGTTCGGAGGTGTTATAAAATTTCAAGGTGATTTGAGCAAGCTTGACATAAATTCCAAAAGCCCTTATACTTCCATTGGGGAATGGATCAAGTGTCATACTGAGATTTCTGTTTCTCCTGTTGATAGGGTATGGAACAAGCTGGGGAATCCGACTTGGGGGGATGTTGGAACACTCCAGCTGCTCATGGCGACCTTCAATTCCATTGCTGAGTGCATAGGACCCCCTAGAAAGTCGATTGAGTTGCTAGCCGCAGATCACAACCTTCGCCTTCAGAGGCGGCAAATTGAATGCCATGGCTTGGTTTCTGCCAGGTACAAAACTAACCACGATCACAATGAAATTCTTGAAAATGGGGAGGACATAGAACACTCTGATAACAAGGAAGCACTGTACCTTACGCTCAAACCTGGAGATATGGTATTGCTAGAAGGAGATGAATGGAACAAAGGCTTCCAAATAAAGGACATCCTCCCGGTTGGAAATTATTTATCTTACTGTGCTGTTTCCCTTGATAATCCTAGCAAGCCGTTAATGTTGCTCATTGGTTCACATTCCTCCAAGCTTGAACCATCTTGGGAAGCGATGGGCCTTTGGTATCATGTGCAAAGGCAGACCAAGGTTCTGAACATCATGAAACAACGGGGAATATCAAATAAACACCTGCCAGAAATAACCGCATCTGGGCGGGTTCAGCATCCTGGACCGTGTGAGAAACAGAACCTCGGAGATCGGTGTGATCACATTCTGTGTGGCACCCCTGTCCTTGTTACATCTCCTGTTGGGGAGACCATCTTGTCTGTTATTGCTAGAGATGGCCCATTTTCCAGTGAGGATGCCCTACGATGCTGCAGAGACTGCTTGATTGCTCTCAAAACTGCGGCACAAGCTAACGTCCAGCATGGTGACGTGTGCCCAGAGAACATAGTAAGAGTACTTGACCGCCATGCTACTGGGTCGGACTCTGTATATTATGTCCCTGTTGCCTGGGGGCATGCAATCTTAGAAGACAGAGACAGCCCTGCTATGAACTTGCAGTTCTCCTCCATACATGCGCTACAGTACAGAAAATGCTGCCCATCCTCGGACATTGAGAGCCTCATATATGTCCTGTACTTTGCCTGTGGTGGAGCAATGCAGCAGCAAGACTCAATTGAGTCTGCGCTGCAGTGGAGGGAGCAGTCCTGGGCTAAGCGCGTGATTCAGCAGCGACTCGGGGAGGTCTCTGCTCTCCTGAAGGCGTTCGCCGACTATGTGGATAGCCTGTGCGGGACACCTTATCCTGTTGACTATGACATCTGGTTGAGCAGGCTAAATAAATCCGTAAGTGGGTTTGACAAGGGGAAGAAATTCCTAGAGCATGTGGAAGGGAGCCTGAGATTGGAAGATGTTGCCGAGTCTTCAGGAACTTCAGGAGGCACACCTTCAATACTTTGAGAAATACAGCCAGTTTCTTACAGTATGACTATTTTTTGTGGGGATGAAAAGAAACACAGCTAATTGTAATTCTTGTAAAAGGAGGTCCAAGTTGTGGATGTCCGCTAACTGTAATTGTTTCAGATCAAAAGGATGTCCACGTTGTGGATGTCTGCTAATTGTAATTGTTTCAGATCAGGAGGATTTCCCGAGTTATGTATGCCCAGTAATTCTAATTGTTTCATTGTTAGACAGGACTAGGTTTATTGAAGCTCATGTATAGAAATTTGGTGGATACTCGTTTATTGATTCCTGCTCCACAACAGTGCTTTTTATGCGTTAGTTTTTAGACGATTGTGTTAGAACGATCTATGATTTTTCTGAACGTGAGCCATCCTCAAGAGACTTTAGCACAAGGAAACACTTAGCACGATAGTCTTAATTAAAATTTCAGGAACATGACGCTGTTACTGTAGAATTGCATGTAATGTGCAAGCTTTTTCAAGACGCAATTCATAGTAAACACACAAAAGTGCCAAGTTTACTTGCTGGCAACTTCCCTCAATAAAGCGTGGGGCGTTGATTCCTTTCATTTCTCTTGAAGTAGATCAGGCATTTACAAAGGCTGCACTTCGCTCCTATGGCATTTTCCCCAAATAATGTCACTGGAGATGCCGACTTCCATAAACGCCCTAACTAGACGTTAGAAAGTCAATGACTCCAGCTATGGCTTCATAGCAAATGCTGATACCACATCCCACCGACAGACTCTCTCGGCCCAGGCCTCAAGGATCTGCTCGGAGACTTTCCTCTCTCAACCTTCAAGAGATGGGCTGCCTGCAGCAATATTCAGCTTTGTGCATTCCGCTGCAGCCCGTCGTCTGAAGCAGTGACTTCCTTGATGCAGACGTGGCTGTCTCGATGGCAATCTTGTTGCTTACCACCAACATAACAGTGACATGAGATCGAGTAGATGAGCTGTGAAGGGTGCATCCATCGTCTAAACAGGCAGGATCTTGGGTGCTTTCTCCAAGATGGATTATCACGTGCGAAAACGATAAACTATACAACTGCCAAGCCAACAATGCCAGGGAATCTTGCGTCTCTTCTAGTATGGGTTTAGCCGGAAAAGATTCTCTCCCTAGGAGTTTTAACGCATCGCATCTTGATCGCTATATTAACCATGTTTAGTAACTAGACGTTTTTGTAGTGGCATGGCAATAAAATTGTTTACAGCTGAATCCGCTGATGCTGACAAGACATGTTTGTGCTTCAGAACAAAACAAGCCGGTGGATTACCAACAATGCGCAATGCTTAGTTCCAGTTTTGAGCTGATTGTCAATTCTTGCAGTGATAAAATATGTTTAGTAATTATGTATAGACAGGATGCGCTGTTCCGTCTCTTTTGGGGCAACTAACAACCCCGTCCCCTGGCACAACTCTAGGGGTGAGCATAATTAAGTTATCACTGATTAATTGAAGGATTAATTTGATTACGGTTATTTTTGTTAGGAAAATTCAATTGATTCAGTCAATTTTATTAATTGGTTAAACGGTTATGGTTCCTTTAAAATATTTTTCCTTGGGTTAACCGAATCAATCGATTTCATATCATCATATACAATTATTCTACAACAAAACCTCTCCATTTATATCAATTTTTGTAAGAAATACTTTAATGCTACCATAGTTGATCGTAATCTAATGAAGCTAATACTGAAAAGTGCGCGTTTAGTTAAACCAATTGAACCCATGGAATAACGAATTAGCCACATCTATTTTAGTTAGGTTGATCGTTAAAATCTATAAGTACAAATAAACTGATTAATCTAACTGAATTCACTGTTAATTGAAAGATGAAACGAATGCTCATCCTACACATCCTACACAACCGATTGCCCGAGAATACGTCATGCATGTACACTCAATCGAACCTGTGGGATACAACTGTTCCCCCCCCCCCCCCCCCCCCCCCTCTGTTACTATTTATCGTCAGTGTGCTGTAACGTGTCATGCGGCTGGCGGCTGGATATCAATATAACTATCGAAACGTAATCGACGCAAGTTTGGACATGTGTAAACAGGGTTTTAAGCAGGGAATTTTCATATTGGACATCTATTCCCTTGGTCGACTCCTAGAAATACAATATCAAAGCGGTTCCCTCTTTCTGCTCAGGCTTTATCAATTTGGGATCGAGTGGTGGTGGTATGAGATATCATATATTGCATATAATGAAGTACCTATAATCACCTAGTGAAGGATGTTGGTGGAAGTTCCATAATGCGGAAAATTACTGCAATATAGTAAACCGAGATCGATGTCTTTTTAGACTTTGCGATTGAGTAGGTGATCTGAACGTAATTTGTTATGGTTCAACAAGGTAATATTATCTTAACTCAAAGGACGATTGTTGCTTGCCATATATGTTTTTCCCTTCAACAATAAGTCACCACGTCGCATTGAATGCTACTTGTTTGTTGTGTCCATGCTACATGTCCTTTTTTTGTTGTGCACTTTTTAAAAAAGTACTATTGAAGTTAAAGTCTCAAACCAAAAGTTTCATGAAGAAAACTAATGGTTCTTTCGAGTTCACCATGTATTCCATGACATTTTTTTGGGGGCAAAAACCCTATGCCTAGTAGTAGACAGGACATCACATATGTGTGCACATTGTATGCAACGACAACTCCAAATCATAAAAACACTAATGGTTAGATTGACTACATGTTTTTTTTTCCGTGATTGTGAAGGTAACCAAATTTTAAGGTAAATGGCACGTGGATGGGTGTGAAGTATACATGATATAATTGTTTTAGGATTGTGTATCCCAATCAAAAGTAGTTGTCTATCATCAATGCTACCCCTCTAGCATCCATTGCGACGTTGAGCATAGTTAAATCAAGACAAACCAAACCTGGAAGAAGAAGGATGAAAACAATTCTCATGCTCATAACACACATTCCTCTGTGCGATGCTCCATGTTCGACAATATGCTCCATCATTTCCACATTCATGATTGTATGCATGGTCATGCAAGCTTCCGTGTCAAGGCTCCATGATCATGGGGGGTTAACTACATGAGTGTACCACTCAAACGAGAAACACCATTGTGTAGCTCATATATATATGTATGACAATATTTTCTATATAAAGTTCCTTATTAGAGCTAAACTTATTTTGACATATAAAAGTTTTGTTTTATGTTTTCCACCAAAAATAAATTCAATCACTGGAATACTTCTTAAGAAGTTGATTTTTGGATACATGATAACATTTGATGTCACATATATTCTCTTTCTCAAAATTTTCCCCTTTAGTTGCCCCCAACTTATCTATATATAGCAAAATTCACAAAGTTTTAGTACTTCAATGATATCATGACCAAATCATCCATATCATGCTTGTTATAGGTAAAATATGTGATCCATTTTTATAAGGAACAAAGAGGAGAGAGGCTACACACAATTTGTGCTAGATAAGCGTCCACTTAGGCCAAAACCTTGGTAGTTATCCTATGAGAATTACTATCCCTGTGGGAGCCAGACCACATGGTTGATTCCCAAGCATTCCAATAGATAGATCTTCAGAATGTAAACACACAATAATATGTCATAATCAACTAACCTTGAAAATAAGCAATGAATGATGATACAAAATCTTTTTTCTTCTACTTCAGAAGCACCATTTAAGGCATTAATATCCATTCACATAACCATTCAAAGTAATAGGAGCATATATATAATAATATACAACAAGGTATGTTGGAGCACTCAATGTACCTTGAATTTATATATACAACAACAATATTACATCAAATCCAAGATACAACATAATAGACATCTCTTAACAACACTTTACAATATTAGGATGATCTATACAAAACCCCTATATAATAGGTACTCACCTCATTAGGTGAAGGACGAAGCTACTTTTCTCTACTTGTCTTGAACAATGCAAATGTTATCTCATATCCTAAAAACATCTACTAATGGATTCCAACCATTGTCTAATTCAGAGAAGCAAGTGAATATGAGAAGTATTACTTAATGTAACTATTAAATGGAACACACCATATCTGCAAACTAAACTAGATATCGTTTTAGGATTTATTAGAGAATTACATGCATATTACATTAATAAACATTACTATGATTCCACATAATATATATACTACTAAATCATCATATATTACTACTAGGCTTATTACCTTTTAACATTAATTTCCTAAAAGCTCTTGTATTGTACTTAGTCAACATGTCAAGTCCCCATGTCAACAACTCACCATCTACATCAAAACATTGATGGGCCAACTAAGAATAGAAAAAATGCCCTAGTTTGCCTCTGAGTCAGCTAAACATGGTAGGGTAGGAGCAATAAGACTCTCTACCAACAACCCTCATCACATGTAATAAAAATGTGTAGGAAACCAATAGTAGCAACAAAGGACATCACATACAAGGAGATATAGAATAACTAGCTCTATTTATCCCTAAAAATATGTAACTGTTGCAACATGATCTACATATCAAGTACGCTATACTTTCATAACAATTGAAGGTCTTAAGGACATATAATCACCCTCCTAGTAGTTGTAACACCCACTCGTACAACATAGATCGAAAGCATATATTTTCATTTACATTAAGGGGGATGTTACAAACATGATATTCATAGCTCAAAATAAAGTTTATATAAACCATCATAGGGAAATAATCACTATTCTCATTCTCAAATCCTCAACAAGGTTCACATGTACATAATTCTCAAGAGAAAGAAAGGGAATTCAAACTAGGTATAGTTGGCACTCCACTAATGCTTTTCTCCTTACAGATCCTCGAGCTAGGGTTTTCACTTCAGATGGCTTTTCCCTCTTGAGCTTGCCCCCAACCTGCGGGCATCGCGCCCCCATCCATGCATAAAAACAATGTTTAGTGGAATTGGACATTTTATAGATTAAAGAAAACTTGTAAATTGAAAATAGTCATTTAGCATTAAACATTGAAAAGAAGACAACATTGCTTTTAAATTAGTTTCTTTTATCTTGACCTATATAAGAATTATCGGGTTGCACATATGTGCCTCTTCTCTTATGCACTAGAGTGCCTATTCTCTTATGCACCAAAGCGCCTCTTCTATTATGCACTGAAATGCCTCTTAGTTTTTCTCTGAGGAGCCTCTTAGTGAGGATCGTATAGTTTATCTCTTATCATTATCCTTCTCTTAAAACTCTTAACTTTATCTCCATGTCTTATTTGTAACCTTAACTTTAATGTGCATGAGGGTGATACAATAATATGAACAACAAAACATGACATTCAGTTTCATTTTCTCGTACTTGAACTGCTGTAGACAAGAAGTCAAGCCCTAGGGAAAAAGCGTAGCGCTTATTGTTTAACAGGTATGTAGCCTCTTTCGAGAGGCGAAGAATAGCTATCTTTCAGAAAGAAGAAAAGCAACAAACCATTTTAGTACTACCAGACCCGAGGTGAAAAATGGAATAATAATTGATACTTTCATGTAATTCATACATACATACATAAAAAGGCAAACATTACTTATGTCCAATTGTCATTGTTATAACCTCAATTTTGATTGTATTGTTATGCAATTAATTTATAAAAAGCTTGTTTGATAATTTGTGTGTATTGTTTTACAACTTGGTTTTCCTTGCAAATCTAACTTTAGTAATGGATTTCGTGGTCTTCCCTATTTTATTAAACCAATAATGGAGCAAAAGGAAGTAAGGATGAGAGAAAAACCCCATAATAAGTAAAAAAGCAAAATAAAATGAATATTAATTGCATATGTTTAAGCATAATGTGGAATTATCTAGAAAGTGGCATAGGTAGCCACAATAGGATGATTTTGGTTTCACATGCTTCCTAATAACAAGAAAAGTTGAAATAAAGATAATAGAAAGAAAATAAAGAGAAAATATGTGTTGTAAGTACAAAATACATACCTTATAAGTGAATCACTTGAACATGAAGAAAAAGAGTTATTCCTTTCGATTTTTGGACTTAAATTGTATTCACAAGTAGATTAAGTCATGAAAAACCTTCGCATAAAATTTGGGATTGAAAGGATTAATGGTTTAGGAGATATGGATTTTTCAAAAAGCCATACGTGGATAATAGATTGGAGAGTATTAAATGTCACATATTATATTTCTAATAGAAATATGGCGCACACATTTTGAGCCGTCAGATCTAATATATGATAGTGATTCCATCGTCCTCTAGCTCAGTCATATAAGGAAACTGGAACTCAAATCAGTTAACTTCAAAAGTAATTTCCCAACAATCTAATGCATGAGCACAATTAGAAACTCTTCCATTGGTTTCGTGAGATCAAACTGACCTCACCTACCCTAGATTTCACCCAATTTCATGGCTTCTAGGAGTTTTTCCCAAACTCCATGGACCCTGCCTCCATAGCTAAGTATAAATAGGGGCATACAACCCCTCTGTAGACCTACCAAGAAATCCTATAGTTTGCCCACATTCCGCTGAGCATTCCTCTACCACCAATTGCCCAAAACTACTTGACCTTCACCTCTGTCTTCTCTGTCGACTTGCCAGAGATTCTCCTTCACCGTCCCAACATCCCATAGCATCTCTGGAGCAATTGAGAGGTATCTGAGTTTGTGGCACTCAGGTGAAGGTGCGACATGTATCTTTGCTTAAGGAAGAGGAGGCGGGAATCCTAGAGTCAACTCTCGAGTTGACTCGTGTGGCTCTACTGTTCGTAAATCAAAGAAGGAAGATGATAGTCTACAAAAAGATGCCCTCGATTCCCCTGTACAAATGTTCATCCTTTTTTGTCTTTTTCCTCCCTTTCTTGCTTGCTTAGTGGATTCCGCCACGCGGGAGCAAGTGCCGCCATGACACGAGCCCATTGCCCGGGCTTGGCTCCACTGGTGCCACTGAAAAATGGATTAATGGCCTAGTTGGCGGCCCACTATTGGTCCATATGATTTAATCTGAATAAAATTATAGTAAATCATAGGATTATCTAAAATTACAAGTAATAAATGTATCTTGATCAAAAAATTGCAAGATATATCACCAAAGCCCAGGGGAAACAGTGTGGCACTAAAACCCTAGGGGCAAGTGTGGCCTATGTCCACTACATGGATAAGAATTCGGAGGTTGGATGTACCTAGATCAAGTAGTCATGATCAAAATGTTAACTTTGATTTGTTAAATAATAATTGGATGTATGATGATGTTATGAATAAATGTGAATTATTGTATTTAACCTACATACAAGTATAACTTGTTATACTGGATGCATGCTTTGATTGTCGGAATTTTTAGGATAATTTGCTACTTGATGGAAATTGGACATTCAAGAAAAGAAGGCATTGAAAGTAAACAAACAAAGTACATCCTGGAGGATATTAGGGCTGTAAATGGGTAGGGTAGACCCCCGGACCCATAAATCCGGACCCTGAAAAAACCCATCACGGGTCTTACTTTTTATACCCGCATACCCTTGGACCCGTATGCCCTTGGACCCGCATATAAGCGGGTCCAATAATGGGTATGCTTGGACC
This sequence comes from Alisma plantago-aquatica, assembly GCA_963693085.1. Classification (NCBI taxonomy): domain Eukaryota; kingdom Viridiplantae; phylum Streptophyta; class Magnoliopsida; order Alismatales; family Alismataceae; genus Alisma; species Alisma plantago-aquatica. Next base: position 81,352,613 of record OY856414.1, on the reverse strand, counting down.
TAGACCCGCTAGACCCATGTACCCGCTATACATAAGTAACTACTTAAATAATATATTATATAGATAATACTTTACTAGTCTAACTAATATAATTCTTGAGATTATATCTTACTCTGACCATAATAAGGTTGAGACTAGTCATATAGTTAAGAATTAACTATTCTAGTTACAATAATGAGCATCATATGTAAACTTAAAATCCAAATGTCTACTAAATTACATTACTTTCTACATAAGTTAACATTATGATGATGACTACAAATATGTAAACAATTAACTTAATTAATGAAAATGTATAATATATAGAATTATCTAATATAACTATCGCATGTTACTATATTATAGAATAACAATATCTTGTTGTATTAAAATATATAGAACAAAGTCATTTCTCTTACATAAACAATATGACATTTTATAGAACCGCTTACCTGCATACCCACACCGCATACCCGCTATTATTGTGGGTACGTGTATGGTGCAGGTCCAAGTTTTGTATTATACGGGTCTAGAACCGGAACCAAACCCGCTAAATTAGATGGGTATGGGTATGGCCAGACCCACACCGTAACCGCACCACTTACACCCCTAGAGGATATAGATAGATGTAATTTCTTTCTTGGGTGTAATCTTAGAACCCTTATTTTTGTATACATTGATGAATATATTTTTACCTTGTACCAAACTCAGTTCAGTTAGTGAAATTTATTAATTATTTTTGATTATGTGCAAAACCATAGATACTGTGTGTAATGGCAATGGATCCTTCCTTTTTCCTTCCTTAACTGGTGGTTGTTGGGAGTGGGGTCGTGTAGTCATGGACCACTTACCTTACACTTAAAGAAGACCTTGTCTCATTTCTTAGGTTGAGTAAACCCTAATCACAGTCCTGGGGTTTGGAAACCCAAATTCTCCCGTTCAAAACATATTTCATATTGATATGTATTCTACTCTTATCATTCAACCCTAATATCACTTCTTATAAAACTAGGGTTTGGACGAATAGAAAACAAACTTTGAAAATTGGGTATTCTAATTCCTCATGAAAAATCCTTTCTAATGAGTATTTTTGCTTATTTTTCTGAGGTCGCATGTAATTATTATGAATATATCCATATAGACCAATCATGGAGTAGAGAACTATACAGTGACAATGATTAAAAATCAAAATTCTTTTGATGTAAATAATAGAAGAAAATATAGAAAGTTCTTATGTCTGTATTACATTTAATCAAACCAACGAGGGCACATTAGTCATTCAACCCAAATCAAAGTCACGCGTCAGAAAGATTAAAAGAAAACTTGTAATCTCAAAACTGCCCATGGGATGTGAATTAATGGATCATGATGGCAGGGACACCATGGTCATAACCTGACCTGGCTTGTTACCCCCTTTTAGGCCATGGATTTCAACTAGTAGTAGTTGAGGTAACCTCCCCATGCGATCTCACGGGGCGAATCGACTCTAGAAAAACAGAGAGAAGAACGAGCTCTATGTCATGGAAACAAAGCCAACAATCCCTGACTTGGGCTATTTCATGGCCTGGGGGCACAAGGAGCATATTCATTGTGGCCAATCCAGGGAGTTGAGAATGAAAGTAGAAAATGGGAGAATCACATTGAAAACTAAGGCCATAGCCAACATCAAGGAACCTTGGCGAAGGTGAACCATAAGAAACTAGTTCAAGAATGGGCCATGGAGTCGTTACCTTACCAGAGAACGGAGGAAATAGGGGACCGAGCTTGGAGTCTTGAACCTTTATGTCATGATGTGAAAGCATCCACCCAAGCTTGGAAAATCACTTATCGGGGGAAAGGTGAATCCATAACAATAATTTCCTGAGTTGGAGGGCTATAGAGGTGACATGGCGGTGAAGGCCGGTGAACATCATAACTTGGCTATAGGATACGAAGGTTAGGGAAACCACAAGGTAAATTGGAAATTCTAAATCAAAGGAGAGGTTTTAAGGATGCTCACCACTATTTTAGTTCGGCTGGGGTGATTGAAGACGTGAGCACTAGGTCATCGTCACTGAAGAATCAGGAGGAGAAGGCCACAATCTTCAGGGGCACAAGGAGTAAAATTGAGGGTGGGGGATGACTACTTTGGTCCTAACGACACTGTAGGGTGCTTAAAAAGGTAGAGAGGAAGGTTGTCTTATCGGCTGTAGATTTGGGCAGAGAGGGGATGAAAGCCCAAATCGTATGTTTTTACTATATAGTGAGAGAGAGGAAATGAGGTATGGCTTGTTGGGTGTGGTAGAGAGACAAACTCAATAGAGAAAGAATTGCTTGGAAAGGATGAGAGACGACAGAGGAATGAATTGGGAAAGAAATAATGTATAACGACTTGAGTCAGCGAAGGAGCCGAAGGTAGGGGATGATCAGGGAGCCATCAAATCATAATTGAACTGCTGATACATCATGCAAAAAAAAGAAAGAGGTGTGACAACGATAAATGTCCGGAACTATAAGGAAAAATGGTGCATTAAATACATTTAGTTATTCATCCTAATAAAACTATATTCAAACATTTCCTAATTCAATTGGAGGGTTAAACATAGTCCAAATAACTTCAAATTTAAATCATAGGCTAACTTGATTGTCTACAACATTCCTAGAAAATAAGATCTAGATTTTGTTTATATTCCCCCCCATAATATCCATAATGGCTATTAATCTTAATTATAATGCATTAAAGGATAAGGTAATTTAAAAAAATGCTTCCCTTTGTCAATCCTTGAGTAAAAATTTGTGATAAACATTAATCACTCATCCAACAGTTATATAGCACATATTTATTCCATTTTTGAGTAATTTCTTGAGGGAAAAAGAAAATAAAAAACATAAATGATTTTCTTATCTTAAAAGCTATCAAAAGAAAAAAACACTTTTGATCTAAATCATGTAAGTACTATTTTTGAATTCCTTACTTCTTGACTTTCTTTTTCATTTCTTTTAAATTTCTCTGATAGAATATAAAGGGAAAACCCAATTACTATTATTGTTCAAATATTTGCAATACATCATAAAAGGAAAAAGATATTTTTTTAGTCCCTTTTATGTCTTCTTGCCTAATTAATTTAAAAGTAATGCTATTTATATCATTTTTTCATTAATACCATCAAAAAATTCTATTTAGGAAAACCACACTAAGAGTTTTAAATTATCCATGAATTTTTTTGGTTGTTACATTTCTTCCCACCTTAAATAATTTTCGTACTCGAAAATTTATTTATACTACCCACCTTAGAAACTTCCATATTTAGGACATAAACTTCAACATACTAATATTATCATATGAATTAATAGTTTCAAACATTTCTATGCAACAAAAGTTTTGAAAATAAAAAGTGCAAAGCTCTACTCAGTCTTATCATCTTCACTTTCATCTACCATGACAAAGATTCTAGCTTGCCTTTTCTCCTTAGCTACTTGATTGACATTGGGCTCTTTCTTTTGAAACTTGGGACAGTTAGGTATAATGTGGCGTATTTCACCACATGCATTGCAAACTCCCATCGTAAACCTACATTCTCCCATATGGTACTTGGAGTACTTTGCATACTGGGTCTTTGCATTCTAAATTGCAACAACTTCAACTGGAGCCTTCCCCTTCTTGTCATTTTGATGGTTGGAGTTGTTGTGGTTGTGGGAGTGGTTATCTTTCTTCCATGTCCTTGGATGGTCTTCTATCTCTAGGGCAACATCTAGGGCACCTTGTAAGGTACGGTTCCCATGCCCTGACAAGGTAAAACTAAGGTTTGGCTTTAGACACCTAATGATCTCCTTCATCTTGTGTCATTCATTATAGTTGTAGTAGTACTTCTGGAAGATCCTAAACTTCATGGCATATTGGGTGATCATCATGTCACCATGTTGACGTAGGTTGCAAAATTCTTATCCCTTGTTCTCGATCATGGCCTCAAATTTGTAGTGGTCCATAAAGACTTCATAAAATTACTCCCAAGTGAGTGGAGGAGCATCTGCTTCACAAGAACCTAGTAGGTTCTCCCACCAAGTCCTAACAACACCTTTCAACATGTATGTCCCAAAGTGAACCTTGTATGTGTTGGGACAATCTAGGTCACAAAAGCAATGTTCCATGTACAACAACCAACTCTCAGCTTTGCCCACCACACCCATCTCTTCCTCTTCAGCAAATGAGTCAAGCTTGATCCTCAAAAAGTCGACTACGGAAAGCCCGAGGTTGACCCTAGAGTTTCCCACTTGATCATCTCCTCTTCCTATGGCAGTAGCTAGATCCCTAACCACAACGTCAAAGGGCACCATAGGAAGTTCTCTATGTGGAGATACTCAATGATCTCCCACAACTGACATATTCATCTTCATCCCCACACACGACTACCTTTTCATTATCACCCTTCCTCTTAAGTTCCATATGAAAAAAGGACATAAGCTACATGAGATTATGAGAAAATCCTGGTGGCCAACTATATTTTGTGCTCTGATACCTTATTATAACACCCCACTTGTATAATGTAGAGCGGAATCATATTTTTTTTTCACATCAAGGGGGATGTTACAAACATGATATTCATAGCTCAAAATAAAGTTTATATAAACCATCGCATGGAAATATTCACAATTCTCATTCTCAAATCCTTAACAAGATTCATAAATACATATTTAAATGGAGAAAAAAGAAAATACTACTCTAGGTATAGTTGGCACCCCACTAATTCTTTGAGCTAGGGTTTTCACTTCAGTTGGCTTTTCCCTCATGAGCTTGCTCCCAACCTACGGGCACGATGCCCCCAACCATGCTTGAAACCAATGGTAACTGGAATTGGACATATCACAAATTAAATAAAACTTGTAAATTGAAAATAGTCATTTAGCATTAAACATTGAAAAGAAGACAACATTTCTTTTAAAATAGTTCTTTTATCTTGACCGATATAAGATTCCCCGGGTTTCACATATGTGCCTCTTATCTTATGCACCAAAGTTCCTCTTCTCTTATGCACTGAAGTGTCTCTTCTCTTGTGCACCGAAGTGCCCTCTTAGTTTTTCTCTAAGGAGCCTCTTAGTGAGGATCTTATATAAGTTTATCTCCTATCATTATCCTTCTCTTAAAACTCTTAACTTTATCTTCATGTATTATTTGTAACCTTAAATTTAATGTGCATGAGGTATGAACAACAAAATATGTCATTTAGTTTATCATAAATTCATTGGCTTTAAGCAATTGAAATAATAACATGACTTTCATGTAATTCATACATACATAAAAAGGCAAACAATACTTATGTCCAACTGGCATGGACCATTTGCCTTGCACTTAAAGAAGACCTTGTTTCACTTCCTAGGTTGAGTAAACCCTAATCACGGTCCTGCGCTTTAGAAACCCTAATTCTCATGTTCAAAATATATTTCATATTAATATGTATTCTACCCTTACCACTAAACCCTAATATTACTTATTACAAAACTAGGGTTTGGTCGAAGAGAAAAGAGACTCTTGAAAATTGGATATTTGGATTCTTAATGAAAAATCCTTTCTGATGATTATTTTTGCTCATTTTTTCTGAGATTGCATGTATCTATTATGAATATATCCATACTGACTAATCAGGGAGCTTAGAACTATACCATGACAACGATTAAAAACCAAAATTATTTTGATGTAAATAGAAGACAAAAAGATGAAAAGATCTTATGCATGCACTACATTTCATCAAACCAATGAGGGAGCATTAGTCATTCAACCAAAACCAAAGTCGTGTGTCAGAAAGATTAAAAGAAAATTCAAAATCTCAAAACTGCCCATGCGAGGTGAAGTAATTGATATGATGGTAGGGGCACCATGGTCATAACCTGACCTGGCTTGCCCCCTCCCCCCTTTGGCCATGGAGTTCGACCAACAACAACTGGGGTGACCTCCTCATGTGATCTTGCGGGGAAAACCGACTCATGAAAAACTGAGAGAAGCATGAGCTCCATCTCATGGCAATGAATCCAACAAGCCTTAACTTGGGTTGTTTCATGGACTAAGGCACACATATTTTCTCTCCCATGGTCTATTCAGGGAGTTGAAAATGAAAGTAGCAAATGAGCAAATCAAATTGAAAACTAAGGCCATAGCCAACCTCGAGGAACCTTGATGAAGGTGAACTACAAGAATCTAGTCCAAGAATGGGCCATGGAGTCATTATCTTGCAGGAGAACAAAGGAAACATTGGACCAATCTTGGAGTCTCAAACCATTAGGTCATGGTGTGAAAGCATCCACCAAAGCACAAAAAATCACTTGTCGAGGAAAGGTGAAGCTATAGAAACAATCTCCTGGGCCAGAGGGCTACAGGGGTGACCTGGCGGTGAACATTAATGAACATCATAACTTGACTATAGGGTACGAAGGTTGGGGCAACCACAGGGAAAACCGGAAGTGCTGAATCAAAGGAGAGGTTTCGAGGATGCTCACCATTGTTTTGATTCGACTAGGGTAATCAGAGTTGTGAGTACTAGGTCGTTGTCATCAGAGAAGGAGGAGGATTAGACCATGATCTTTGGGGGCACAAGGAGTACAATTGAAGGTGGGGGATGACTACTCTGGTCCTAGCACCGCTGTAGGATGCTGAAAAAGGCAGAGGGGAAGGCTGTCTTATCGACTATGGATTTGGGTAGAGAGGGGATGAAGGCCTTAAATGGGTTTTTTTCCTATATAGTGAGAAAGGAAATGAGCTATGTCTTGTTGGGTGTGGGAGAGAGAGACAAACTCAAGGAAGAAAGAATCAGATGGAAAGTATGAGAGACGGGAGAGGAATGAATTAGGAAAGAAACACTATGTAATGACTTGGGTCAATGAAGGACCCAGAGGTAGGGGATGATCAGGGAGCCATCAGATCAGAATCGAACAACTAATACATCATACGAATAAATGAAAGAGGTGTGGCAATGATAAATGACCTGGACTATAAGGAAAAATGGTGCATTAAATATATTTCATAATTAATCCTACTAAAACTATTCAAACCTTTGCTAATTTAATTGGAGAGTCAAACATAGTCCAAATAACTTCAGATTTGAACCATATGCTATCCTTGATTATCTACAATGTTCTTAGCAAATTAGATCTAGGTTTTTCTTATATTCCTCCCATAATATCCATAATGGCCATTAATCTGAATTATAATGCATTGAAGGATAATATAATTTGACAAATGCTTCCCTTTGTGAATCCTTGAGTCAAAATATGAGATATACATTAATCACTCATTCAAGAGTCATAAAACAACTTTTTATTCCCTTTTTGAGTAATTTTCTTGAGGGAGAGAAAAAAAGATATTAATGATTTTCTTATTTTAATAGCTATCAAAAGAAAACATAACTTCTAATCTCATTCATTTATTTCTTATTTTTGAATTCCTTGCCGCTTGACTTTCTGTTTCATTTCTTTTAAAGATCTTTGATAGAAAATAAAGGGAAAAACCAAATACTATTACTGTTCAAATATTTTCAATACATCATAAAAGGAAAAAGATGTTTTGAGTCCCTTTTTATTTCTCCTTGCCTCATCAACTTAAAAGTAACACTACTTCTAACCTTTTTGCATTAAGACCCTCAAAGCAATCTCTTTAGGAAAAACCACATTAAATTTTTAAAATTATCCATGAAAATTTTGGGATGTTACAGTAGTAGTCTTAAAGACCTAGAACAATGTTCCATATGCCTTCTCGTAGTCCCTACAAATGAAGAAAACAAGAAGTCTACTTTTCTAGTACAAATTGTGGGAGAAACTCACAATGTTTGTTTTATTACTTTATTTTATTGATTAGTGGTCATGTCATCACTTTTACAGTTCAAATATCATTAAACATCAACACAACTAACATCATGTATCTTACACATTTAGGGAGAATTAAACAAATTAGTTTTTTAGGTATGAAATCAACCTGATTCAACATATGAACATCAAATCGAATCCCAACCATCACTATGCAATGCCAATTCATCACATAGGATTAAAGTTGATCATATCATACATATTGAATAGTATCATCATGCATATTAGCAACCTTCTTTTGGACATATAACACAAACAACTCTTAAACATTTTATTTTTTAGTAATCTTACCATAAGCCAGGCTCTATTGGAATTAAACATATAATCTAGTATAGTAAACATTACAAACAACATCATGTAATATTAATGTACATGTACAAATTCAGGAATGATAAGATGAGTTTCATCTCAATGTCCATATGTGATAGGCTATGCAGAGAGTGATGACCAAATTGTCACAATGGTTATCTTCATACTCATACTATCTCAATATCATCCACTCTATCCACTTGAAATATGAACGGACTTTTATATTGGGTGTACCATATTTATATACACCATGTGAAAAAAACTAAATGACTCTTTTTTCCATTAATATAGTTAACCCAGTTTGATTGTTTTTTTAATAAAACAAACCTTTTATTCCATCAACGAGAGCTTACAAATAACCATCTAATGCGAACATGATAATATATGGTATTATCAGTACCAATACAAGTATTATCCTCCAAACTAAGGTTAACTCTTGGGGCTAACAACCTCTCAGGAATCTGAAAGACAAAGTGGGTGTCACGCCCCAATCTCACATTATCCACAAACCACGAGATTAAGACGCGACAGGATGGGATTTACACATAAGCCAACCACTCTTCACTTTTTAAAACATTAAAAAGACATTATTAGGAAAATCTGATTTATGCTGTAAAATGAAACTAAACAAACAGCGGAAGCATCTTTATTAAACTGACTAGCAATATTAACAGAGTCTACAGCATATTACATTGTTCGACATAAAATAAAGCATAACAGTTAATTTACATCTTTATACTCATTCACTCTCTCACTCACACCTTGTCCCAAAGATCGAGGGGAATGGACTAAGAGACCTCTAACTACTAACTACGAACCTTCTATCGACTAGGCGTAAGGATAAATCGATCCTTCTGATTTTTCCGCTGCTGATGATAACCTGAAAATGTTTTGAGTAGAGGTATGAGCCTACTCGCTCAGTGAATAGCATTTCACTTAGCTATCACTAAACAACTCATCAGGTTTATAAACTGAAAATAAACATATATGCAGAACTAAGCAAGACAGTTCTAATATCATAGCAAACATACAGATAGTAACCACATTTCTAAGCATCAACAGGTATTTCAGGTAAATAAACAGTTATATAAATTTACTGTGAACCTACATGATTATTTATTCATTTTATTATTATGCCCTAAATATATGCAGTGTACTCTGCATATAAAGATCCGCAGCAAGTTCATGCTACGGTCCCACCGTACAAGACTTAGCGACACACCCGGGAAATGCTAAGTCTGACTGCTGTCCTGGTCTGCTACAGGACTCTCAGGCTCACACGGCCTCACTGCACTCTCAAAAGAGTGTACTCTAGACTCCTCCTTTAACCTGAGCACACAGGCGGAGAGTCTCACAGGGTTACCTTCGCGACACACGCACGAATGGTGTTAGATAACCGTGTTTTCTTTTCTTTTCCCAGTGCCACCGTGACACACGCACGGATTATTGTTAAACACTGCTTTTCTGCCCTCGTGCCACCGTGACACACGCACGGATTATTGTTGAACACGAGTCACCGACCATCTAGACACACGCTAGGTAGGTCGTTTCACCCCAAGGTGCAGACCTCACGAGGGGTTCTACGGCGTTAGGGCATCTAGGTCTATACTTGATTAACAAATAAACATTTAAACAGGAATAACACATTTCATGCATTTTGCACAATCTAAACATCACAAAAGCACATATATATAATTATCATAATTAAACATGATTCAGAATCATTTATCCAGTTTCAATGCTAAACAATTATATTTAAAATCAGTAAATACATTGCAATAATAATACAGGAAATCTCATCATTTTCATTAAGTATATCACGTAGTTCGATTCTAATGAATCTAACATTCTCTATTGTTTAGACAATAAACAAATAACATGAAAATTACATTCCATACATAATGCACAATCTAGACATCACAAGAAGCGCATATATATCCCTTATCGTAATTAAACACGAATCAGTATCATTTATCCAGTTTCAAATACTAAACATCTATTTTGAAATCAGTAAATACATTGCAGCTATAATACAGGAAATTTGTCATTTTCTCAAAGCATAATAAGAAATTCATTTCCAATAAATCTAACATACACTATTGCATGTACTATACTGTTTAGAAGTTATATAAATTGATACAGAAGCAATTAAGCATTTAAATTGAGTTAAATACTGATTTCTAAATGAACTACTACTCACTTTCTGGAACTCGGCCGACCAAACTGGGAACTCGGCCGATCGGCTGGTAACTCGGCCGATCCACCCGCAACTCGGCCGATCCAAACCCTGGTCGAAAACCTATAATGGGAAACTCGGCCGAATCATGTCCAATTCGGCCGATCAAAACACTGATCGTCAATTCTAATAAGGAAACTCGGCCGAATTATTCGCAATTCGGCCGAACGACACATATACAGGTTATATACAAACGTCTGAGTTTAATAATGATAAATAGGTGTAGTCCTACTCACCGCAACTAGGACTATCCGGATTCGTACGGACATGTGTCTGGGGCCTGATTCTGGGCAACTCTGTTGTCTTCTACCTTAGTCTTTTCTAGGTTCACAAGCCTGCTCCACACAGTAACTTCCACACGCACACAGGAAGGAAGAGACTCAGCTGGTCTTTGCTGCTCGCGGCTAGGAGGTTGCGGATTCGAACTTGGGCCTCAAGGGTGGCGTTTCGTGGTGCTTCTTGCGCCAGGACGGCCCCTGGCCAGAGCCGCAGGCTACAGAGCGGCTGCTGCTGGCCGCTGCGTGCCGGCGCCCTTGCTGGTTGGGCGGCTGCGCCTGGTTGCTTGAGCTCCAAGGTCGAAGTCAGGCGGCGGTCTGGTGCTGCTAGCTCGCCCAGAATGGCCCCCCTTGGCCGGCGCCCTACAGCTGGCCTCGGCTGCTACTACTGGCCATGTTGCTGCTAGGGCGGGGGAAAGAAGGAAGGAGGTGGAAGGGGAAAAAGAGGAAGACAGCAAGGAGGGTTGGGCGTAGCTAAACGGAGGTGTAGGAAATCCTAAATCGTCCAAAATCCCCCTTTCTCTGTTGCTCCATCGGCACTATGTGCCGTTCACTGTTCTATCGAGCGAAGAAGAAGAAGAGGAGGGTCGGTTCGCGGAGGGGCTGCAAAGCAAATTGCCCAATCGTTTTTGGTAATTGCAATTAGGTCCCTGATCACACAAATGCCCATATCTTTTAGCTCGGAAGTCGGTTTCGGGTGAATTTTCTTGCAAACTCTCAAGCACGAGATTCTCTATCATCCCAGGGCATAAAATAAAGTTAACTAGCTTATCACTTCAGGTCAAATTACTAATTGCAGCATTGAGTATTCAATTCAACCTAATTAACTAATTAATCAACATTGATATCATTAGTCGCCTCCGGTGATTCAAACTCAACTGTTAATTCACATATTAACTTATTTGATTAACCATGATATTTAATTTGATATTCAACACTAATTGCATTAGTCAGCACTCAACTCAACTCAATTAACTCAACAATCATCATTACTATTATCATTAATTACCTCAGATGATTAAATCTTGACTATTGATCCACATGTTGTCTTATCTTGATTATTCATGATGTTTAACAAAAACTTAGCACTAACTGAGGTGTTTTACGTAATTCAAGGTATTTATTGACTAACTCTGATATGGGTCGTAACAATCTCCCTCCCTTATAAGAATTTCGTCCCGAAATTCCTAAAAGAGAAAAGGAAACTTGTTACGCACATCTATCCCAAAACTCCCCATGTGACTCCTTCTGGGTTAAGATTTCTCCACAGAACTTTTACTAATGGTATATCACGATTATTGAGTTTCTTGATCCACTTATCAATTATCGGTATTGGTCACTCAACATGGGATACATCTGATCTGATCCCAGATCAAATCACAAAACATTGTCTTTCCAGAATCGTTATAGCAGAATCTCACTTTATGATAACTACTGAGAAATTATCATACTATACATGCAGACAAACTTTTAAATTCTTAAATAAACAAAATGCATGTCAATTTGGTACTAAAATTAAATCATGCAATTTAACTGTTAAACATCATCACATCTCATAACGAAAATTGATATCAAAATACTTGATTCATCGTACACCCTATCCTCAGGGTTTCATTTGCCTTGTTCATTCATCACATGCCAACACCCTACTCTTAGGGTTTCCTCATTCACTAACCACATGGCAACACCCTACTCTTAGGGTTTCCATTATCTCATCTGTTAGATTTCAATTCAAATCACAATACGGTATCATTCTACAACTGGCAGAACAATATATTTCAAATCATTGTAATTACTGAATAATCTTTATATCATGCGTATAGACAGATAAAAAAAAAAAATTCATAAGTATCCCAAACTCAAATCAATTTTGGCAGATACATACTGAATTCATGTAATTAAACCTCTTATTATACCAATAAGAGTAATTTACTCCACTTATAAGAAATCATCTGTAATATTTATCCATTATCTGAAATTTCTCGAAGTACGTGCATGTTAACCAAATTCCTGGTTTATGCATCACATAACTCAATTAAGAGTTATTTACGTATCATCACACAAGTATTTAATAGTACTTGAGAATTTCTAATGATATCTCAATGAAAAGTGCCAAATCCTGTAAAATGTCAGATCACACACATTAACATAACAGGAAGCAGGTATTTAGGTTTATTTACATATTTTAATGCTATCTTACTATCTTGAAATCATGCACCTGATGGTTTACCAAAACTGTGTTTCCTGGGTTCATTCTCTAACCGTACCATTATCAGTTGTGTATTTCTAATCTCAACATTCACACTAAGCAAACTCTATAAGACTTAAATGTTCTTCTCAACCTTCACTGAGACGCATAACATATGCTCTCAGCATGTCCTTAAGAGTCTGAATGGTTCTCTCAGACTGACCATCCGTATGCGGGTAAAAAGGTTGTATTGAATCTTATCTTTGTGCCCGAAGCACGATGCAACTGCTTCCACAACCTAGATGTGAACTTAGGATCTCAATAAGATATGATTGAAACTGGATTACCAGGCAATCTAACTATTTCATCCATGTATATCTTGGTCATATATCAAGACATCAAAGGTCGACTTAATATGAAGAAAGCGAGCAGACTAAATTAATCTGTCCACAATCATTCATATCAAATCACAACCTCTAGGTGTCCTGGGAAATCTTACCACAAAATCCATTGTGATAAATTCCCATTCCCATTCAGGCATAGAAAAAGATTACAAGGTAGTTATAGATTTCTAGGGTTCAGCCTTAACCTACTGGTACACACTACTTTTAACCATGTACTCTGCTACATTCTTCTGCATATCTGAGCGTTCATTTCAACTTCTTGGATTTCATATACATCTTAGTGTCTTCCTGAAAATATAGCATACATCAATACATACACTTCCATAAGAATCTTCTCTTTCAGGCTTTTCCCCTTAAAAGAATTTTACTCTATCACGAGGTACACACAGCATGTCATGCTAAAACAACATCTTATCATCTAAAAACTTAACTCTAGTCTCTTTTCCTCCTATCAGGTCATGCATGGTCTGGCTTAACTCACTATCACCCTATTGTAGTTTCTTGATCTGATCATAAGAGGTAAGCTCAACTTACATCTGTACCATCAAATCACTCTGTGTTATCATCCCTAAGCCTAAGTTCAATCTTCCACATTTCTACTAACAGGTCTCAATTTGAAACCTGCCATAGAGAATGCATTAGTTGTTAAACTTGACTTTCTGCTGGAAGCATCAGTCACCACATTCTCTTTACCAGGGTGATACTCTATTGTCACATCATAAAGATAGTGACACCATATCTTTAAAACATGAACTACATCAACTATCTTTAGATCATAATCGGATAATACTCCGCTTTCTATGTTACTTACTTATTGTTACACTTTAGGTTTATGTCTTACTCATTCCTCTAAATCATCTCATGTTGTTCATGTACCGATCAGGTTATCTTCTTCAAAACCCTAGATCGTTATCAAAACCAGTTTACTTTTCATAGAACAAATCCCAAGATCTTTATTTAACAAAGATATTGGCATACAAGGTTACATCACTAATGATATCCTTTAAACTACTTCAACCCTAATCATCCTAGGGTTTTGGTCTAAATCAATATCATAGCATTTGTATGTGTGTGGTCGATTATATAGATCAAATTGATTTGCTTGGATCAATAGCATATTAATCCAATACTCGACTTTCATCACATTCAGCTGAAAATTCAGTTTTATAATAGTTTCTGTAATTCGTTTATTAAACTGTAAACAGAAACTCCAAAAATTTTGAAAATTTTATATGTTGTGCCTAATAAAGTTTTAAACCTACAGTAAAAATTTCAGGTCATTTCAAGTTACCAATAATTAATTAAAAATCGAACAGTGCGCTGCTATATAACAGTCTGCAGCAGATTTGGTCAAGTTGCAATTCGACCGACACCTTACTGTAGAGATCAAAAGTCATCAAAAATTACACCAAATTAATAGAGTGTCTAAAATTTGTGATTTTCAAACATAGTTAAAATTTGGGATCAATTGGACGTACCAAAAAAAAAAAAAAAAAAAATCAATTACCACACTGCTATATCATTCAGAAAATGTGATTGGTCGAGTTTGAAACTCAGCCGATGAACAGGTCAGAACATTCTTCAAAAATTCTGATATCTTCCAATGTTGTTCACATTTTATATATCCAAATCATATCCCAATTTTAGCTAAATTAGAATTACATATAAGATACTAAAAATCATTTAGTGAGACATTCTATTTATCAAATTCTGTATTCATGCGTTATTTGAATCCTAATTTGGGCAATTTAGGGTCTATGCTTCTCAAACCCTAATTTTCAAGATAAAAGAACATTTAGACTTCTATTCATATTTTACTTGTAAATAGGAGTCATTAGATCCCAGTAACGCATCCTGCCAGCCGGACCAGGCCGAACCTGTAGTCCTGAAGCCAAGAGCTACTCGGGATAAATCAACCCCTATTAATCTTAAACATGTGGAAAGAATATCCACTTAGGGCAAACTCCATTAAACACAGTTTCGGGTCTACATTAATACAAAGGAAACAAACATTAAACAATTCACTTCATGACGCAACAATATAAAAGAATTATGTTTACTTTACAAACTGGAAATTTCGTTTCATGCATATAAAAGCATTTCTAGTGATCTTTAAACAATAAGCAATATAAAGTAGGAGTTATATCACATCCTATATTTAATCTCTTACTCCTACATTAATTTCTGATCTCTTAACCCTAAGATTTCTAGGGTTTTCTCTCTAGCCTATCCTTCCTCTGCATACCTGGCCAGGGCATCCAGAGAAGAACAGACAGAGTAGCTTGATACTGGTCAATCTAAGTATTCAGACACCTGGCCAGGGTATCTAAACACTCAGACCTTCCAGAGCTAAAACTCATCATTCATTATTCGCCTTACTTATAACCTTATCTTTGACCTTAATGATTCTTAACGACTCATCTTAAGCTCATTACTTGATTCTCGTGACCACATCCTCTTCCTGCTATCTGAAATAATGTAACATAACACTTCCTGTTAGAAAATTACAGATAGAAGAAAGATACCTAAACCTTAATCCTATTGGTCTCTTATGGTTCCCTGACCTTGAGTAACTATGTACTCAATCCAAAGCTCTGATACCAAAGTTGTCACGCCCCAATCTCACATTATCCACAAACCACGAGATTAAGACGCGACAGGATGGGATTTACACATAAGCCAACCACTCTTCACTTTTTAAAACATTAAAAAGACATTATTAGGAAAATCTGATTTATGCTGTAAAATGAAACTAAACAAACAGCGGAAGCATCTTTATTAAACTGACTAGCAATATTAACAGAGTCTACATCATATTACATTGTTCGACATAAAATAAAGCATAACAGTTAATTTACATCTTTATACTCATTCACTCTCTCACTCACACCTTGTCCCAAAGATCGAGGGGAATGGACTAAGAGACCTCTAACTACTAACTACGAACCTTCTATCGACTAGGCGTAAGGATAAATCGATCCTTCTGATTTTTCCGCTGCTGATGATAACCTGAAAATGTTTTGAGTAGAGGTATGAGCCTACTCGCTCAGTGAATAGCATTTCACTTAGCTATCACTAAACAACTCATCAGGTTTATAAACTGAAAATAAACATATATGCAGAACTAAGCAAGACAGTTCTAATATCATAGCAAACATACAGATAGTAACCACATTTCTAAGCATCAACAGGTATTTCAGGTAAATAAACAGTTATATAAATTTACTGTGAACCTACATGATTATTTATTCATTTTATTATTATGCCCTAAATATATGCAGTGTACTCTGCATATAAAGATCCGCAGCAAGTTCATGCTACGGTCCCACCGTACAAGACTTAGCGACACACCCGGGAAATGCTAAGTCTGACTGCTGTCCTGGTCTGCTACAGGACTCTCAGGCTCACACGGCCTCACTGCACTCTCAAAAGAGTGTACTCTAGACTCCTCCTTTAACCTGAGCACACAGGCGGAGAGTCTCACAGGGTTACCTTCGCGACACACGCACGAATGGTGTTAGATAACCGTGTTTTCTTTTCTTTTCCCAGTGCCACCGTGACACACGCACGGATTATTGTTAAACACTGCTTTTCTGCCCTCGTGCCACCGTGACACACGCACGGATTATTGTTGAACACGAGTCACCGACCATCTAGACACACGCTAGGTAGGTCGTTTCACCCCAAGGTGCAGACCTCACGAGGGGTTCTACGGCGTTAGGGCATCTAGGTCTATACTTGATTAACAAATAAACATTTAAACAGGAATAACACATTTCATGCATTTTGCACAATCTAAACATCACAAAAGCACATATATATAATTATCATAATTAAACATGATTCAGAATCATTTATCCAGTTTCAATGCTAAACAATTATATTTAAAATCAGTAAATACATTGCAATAATAATACAGGAAATCTCATCATTTTCATTAAGTATATCACGTAGTTCGATTCTAATGAATCTAACATTCTCTATTGTTTAGACAATAAACAAATAACATGAAAATTACATTCCATACATAATGCACAATCTAGACATCACAAGAAGCGCATATATATCCCTTATCGTAATTAAACACGAATCAGTATCATTTATCCAGTTTCAAATACTAAACATCTATTTTGAAATCAGTAAATACATTGCAGCTATAATACAGGAAATTTGTCATTTTCTCAAAGCATAATAAGAAATTCATTTCCAATAAATCTAACATACACTATTGCATGTACTATACTGTTTAGAAGTTATATAAATTGATACAGAAGCAATTAAGCATTTAAATTGAGTTAAATACTGATTTCTAAATGAACTACTACTCACTTTCTGGAACTCGGCCGACCAAACTGGGAACTCGGCCGATCGGCTGGTAACTCGGCCGATCCACCCGCAACTCGGCCGATCCAAACCCTGGTCGAAAACCTATAATGGGAAACTCGGCCGAATCATGTCCAATTCGGCCGATCAAAACACTGATCGTCAATTCTAATAAGGAAACTCGGCCGAATTATTCGCAATTCGGCCGAACGACACATATACAGGTTATATACAAACGTCTGAGTTTAATAATGATAAATAGGTGTAGTCCTACTCACCGCAACTAGGACTATCCGGATTCGTCCGGACATGTGTCTGGGGCCTGATTCTGGGCAACTCTGTTGTCTTCTACCTTAGTCTTTTCTAGGTTCACAAGCCTGCTCCACACAGTAACTTCCACACGCACACAGGAAGGAAGAGACTCAGCTGGTCTTTGCTGCTCGCGGCTAGGAGGTTGCGGATTCGAACTTGGGCCTCAAGGGTGGCGTTTCGTGGTGCTTCTTGCGCCAGGACGGCCCCTGGCCAGAGCCGCAGGCTACAGAGCGGCTGCTGCTGGCCGCTGCGTGCCGGCGCCCTTGCTGGTTGGGCGGCTGCGCCTGGTTGCTTGAGCTCCAAGGTCGAAGTCAGGCGGCGGTCTGGTGCTGCTAGCTCGCCCAGAATGGCCCCCCTTGGCCGGCGCCCTACAGCTGGCCTCGGCTGCTACTACTGGCCATGTTGCTGCTAGGGCGGGGGAAAGAAGGAAGGAGGTGGAAGGGGAAAAAGAGGAAGACAGCAAGGAGGGTTGGGCGTAGCTAAACGGAGGTGTAGGAAATCCTAAATCGTCCAAAATCCCCCTTTCTCTGTTGCTCCATCGGCACTATGTGCCGTTCACTGTTCTATCGAGCGAAGAAGAAGAAGAGGAGGGTCGGTTCGCGGAGGGGCTGCAAAGCAAATTGCCCAATCGTTTTTGGTAATTGCAATTAGGTCCCTGATCACACAAATGCCCATATCTTTTAGCTCGGAAGTCGGTTTCGGGTGAATTTTCTTGCAAACTCTCAAGAACGAGATTCTCTATCATCCCAGGGCATAAAATCAAGTTAACTAGCTTATCACTTCAGGTCAAATTACTAATTGCAGCATTGAGTATTCAATTCAACCTAATTAACTAATTAATCAACATTGATATCATTAGTCGCCTCCGGTGATTCAAACTCAACTGTTAATTCACATATTAACTTATTTGATTAACCATGATATTTAATTTGATATTCAACACTAATTGCATTAGTCAGCACTCAACTCAACTCAATTAACTCAACAATCATCATTACTATTATCATTAATTACCTCAGATGATTAAATCTTGACTATTGATCCACATGTTGTCTTATCTTGATTATTCATGATGTTTAACAAAAACTTAGCACTAACTGAGGTGTTTTACGTAATTCAAGGTATTTATTGACTAACTCTGATATGGGTCGTAACAGTGGGTTTTAGGGTGATGATTGACCAGGCTCCATTGAACTTGGATGGCTTCACATGCCAATTTAGTCTTCACTGACTTAAAAGAATAATAGTAGGGAGGCGTGAGTGAATGAATTAACTGGATTAACGATCTGTATAGCCTCTTGTAAACCAGAAACTACAGGAGTTGCAACATGATTCTCTTGATTAAATTTGTATTCATTCCTCAGATTGTACCGATCGGCTTGGTGTGATTAAACTTTGATCAACTACAGTTGTCGCTGATAGATTCTGAAAATCCTCAAGTCTTGGACTTCTTCTGATAGTCTCAGTCTTCCTCGCAGACCCTCACCTCTTCATCTTTGTGCCGCTTCCTTTAATTCTCCTACTTACTGATCGCTCAAGGGTGACATCCATATTGGCTTCCTTAGTTTCCTTTACTGCAGATATTTGGACTGGATCCTTGTTTATGTGCAGGTCATCTGTCTCTGCATCCTCCAAGACATTTGCAAACTCTATAATTTAATCCCACTCTGGGTAAACAGCTGTGTGATTGCCCTAAAGTTTGATTGTTGTATCATTAAGAAGAACCCCTAAAGTTAATATTAAATTCAAATATCCATAAACAACCTAGAATTTTGAATGACCCTCAATTTACTTTGTCATCCACCTTCTGAATAGCATAGAGAATATTTTGCAGTTAACAACCACAAGGTGAGTGTCAAAAATCAACAAAGGCATGCCTTTCTTTAATGTATCCTAATATGAAAATGACATGATAATTAAGTACTCTAGGGTTAAATGTGCTTACATCCCATAATTTCTATTTCATTCATATCTCACATAACTTACAAATTTGCACGTTTCCACCATTAATATCGTACAATAACCCAACTTTTACCATTGGATTTATGAGACTAGGAACACTATCTATAGGTGAATGTTTATTGGAATCATAAAACCTTATTAAATAAAATGTGAGACATTACCTAGATAACATTTTATAATCCATTTATCACACATTTTTATAGTTAATTTCACAGTCTATATATCCACATAATCAATACGGTGACAACTCTAAATTTTATCTTTGTATTTGGTGTTTCCCACAACATGAGCCCGTGGTTTTCATTCTTATCAATGCATCACAAAAGGGGATCACAAAACTATGGATAATAGATACTTAATTCATATGATACACTTATGAAGTCAATGCACTTATGATTCATGTTTCAAACTTATTGAGGTATATGTGAGACCGTGTTTAATGTTTTTTCTTTTATACATATTTGACGCTTATGTGCAATTTACTTTGAATTATAACTAATTATTTTTAGCTTGTGAGAGTTTACAATACATGATTGATTTATCCATTCATTGGAACATAAATTACATGTAAATTTGGGTTCTGCTGGTACTTATATCATTATACATGCAAAATTAATTTTAAAATTTTTCTAAGCATTGTTAGTATATTTAATTATTATCAAATATAGATATGTAGGGGTTTGAACCTTATCAAGGATTTTGATACTCATTAGAGTCTTATAAGGACATCCTCTTGTTGCTAGAAGATCATAGACAAAATTTGGCTATGCCCTCAAGGTTAGTGATCCATTTTGGATGTTAGCCAACTAACTAACTAACCTACTAAGGTCACTAGCAAAGATTGCCCTCATGTTGCCACTTTTTGATGTCTCTATGCATGGGCACTTAGTTGAATGACTAATGCATTAATCAAACAACTATGTTATGGCACTTGTGGCTACAAGCAGTGTTACTAGTCGATCGACTAGACAACAATACTATCCTTAGTCATTACTGAGTGATATCTTTAGTTGAATAGATAAATTCCCTGAACATGCCAATAAGGTCTTGAATAAAATTCTCTGTAACATCATAGTCCCTATATATAGCTATCTAGTGACCGTAAACCCTATTTATCACCGTTCTACACTTGAGAATTAGGAACCCCTTTTACAAGAAATGACTAAATGGGATTTTGGAGTAAGCCACTGGGACACGATAGGAATTAATTTCCTAACATACCAAAAGATCACTCTTGAAAAGTTCTTGGTTAATTTTTCATCTCATCTCATCCGTCTCCTCTAAAACCCACTTGGATGAAATTCTATAAAATCTATAGTAGGAAGTTTTTGATCTCAATCC
The DNA here is from genome assembly GCA_963693085.1 of Alisma plantago-aquatica. Classification (NCBI taxonomy): domain Eukaryota; kingdom Viridiplantae; phylum Streptophyta; class Magnoliopsida; order Alismatales; family Alismataceae; genus Alisma; species Alisma plantago-aquatica. The sequence goes on along the minus strand of OY856414.1, from coordinate 81,331,454 downwards.
CTCTTTTCTTCTTCTTTGATCTAGACTGAGGTCTTTGTGGAATTTGTAAGAGAAACCCACTTTGGAGAATGTTTGGAGATAGAGATTGGATCTTGACGTTCTTGAGCTATAACTTATGTTCTTTCTTAGGTGAGTGACTGAATTTTTGTATTAGAGATTTTTGTGATGCACATTATATATAAATCGAGTCAAAACCTCAAATTGAGATATTTTATGCTACTTTTTGAATTTGAAAATCAACTATTTTTATAAAATAACCGTCTTACATGTATCATATTAGTTAGTAAACTATTTCTTCATTACCTAAGTTAATATGGTTTGCATTGATTCAACTCAATAATCAAGTAATGGCTAAAGTACATGATTTATTATACTAAAACAAAATGTTAGAATTTACATTTGAACTTTATAGATTGACTTCTTATTAGTATACCATGGTATTCCTAATCAAATTACTGAATTTTGGGTGTTGCATATTAAATTACCCTACTTTATATTATATGATCACATATGGTTAAAATGGCTTGGTATAGTTTGGTTATGATTTAGACTGGGGTTTTTCTTTTTATATTGCTCTTTTTATTATAATACACATAGGAATATATGCTAATAATTTTCTCAAACAGAATGATGAGTAACAAGACTGAATATCAAGAGAGACCCTAATGCATTCTAGCTAGCATACCCAATATCCACAATAGATATTTGGTAAGTTCATTTTTAGTCCATATTTTATATTAATTTGCATGCATTTGTCATGTCTTTTTGTCATGCTTTTATGTGTATCAACTCATTATTATTCATATCGAACCACATGGGATCCATGCCAAGTTATGTATATCTTAAGCTACATTCATTTTATAATATTCAAGGATCGAGCCCCGTATATATGATGTTGAAATGATAAAGAAGCACAAAGAAATGTCCAAATAAATTGGTGGTCAAGAAACAACAACCTGAGACATGATGTGTCTTCAAGTGACATCACATGTCTAATCACACTTAATGCCTCAACAAATTCAGCAACAATGACAAAACAGATCATACGATCTATCTATTCTTTGGCACAAATTATCACACACATTTAGTCAATTTCTAGAACTGAACATGACTTGTTAATTTCACAACACATTGTCTCCTAATTTTTTTTAAAAATATGCTTGGTCATAATGGGCACACAGTTCACTCTTAGGACACACTTTGTCTTTCAAATTTTGTACAAAATATGAATATAAACCAATTATTATTTTGATGAAACTAATTTTATTTCATTAAGAAGTCATTTCTCTTGACTTGTTAATCATTCACAGTTAAAAATCTTTAAGAGAAGAGATTGCTAATGAATTGGATTTCAAAATTGTTATAAAATATTACTATGCTTGTGAAGGCCAAGGCCAATTAATCTTGTTAGTCTTATTTATCTTTTATTTGAGAGACATAAATTATGAATAGTGGAATTGTATCAAGATAACATCCATGCACTTTAATTGTTTAACATAATTTAGAACGAATAGTATGTTTAGATAAATTATTGTAATTATCATGTGTTTAATATCGCCCTAGTTCCCAAGACACTTGGCTTTGTAAGTATGGCTTTTGTTTTTTAACAAATAAAATAAACTTAAGAACTCAACTAATTATATTGTACCCAATTATATACATAATAATTAAGATTAATTCAAAAATCACCCCCTAGTATACTACTAGTAATATCTACTAATGCAAGTGACACCATGTTTAATTAGTTTAATTGGACCACATACATTGCACATACAATTTCCTGACATCTTTGCCATAGAATAGAATCCTATTCTATAGATTTTGAATTGTAATGAATAAGAAATCATGTGCATATATTGTTTGTTTTACTTCTCGTCAATTTTTAGTTGGTGTTCCTTGTTTCTAGTGAACCCTTCTTCAATATTTTTATCATTACTATGTGGTTGGCATAAGAACAATCACAAAAGGCTCAATTCAGCAGATCTTAGAGAATATGAAAGCAATATCTCTCATAAAGGTAGTGTAAGGATAAGAAGGGATGCAATACTTCACCCAAAGTGCTGCTGACTGAAGTTACAACAAGTTCATCAGTGATGGAGAGCCCACTTAAGGAATACACTCCACAACCACAACAAGCATCAAACTCGACTATTGTAATGCTGAAAGTGGCAACTGATAATTTCTTCCTTCACCAATATTTATTGGTATTGTACAAAAGAACCAATTTTGAGGCCTTGTATCAGAAAGACCCAACCTGTACACCACCAATTTGTTGGGAGTTAAGCGCCGATGTCAATACTACTAAGATGCCATATGAAAAAAGATGCCATATGAAAATCTACGCGTTTGCCTTGTCCTTTTGTCACTCTAAGAAAGGGAGAAGACTTGGATCTAAGTCCCTATCATAGGGTCAATCATGAAATGAGATGCCTCCTTAGCCTTGAAAAGGGCCATCACTTCCTGGGATGCACACCTCATAACATTTTTAGAGAAATTCTTTCTGCCAAGGAAAAGATAGTAGAGATCCTCAACTATATCATAAGATTACATGTACACGATGTGGGGCCATAGGTGGAGGCATGGGAACACTGCAAAGAATTATTGAGGAAGTGTCATCACCACAACATACCAGATTGGAACTATGCATATATTTTCTACAACACATTTAGTTATGATGTGATGAAAGTGGTGAATGTAGCAACCAATGTATGCTTTTTAATGAAGAATGCTACCGAGTTTAGGAAGATCATTGAAACATTGAATCTCAAACCAGTAGTATCCATGAGAAGAGAAAATCAAAGAGTGACATCTATGAAGTGTATTCTTTTTTTACTTTAAATGCTAAGATTGACAACCTCACCAAGTAATTGAATACCATGACCATCAATATGATCCGTCACGTGACATGGTGTGAGATAAGAACATCTCCACACAATTTGTTTGAGAATGTGACATAGTGATTCCAATGGGGTGAAATGATAACAAGTCAGCTATGTTGGTCACAAAAACAACAATCCCTTCTCCTGGAACTTACAACCTTGTATGGAGGAACCATCTCAACTTTTCATGGAGGAAGCAAGCCCAAACTAGCTAAATATGATGAGGAAAATAATCGTCATATGATCACTGTGACAACTTGGAGACTACCATATCCAAGTAAATGAATGAGATAATTAACCTCTTGCATATTTCTTATGTAAAAGGTACGAAAAAATTAGTTTGGGCAGCTTACATCCTCCATCACCAATCTGAAGAGTCCAAGAGACATCCCTAAAAACACCGAAGTAAACCTAAGGGAGAATCTCCAAGGCTATACGTTCCAAGGATGAAGAAAGATGGTTACGACTTCCTTCTCTTCTTTTCGAGAAAAGGAAATTTTTAGGTTGCTTAAGTATTTAGTTACGTTGTTTTATTTTTTCTTGTGTGTTTAACTTTTTTTTCTTCTTTTAAAGATGGTTGTGCGTTCTATTATTTGTACATTTATCTTTCTAGTATTTTGATTTAGAAATGTTCATTTTGTAGTGTAAATGCTATCTGTAACCCAAAATGACGCTGAATACTGCTCTCTTGTTTTAGTCCTATCACCCTCTACAATATTTTTTGATTTGTACTTGAGAAAAACACTAGTAAGAAATCTTTAAATGAATATGGAGCATGCAATGACAATTATTCATTCTTTTATGCTTCTATGAGCAACCATCATGCTTCATCTTACCAAGTTGAAATCAATCGATTCATCTCTTGACACGTATGTCAATTTCTAGTTGAGAAAATCTAATTCTTTATATCATGTGTTCTAATTAGTGAATCTCTTTTAATGAGATTATTGGAGAGTGCTAATGAGTAAGATACTGAAATTGTTATAAAATATTAACCGACTTCTAAAGATGAAGTCAATCATTTTTTTGTTCTCATCTCTTTTAAGTCAAGAGATATGAAGAGTTAATTATGTAAACTTTCAAATTAACTTCCCCGAACTTTAGGTGCTTAGGCTCCGCTGGGGTGAAAAGAAAAAGAACTGCAGTTCCTAGTAAAAAATCCGTTCAGTATTCCAGGATAACAATTTCCCGAACCGTAACTCAACTTCTCTCTGTATATATATGCCCAAGTTTTTGAGTTTCTGGCTAAAACAAAGGGAAAACGTCTTCCCACGTCGTACGTAACATTAGGACGACCGAAAGAACCGAAGCAGCCCCCGTCAAAAGTTTGCTGAATCCCTCTATCCTATGCAAATTGTGGTGAGTCATCGTAGAATTCTAAGTACTCTTGACGCCCAACACTATATAATCTGGCAAAAATGAATCAGCCACTGAGATTAGTTGCAACAACCATAGCGGTAGGAGTATAAGATCTAGATTCTTAAGTAAAGAACGTCTCAGTCACCAGATGTATTTTAGGCCTTTCGAATGGAGTCTGCAGCGAGGATGCTATTCCCAAGTCAATTCTATAGTAAAATTTCATATCCTTGAAAAGATTTATAAAGATAAAATATCAATTTTGATGGATGAGACGATACGAGTGTTATGCAATAATCCCACACCAGCGTTTCCGCAACCAACAGATTCATCCAAGAAAAATCTCCCGCTTCATAGATGGAAGATGAAATAGGTGGTGAACAGAAATGAACATCATAGTTATGTCTTTGCACTTTATCTATTCTCTGAAATGCCATATACAACAAACCAGTCATATGAAAATCATATTCCTAAAAAAAATTAAAAGGTAAACCAATTATCTGAACTCATTTTCCTTTCCTAAAAATTGAGTTCCTTTAAAACTCTACTTACAGCTATTAATCAATCGAAACCTTAACCAAACTTGGAATGCATAGTATGCTTATGTGCGTTATTGTAATAGTTAAAATCTCCTCATTTATTCGGGCCGCTTGGCTTTCTAATTTGATTTCTTTTCTTTCATTTGTCAAGTCAATTAGGTAACTCGATTAATTATCTCTTAACCAATTGTTTATCTAACGCAATCAAGATTTTTCCTAGTTTTCCATTTGTTCCATGTGGACTCAACCTGATGATATACTACTTGTGATCTATACTTGGTGTTGTATTATTTTAATTGAATTGATCACACATGAACAAATCATTATTCCCTAGTTGTATCGTTCATGGAAGAAAATGGGTTTCTTTGTAGAAACTTATGGACTGGGACAAACTAAACAAAGTGTCATATGACTAATCATAATTGGGTGGAGTCCACTTAGCTCCCTGATATCTCTAATATGTGAGACATAGTATCTTGTATATATTTTTATATGACATTCACTCAGATGTGATGCATTATGGAAATGAGATGTTAATGCCACTTTATCCAAGTCTACTAACAATGGATTCTATAAGAAATCTCATACCTAGATTTTGGTGATATTTACATGTGAAATGATAAGGTGTCAGTTCCTAAGTACCAAGTAGATTCCTACATTTTATGTAGGCCGTAGGCCGATAAGCGCCTACACTCTACACTTACACATAATCACATAGCCCAAAGGTGTTGTGAGATATGAATGGGGCTAGTAAACTTAATATATTATGCTTTTGTATATCCAAATCTTTATCAAATTTCTTTAAATTGGATGGTACATTCCAAGTTAATGAGGATGACACTTGTGTATAACTAACTGGTATAGTCTAACTATTTCACAATGATTATGGTTGCTTCTAATATTCAATTATATTATAGAGATAACATTTCCATGTTATACACCTGCATAAAAAATACATATAATTGCATCCTTATATTTCATCACATGATTTTCATGGTTAGTAGGGACTTTTGTTTCACATTCGCGCTTCTAATGCGTTTAGGGTATATAAACCCCCATAAGGTTACCCCGATGAGGAGTTCCCATCTCCATAGTAGTACAGAGGAAGCAATCACCTTGAGAGGTGTGAGTTGTTGGTGTCTTTTTACTAGAGAGTCATTCTGGCATACTTAGGCCATGGAAAAGATGTTCCAAATGATGCAATTATTGCTTTGAGATTTTGTAAACATGGATGAAAATTTTGTTCATATATTACACATTATATCATTTTTTATATGGTATAATTTTATTTTCTTTAGGGAGAACATCATATATGAATGTTTGGTTGTATCTAAGTTCTTGAAAAGTTAAGTTATCAAATTTAACCTATGATATTATATAAACATGTTAATAATATTTGATGCATAAGATCATATTTGGTTTTGGTTCAGTTGCATGACATATATATTAGGATATGCTTATGCAAAAATCTTGGGATAGTTGTCACACTTTTGTCTATTAGAGCCTAGGTTGACTAGACTTATAGGAACATTAGACGTATTCTATTCTTACATGTTCTATATATCTAATCATCAATTTATGATGAGCTGGGTATGGTTGAACAACATGAAGGGAAAGGTGGAACTAGTTTTGTGCAACCAACAATTGAGGATAGTTGAGCAGTTGAGCTTAAGAGCAAATGAGGGCACATTGAGTGAGAGTTACTATGGAGAGGCCTATACAACCTCCACTAACTCCTCCCTCGAACCCTGCATGATCAATTGATCTGGTAATTTGGGCTACATTTGGGAAACTCATGTCAACTATCATGAAGTGACATATAAGATGCTTGTCCCTACACTATAGGAACCACTGCCACCTACAAAATGTTCTTGAGTTTCATATAAGCCTTTTGAGAGGTTTTGTCAGGTAGGTGCTATAAACCACTCATGCACTACTGACCCTTGTAACATAGATCTACGAATAATAGATTCAGATTGCATTGCATTTACTTACATGAGGAAGAAAAGAGCATGAATTCCCTTCTAAAGAAAATTTCTAGAAAGTTGTGATCAATGCATAGGAATGTCAATATTGATAATTTACATGTATCCAACTGTTCCCAAAATCAATCTAACCCATTTTAAAAAATTGTTTATCGCCAACAAAAGGGTCTCCAATTGTAGAAATGAAATTATATGGATCAAATCAAATCAATATTTTAACAACGTTTACGATATTTTATAAAAATAATATTTAGTTTGAAAATCTAGAAACCCCTCCCAAAGCCTACTATATATAGCAAGCATGGTACATGAAAAGGCCGACAGTAAGCTGGTCAAGGAGGAGGAACATTAATGACAAAGCTAAAATGTCTATGGACATAGATACAAGATCAATATGTGACATACTACTCTTTAATAGTTGAACAAAGAAAATCCTTCAGGAATCTAATCATATTCTTACATTTTTTTTGCATTTCACGATAATCACTAGATTCTCCTTGCTTGCCACTTAACACATTTTGAACACCTTCACCATAGATTATCTCACTGGTACAACTACCAACATGTGCTTGTGGATTTCAAAGATATTAACTCTTGAGAACAACTATCTTTCTATATATAAAAAGTGTACAACCCTCTCCTATAAATAGGAGGTTAAATATTAAGGAAGAACAAAGCAAATCCTAATGGGCCTATTATACTTAGGCCCACATTACATAAGATTTAAGTAAAAAGAATTAAAAGGGAATAAAAAACTACAAATAAATATATGTCTGAATACTTCTTCTCAAATTTGAGCATAGATATCACTCATGCCTAGCTTGCAATATAGCTCTACAACTCTTTTTCTCGAGAGAGGCTTTGTAAAATATCAACAATTTTCTCATGTGTAGGCAGGAAGGGGGTAGTGATCTTCTTAGTTAGTACATCATCATGGAGAAAATGGCAGTCCACCTCGATATGTTTGGTCCTTTTATGAAATACAAAATTACTAGCAATGAAGGTAGCAACACAATTATCATAGTACATTGGAATAGCATGAGTGATGAAAAATCCAAAGTGAGACAAAATAGATTTGATCCATAATAGCTCACAAGTAATATGTGCCATTACATGATACTCATCTTCTGCACTGGATCAGATAATGACATTTTATTTCTTACTTCTCTAGGTAAACAAGTTAACTCCTACAAAGGTACAATAGCTAGAGGTGGAACCCCTATCAGATTTGCAACCTACAGAATCAACATCAAAATATCCAGTCACATCTAGATGCCCATTTCTTTTATAAATAGTCCCTATCCAGATGCATTCTTCAAATGTCTCTAGACTCTACATGTAACATCCCGGTGACACTACTGAGGACAATCCATGAATTGATTGAGAACAACAACAACAAAATATATACATGGCCTTGTAATAGTAAGATATCAAAGTTTTCCAACCAAGTATTTATAACTAAATTTATTTTCTAAGGGATGAGTAGATTCCACCCATAGATCATGAGCTTGATCCACATGATAGATTGCAAGTCTGCAACCAAGTATTCCAGTTTCACTAAGTAAGTCAAGATTATACTTCCTCTATGACAAAGATACTTCATCCTTGTTCTGTGCTACCTTAATATCAATAAAATACCATAGATGCCCAAGGTCTTTAGTGACAAAATGTTTCATAAGATATTACTTTATAGCAACAATTCTAGTAACATCACTTCCAGACAGATGATATCATCCATATAAATAATAAGAACAATATTGCCAGAAGTAGTGGTTTTAATAAACACATAGTGTTCACATTGAGATCGTATGGAGCCAAATTTGTACAACACAAGGGAGAACTTGTCAAACCAAACTTGGGGACTTTGTTTGAGGTCATAAATGAATTTATTTAGAAGATATACTTTTTTTTAAAAGTGGCCATTATATTCATCTCGTGGCCTGGGTTCGAACCTGAGACCTCTTGGTCACACACCAAGGGTCTTAACCAACTCGACTGTCCTCACTTAGAAGGCATACTTTTCCATTATTGTAAAATACTAGATCTTAAACCCTACCCTAGAACTTTGACCTTTTGGTCTTAGCAAAAAAAGTTTGAGATTAGACCTAAAAGGTGTTTAATATAACCCAAATGAGCTAATGCGTGTATATATCACCATAAAGTAACCTAATATTTTCACATTAGTCTTAGGCAAATAATGGATGCATAGAATATGTCACCTAGGGTAAATCATGAATTATATAAAGTTTTGTGCAAAATAATTAACCACACCTGACTCTTAGGGTGGTAATATGAAGTTTTGGAACATAATTAGACGAATAAAAGTAATGATGATGATATATGTGATAACTGAAAGGATATTAGGCCACAAATAATAAAAGCCACATATCTCATAAAAAGAAGTCTCAAAAGTGAAATATAATGTGAAATTCAGATTCCTTGGGTCCCAATTGAGTTGGGAGTCAAGTTTCACATTATTTACCTAATAATAATTAATTTAATTCAATTCGAAAAAAATGATTTTCCCCCAAAATATCAAATAAAATAATAAACGACTCCAAAAGAGGAAAATAACTTTATATTCAAAAACTACATGTTAAAATAAGGCTATGTGTGAATTTTCATCTAATTCGGACAAGCTTAAATATTTTATTTTATCTAGGAGAGAGAAAATTATTTAAAGACCAAAAATATTAAATAACATGTTAAAAAATAATCAATGGTGAAATCATATTCTCCATACTTATTATTTCTTGTATGCCAAGTTTCATATTTTATAAGGTTTCTAGATGCCTCTAATTCATTAAAAGGATAAAATAAGTGATACAATTTAAATGTATTAAATAAAATAATAACAGTCTTCAAAAAAAATAATAATACCAAATTTGCATTCTACATGTTAAAATAGACCTTTGGGTGAATTTTCATCCAATTTAGAAAATATTTAATGAAAAGGTGAATTTAGGAGAGAGAAAATGTGTAAAACCTTCAAATCATTAATTAAAATAACAAACAACTTAAAAAAAAAACTAATTATTAGCAAATTCGTATTCAACACTCTTAATATGACTTGTGAGTGAAGTTTCATTAATCATGGAGAATCCTAGGGTCATTAATGCACGAGGAAAGAGAAAATATGAATCACTTAAATAAAATATCTAAAGTCTTTAAAAGCAAAAAATAATATCATATTTGGATTCCCATATCCAAATTAGCTTATATGTCAAATTTTATTAAATTTGGAGTTCATTTGCACCCTCAAATAAGGAAAGAGAAAAAGCTAAATAATTAAATCATGCACTTTAGTCCGACTTGGATTTGGCAAGCATTTATATGTCACGATTTCACTTCATTTTTGAGCCGTCCTATCGCCCGTGGACGGAGTCAATTTTGACTCCTACCTTGGTTAGGAAAACTCACACACGCGAGTACAACACAAGGTGTGTTTTTGCAATCTGATTTTCTCAGTCGTTTGTTGACCATTCTCTGAGATTTTTCTTGCGTTGGATTCATGAGCAAGTTACACATCTATCAAGTTTTTACTCAAGGCTTAGTTTCCATTATTTGTGAAATGCCTAATCCTTGCTTCCCAAGTTTTTGTAGCCTCACTCATAGGGCTTATGACCGCATCCTATAAATATCTAACCCATCTTAGACCTGTGCCACATCGTGAATGCTCGAACTCTTGCACCAATTTCGTCCGAAGCTGCATCCTTCACCATCACTGATCAATTTCTTTCTCTGGGCTTATGACACCTTGCCATGACTCCTTGCTTCGTCGTAGTTCAATTTGTGTAAAGGTAAGCTTCACCATGTTCTTCTCTTCCTCATCGTCTTGTCCATTTCATGAGATGTGCGCTCGAAAAAAATCACCCAAAAGAACTTCACACCCAAGCTGCCGCTCAAGCATTGATGGAACGGGCTGGAGGTTGGGGATAAATTCTCCTGGTGTCTTACCAATGATGCCCTTCACCTCCTTCTTTCCTCATTTTCTCGCTCGGGGGTATTTCTGTCTTTTCGAATATTTTTCTTTTTATTTTAAGTGGGGGCCATGTTGGCTGTTGACGGTGACTGTAACTACCCCGCCTCCCGGTAACCCCCAATTAAGGGAGACCCGAAGGTCAGAGCCGTTATTCAATTAACATGATCAAAGGTTCGACAAATAATCAATAATAATTATGAAATTTTACTAACTAACTAGAATTTGGTATAAAATTAAAACTTTACTTACCTTTGACAACTTTAGAAATCTATCTATCCATAGCTTGAATTATTCTATCTAATCCTCCTTGCACTTTATTTATTATTTCCACAATGTGTCACTTTACTATTTGTTCTTTCAATTGTTGTTCCTAAAACGCCGATAAACAAAACGTCGGTCAGTATATCAAAATATACTGGTATGTGGGAACAACCAAAATCTTGCAAATATGGCTAACAATTTAATAATCACAATCAAATTATTTAACAAGATAATTTATATTTTCAATGTGTCATTCTCCACCGCTTTTTCCCTAACCCTGGCATACCCCTCTAGGGTTTCTCTTTTGCCATTGACTTAAGGCCACCTTCTCAATCCCTTGCTTGGTGCCTGGGAGTCACCTCTCATGGTGCTCCATAGTCATGCCTCATAGACCACCCTCTCATTCCCGAGCTTGGTGTCTGGGGTCACCTCTCATGGTGCCCATGGGTCTACCCTCCTAGGCCTGACCTTTATGGCATCTTCCATCAGGGTGGTATGTAGGTGCGAGAATTCACATGTATATATAGCTGTGATAGCCATAGTGACTTTATAATTGCAGTATGAACATCCAAACTGTTTAGATTACATTCAATGTGAGGAAACATCCGGGAAACCCTCGGGAAACTAATGCGATTAACCATTATTAACCACATACCTGATCTGACAATTTGAACAGAAATATCCATGCAAACAAGAATCCAAGCAAGCAAGCATTTTCAACAAGATCCTGAAATAATCACGTAATTCCCTTTTTATGATTCATGTCATCAAGATCCATTAAACCTAGCTCGCTTCCTAAGGTTTCTAATTCATTTTTAGGGTTTCTATTGCAATTAGGGGTTCCCTTCATCTTTTACTATTTCAAACCCTAATTTTATACCATTACTCATAAACCCTTATTTTTTATCATTAAGGTTATCCTAACGACATATAACCCTATTCTCAGATTTAAGGGCACATTAACCATCAATTAATTTCATTAAGCTTCTTTTATGTCAAAGCTACTATTTTTATCCTTTTTAATCCATGACAAAGTCATTATACTCGTTTATCATCAATTTGTAGTTCATTATGCTCTAATACTCATATGAACATTATTTATCATTAATTCTACCTTTTATTCATGAGAAAACCCTAATTACTACATTTAGGGTATTTATCCACAAATTAGGAACTTTAATGCTCGAAATAGCTTATAGTCATGAAAACTCAGTTCTATACATGAAATTGAGTAATTAAAGCCATTAGTAATCCTAAGTACCAACATTAGGGTTTCAAGGCCCATTAAAGCTTATTTATGCTCATGAACTCTCAATTAAGCTACTTACGTGAAAAATTCATCCTTTTTATTCTTAATGTTCCTTTTTGTCATTAACATGTTAATATCAACTTTAATCATCAATTAAACCCTACTAATCACATTAATCATATCCAAATAGGGTTTCTTAATCATCATTACACTAAAGTTAATAACTTCAATTACTTTTCGAATTGCAAACATAATCAGGTTCCAATTATATTTTAATGGATTCCTCTCATTTTTATGAGAAAAATTCATGTATTAACTTTTGTCATCCGAGTTACTATTAAAGAGTTATGATTTTAGCAAATAAATCATAAACTGACCAATAGGGAGGTGCCACGTAGGCAACCAACTCCCATGCACATACCTCACGCACACCCATCTTTAGATTAGAATCAATTGACATTTCTGCCCTTCACTTAGGTGGTTCAATGCTGTAGCCCGCGGAGGGCAGTTTCATCCAAGCCCCCCCGACCTTCTTCCTCCTCGCGATCAAACCTGCTGCCGCTGCAGCAGCAATTCCAAGCGGCCCTGCCGCCCTTCCCGATGCCCAACGACCACCAGGTAACTCCCTCTGGCTCCGCCGTGCCTGTGCGCACGTGAGGGTGCTACTGGGTCATGGCCAAGACAGCTCGATCCGATTCTTCTACCTCTGCAGGTTCTGCTTGAGCGCCGCCCTGCTGCTTCTTCAGGGATCTGCCCCTCTCCATCCTAGGGTCGTGGATCGCTGCCGATGGCCGCCCTATCCTCGCCATCATCCACCGCACCTAGGGCGCCACCCATTTGGTGACCTCAGTGGCTGCTTCGGGCTTGGCAAGCATGCGACCTTCAGCCATGGCGCCAGCCTTTCTTACAGCCGTGTAGCTGCTGCTGCGCCTGGCCAGGTTTAGGATCAACTACGGATTGGTTGCATGGCGTCGTGGGAGCAACATGCTTCCTTCCTAACCCGTCCTTGGTCCCTCGTTTGCCCTAGGGTTGTTCCACCCTTCACGACTTGGGTTTTTAAGAAGAAGAAGACTGAGAGGAGAGAGACATGCATGGGATCTACTTGGGATCGTCCAAGGGGTCTATCCTTTTATAGAGGAGGGTAGCCATGCCCCAGCATGCTTGTCCACGAAGGAACAAAGCCTTTTTCCTATTAGGCATTGTATCCCTTTATTAAGAAACAAATTTTCTCTCTCTCTATTATCTTTGATATTCTTTACTTACTTGAATATTTAAGAGTACAAAAATCCTCTCTCTTATTCTTCTTAGACTTGCCTTTAAATCCATTAATCACGAAATTATGTTTTCCTTAAGAGAAAAACTTCTTTTTTTTATCAATATTACAAAATTTATTAATAATGTATCACATCATCCTTTTATTTTGCAATTTTGGTGTATTCTCTTTCCTCTTTCCTTATTGGGACTCCTTGGATCCCAATAAACTCTATGATTTCGAAAATCCTTCATAATGATACTCATTATCCTTCCAGATGCGTTTAAATGCATTATTTCATATTATCTTGTTTATTTCTTATTAAAATAACTCTTTTTGAGGTTTTCTCTTTATTTCTCTTTTATTTTATTCATTGGTATTCCTTTTATCACTAGGAATTCTTGGGATACGAAATTCCACAAAGGATAACTCAATTATACCTTTTTCCACTTATTTCCAACATTTTAACATTATTTTCAATTTCTTTCTTACTAAAGAATTACTTAATTAATCTTTTCTTTTCTTATTGCACTCTTTATGCAACTTTGGACTTCTTGGAACCCAAGGAACCCAAGAGGTACGAAATCCCTCTTTGGATTTGCCTTCTAGAGGTTTCCACATCTTTCTTTTCTTAAAAACTCAATTATTCATTTTAATAATTGGATTTCCTTGTTATTGGGCCCAATAGCCAATAAAGCCCACAACACAATCATCAAGGTTATTGTAAACGAAATCCATTTATTCAAAACAAATTATATCATTATTTGTTCCAATATCTTTAATGTGAGAAATTACATTCCTCACCAAAGGAACCCAAAAATTGGGGTTGTAACATCCTTCCCATCTTATAAGAATTTTGCCCTCAAAATTCTATCAAGCAAACAAACCGTTCAGGATAAGCCTTTCATACGTCCATCAGGGCTCCTATGTGGCATCACCCTTTCCATGGTGCTTCCCAAGAACCTTCATCATCTCATATTCCTCCATCTGAGTTCTTTCTTACCTTGGTATATCATACCCTCATAGGTGACTCAGGACATTTCAGCCTCTCAAAAGCTGAATAGGTTCAGGGTTCAACACATGGCTTGGATACCTCACATAGTGCTCTATATCGGACTCATGGAACACATTACACACCATGTTATCCTGAGGGGAAAGGCTAAACACAACCATCTCCACCAATCCATCTCAAATGGACCCATATATCGGGGATTCAGCTTTCTCAGCTGTAGCTTAGAGGGGTCAGATTTTCACGTCACATATTCTCCCACAGTGAACTGCATGTCGGTCTGCTTTGCATCAGCTCGTGACTCATGTCACCACCGGGCTCTCTCTCAGCCATTGCATGATCAAAGCGACTTCATCTGCACACACTGTGGTTCTTTTCTGACCTTCGCGAGGCCTCCTTCACCAACATCATCTTAATGAAGTGGTGACCGACACAACCTCTCCATAAGACTTATTGCATCCCGATAAAGGCTATGGTGGTTAACATCACATCTTAAGAACTGTCTCTATGTATCACCCTAAATGAGCACACATGCTCTCATCAGACCCTCTAGTCTGGATTATACTGTTCATTAGTATGGGGTGATGAACTGTACTATCATCAAGTTCCTCATGTATCCACTTCCACCTCATGGAAGTGAACCTTGGTCATACCCAAGAACTTTTGAACTCGCATCATGATGTGGTTGAACCATCTTTCTCTCTTAAGTAGTTCAACCGAATCTGTCCCTTGACATTACTCCTTTCATTCTCATGTCATCTAGGTAAGGCGATCTACCATAACCCCTATTACATCTTGATCTTTCTTGTTCAAGGGGAGACTTACCACAACACCCATAGTGGTGAACTCCCATTCCCTCTCGGGGACTCTTTATCCTCTATGTCAAAGCACTGGGTTACTGGTGTTCGTCCTTCACCCCCGACTTGCATGGCCACATGCTACATGCAACTTCATCTTAAGCATTCAAAATGCTACTATCACTTACTATCTTTGTAGTATCACAGGGTATGGTGATCTTAAAACCATGATCTCCTGTATGTCATGATTCCTCAAGATCGATACCTCAGAAACTCTAAACCACTCTCATCAGGGTTTTATTACCTTCCTATCCAAAGAAGTGTATCTGAGGTTCTATCACCATCCTTTTACTACATCAAGGACTAAACTAGCTAACCAAACAACCATTAACTTGTTCAACATATCTTATTACATCTGTGTGTTAGCCAAAACTCATCTTCTTTCCAAATTTAGGGTTAGTTGAACAACCTCAACCTCTTCTAGCCTCTAGCTAAACTAGGCAGCTATATCTCAACCAGAGCATTCATTACCACTTCACCTCCACGACGCTAAAGTTAATAACTTCTATTACTTTTCTAATTGCAAACATAATCAAGTTCCAATTATATTTTTAATGGATTCCTATCGTTTTTCTGATCAAAATTCATGTATTAACTTTTGTCATCCGAGTTACTATTAAAGAGTTATGATTTTAGCAAACAAATCATAAACTGACCAATAGGGAGGTGCCACGTAGGCAACCAACTCCCATGCACATACCTCGCACGCGCCCATCTTTAGATTAGAATCAATTGACGTTTCTGCCCTTCACTTAGGTGGTTCAATGCTATAGCCCGCGGAGGACAGTTTCGTCCAAGGCCCCCCCGGCCTTCTTCCTCCTCGTGATCAAACCTGCTGCCGCTACAACAACGATTCCAAGCGGCCCTACCGCCCTTCCCGATGCCCAATGGCCACCAGGTAACTCCCTCTGGCTCCACCGTGCCTGTGTGCACATGAGGGTGCTGCTGGGTCATGGCCAAGATGGCTCGATCCGATTCTTCTACCTCTGCAAGTTTTGCTTGAGCACCACCCTACTGCTTCTTCAGGGATCTGCCCCTCTCCATCCTAGGGTCGTGGATCGCCGCCGATGGCCGCCCTATCCTCATCATCATCCGCCGCACCTAGGGCGCCATCCATCAGGTGACCTCAGTGGCTGCTTCGGGCTTGGCAAGCATGCGACCTTTAGCCATGGTGCCAGCCTTTCTTGTAGTCGTGCAGCTGCTGCTGCGCCTGGCCAGGATTAGGATCAACTATAGATTGGTTGCATGGCGTCGTGGGAGTAGCATGCTTCCTTCCTAACCCATCCTTGGTCCCTCGTTTGCCCTAGGGTTGTTCCACCCTTCACGACTAGGGTTTTCAAGAAGAAGAAGAAGACTGAGAGGAGAGAGAGATGCACGAGATCTACTTGGGCTCGTCCAAGGGGTCTATCCTTTTATAGAGGAGGGTAGACATGCCCCAACATGCTTGTCCACGAAGGAACAAAGCCGTTTTCCTATTAGGAATTGTATCCCTTTATTAAGAAACAAATTTTCTCTCTCTCTATTATCTTTGATATTCTATACTTACTTGAATATTTAAGAGTACGAAAATCCTCTCTCTTACTCTTCTTAGACTTGCCTTTAAATCCATTAATCACGAAATTATGTTTTCCTTAAGAGAAACTTCTTTTTTATCAATATTACAAAATTTATTAATAATGTATCACATCATCCTTTTATTTTGCAATTTTGGTGTATTCTCTTTCCTCTTTCCTTATTGGGACTCCTTGGATCCCAAGAAACTCTATGATTTCGAAAATCCTTCATAAGGATACTCATTATCCTTCCAGATGCGTTTAAATGCATTATTTCATATTATCTTGTTTATTTCTTATTAAGATAACTCTTTTTGAGATTTTCTCTTTATTTCTCTTTTATTTTCTTCATTGGTATTCCTTTTATCATTAGGAATTCTTGGGATACGAAATTCCACAAAGGATAACTCAATTATACCTTTTTCCACTTATTTCCAACATTTTAACATTATTTTCAATTTATTTTTTTTGGTCGGCGAAAAACGTGTTGCTATTAATGAATCCAAAACTTTGGGTACAAGACTATGTGCCCCATACAACCAGGATAGAATCCAGAGAGACCAAGGTCCAACAAGTGGACCTCTCAGATAAGAAAAGGAAAAAACGTACATGAAAGCTAGGCTATCCTATACTAACCAACCTAATAACATCAGCCCTGTTAACATGAAACTAGGGAAAAAACTATCAATAACACCACCTTCAAAATGTGAACCCTAGCCTCAAGAACCAGGTGTAGGCTACTAGACTAGCTAGAAAAGCACACCAAAGCAAACATCCAGATCCTCCTTACTGATCCAAGCGCTTCCAAGCTGCAAAACTCCAAAACAAAAGCCATCAATGGCATCGATAACAGACCCATAAACAGGGGCATGAGAACCTTTCTGTCATCCTTATGCATTATAACCAAAACCTGAAAGAAAGGATTCAAGAAAGGCTTCATATCCATGCTCACGGATCAGATCAAAGCATCTTCAGAACTTTTGAACAAGCGTATGCCTCTAAGAAGCGAACCACTTATCCAAGGCTTCCAAGATGCATGCTCCAGATCAAGTTGTAGATGCCGGACAGGAACCTGCCGCCAAAGCCGGAGCGCACGTGTCGTGGAAGACGGAGTTGCTGTTTACACAACAACAATACATCGAACCGCCAAAGGGATACCACCGGCCAGACAAATCGTCGAGCACCCTATGGGCATCCCCACACGCAACAACAGGGAACATCAGGGAAGAACCTAGCTGCCAAAAGAACCACCCTCCACCTTCGTGTCCAATTAGGGGACTCGTTGGTGAAGCAGGAGACCAGGAAATGGAGCCAAAGGGTCACAGACCTGAACCCCATAAGGGGGCTCAGCCAACACCGCAGAGATGAGGCTGCATCACCGAGCAGGCCAGGGGGGACCCGGATAGGAACCCACCATCACCAAGGAGCACCAGGTGTGGGACCGCACAGAACCCACCCAACCATGGCTCCTCCATCCATTCGAAACAAGAGAGTCGAGGAAGAAGGCCGGCGAAGCTTTGAGGCCAGATCTCCGCACAACAGCCAGACGAGTAGGAGCAGAGGTGGAGGTGAGGACCCCTACCCTACGGTGATGGAGCAGCATACTAGATCTCAGGACGGAAGGGCACCACTCCTCTCCTTCTACCACTCATGGGCGAGTAGGAGTCGACGATGTCAATTTGCTGAACCATAGATCCGTCCGTTACTCCAGCGACACAACCCGTCCACTACTCATCCGCTACCGTGGAGAGCCCACGCTGCGCCGAGCCTTCCGCCTAACGACTCTAAAAGACACCACCGAGACTGTTGGAGGCCAGGGGAGGAAGCACCAAGGAGGTGCTCCCTCCTCCCAACGGTAGCCGCTGGGGTGGTAGAGAGAAGGGACCGTATTATTGTGACAACACATCCCATTATCATACAAATAACGAGGTGTTACGCGAAAACGTGCGGAAATCACCATAACCACAGATTATGAAAATACAGGTTAATTAAAACCGATTGCGGAAAACTGTTAAACTATGAAACTATTACTTTCCAGTCCTCATCCTGCACAGAAACATGTTATATATACATACACGAGATCTGATACGTGTTCACAGCTTACTGCAACAACTGTCCATCCATCACATGGGTTCATCACCTGTTCATGTACATCGTGGCCCGCATCCGGACAACAGCAGGATATACAAACATCTTCGATCATTCATCGTGAAACATCGTCAAAACACTACCAAGGACCTGAGAGTACAGGGATGACTGTAGACTCTACTACAAAACATCCAAAACAGCAGCATATCCATCGCTTGCCTTCTACTGCTTTTCAAGCTGCTCAGCTGCAACACCACGACCATGACCACGACCACGTCTACCCCGACCACCTGAAAACCAGCGGAGTGAGACAATTGAACAACTGTCCCAGCAGGAAACATAACTTCCCACCGCAACTATAGAACCTCAGAAGATTAAGCTATAACATCAGATAACTAAAAAAAAATAGATATAACAAGAGCAGTCTATATATATATATATATATGGCAAAGCTATTCTTACTGACAAGCTTACTAGCTGTACAAAAGCATATAACCAGATGTCTTTCAATGGAACATGATTGACAAGATAAGATACATCACTATGTAACATGATTATCAGAGCGAGATGTAAAGCTACATAACCTGATTATCAAGATAAGACAGGTTGCCACATGACCTGCAAAGTACAACATAGATATTTACACAAACAAGGCCTCAACCAATGTTTCGTGTTTGATATGATCAATGAATACTAAATGGCTGCATTACATGTTATTATGCCCCGAGGATTTGAGTCGTACCATTCGAATCCAACCTCTGGCTGCGAAGCCTAAGACTGGTGCCATACAAGGTCAATGGAAGAGACGGACTCCACGACCTCCCACCTCGTGGTCAGTACATGAGTACAACACAAGCAGGACCGTAGTCACCTGCTGAAGTGGTCTGAGCCACAGGGTCAGCTCCATAGGCTACCCTCACCCTAGCCCACCTTGGTACAGGTTTCGGCGCTAGTACAATTGAGCCACGGGCCTGTTCACCGTGCTCTGAGCCATGAACGTATTCATGCTCTCCACATCAAATATCCTGAGCCATGGACATGTTCACCATGCTCTATATACGTATCTGATTCTGTAACCGAAGTTACACTCTTACCTCCTTATTTTCAGTCTAGGAGCAACCTACACATATTCAACAATATGCGCTTCCAGGTCAACCCGTAGGAGAACCTGTTTCACCATCACCAAGTCCTGACGATGATGGATCTATGGCCAGGGCAAACTACATGATATAATTCCACTATAATTAATTAGTATCTTTTATATGGATTACAAGATTCAACCAAGTTATATATGTGCAATATATAACAGAAAGTAAAGAAAATTATATTATTATTGAAACCACATCAACTTGATCCATCACAAGGATGCAACATCACATGTTACCACTTGGCCTCTTGCCAACCATCCAGATCCATCTCAAGGATCATCACATACCATGGGATCTCAATCCCTCATCATGTACTGTCACTGCCTTTCCAAGGCTCACATCATCATCATGGGACAAACACATCATATATATATAATCTCATAGAACAATTATCAAGTAATGTTACTCATCATATATGTCGCATAGCCCATTCATGGCTACACATTACCTGCATGGTTAGGATACATAATAACCATAGTTTCAACATAAGGAATATGCTCATTATCATGAACTATCATTCGAGATACTCTACTTATCATTATTACACTATTTGCTGTTCAAGTGTATTAAGCACATTATTATCAGACCATATACATGCTTACCCTTATCTCAAGATTATACAAACAACCAAGGTATTTACTTTATATAGAAAGCATGTTGAGTATACACTATTGTTACCAAAGTCATTACTATCATCATCAGCTATCATCATTATTATTTTTATCATTGAGCAAACATTAATGCAACTACCATTTAACATTATCATTAACCATTAAGCATAAGATTCATTTCAATATCATGTCATTACTACTCTTATTACCATCATTACCATTATTAGCATCACCATCTACTATTATCCTTCTTGCTATGTCATTAAGCATACTATTAATGTAACTGTCACTTAGCCACATTATTCCAACATGATCATTATTATTACTTTCACTCACCAGCAAGGCATCACCATCATCTACACGATTAACATCTTTGTTATTATCATCATGGCTATCGTTAGTACTACCATGTCATTGTTATCATTAATCAAGGCAACACTGTCGTTATTGTTACACTTAAAACCGTCACTAAAAGGACTACCTACCCTCTCCTAAGATCTCACAACCCTCACTTAAAGCTAGTTAACTTGGCTAGGCATGGGGAGGCAGCAACGCTGCGTTGCACCCAACCTTCTGCCCGCAACGCCCCGTCACAAAAGAACTGGGCAACATGGGTGTCGCGCGTCACACCTATCGGGCAACGCCCTGCCGCGACGCCCATCTCAACTGACCCCTGACGCCCGACATCCTAGGCTACCAACCAGCCCCCTAACGTCCAAGAAAGAGAAGGAGAGAAAGAAGGAAAGAAAGATAAAGAATCCCCACATACCGTGCAACAACACAAGGCCTAACAGCCAACACACTCGCCCCAACCCAAAGGCTTGGCGCCCGTCACAGCCCCATGCTATCGCGTGTCACACCCCAGGCCTTATCAGCCGACACACCAAGATGCAACGCCCGTCAGGGCTATCGACCGTTACACTTCTGCCATAACGTGCAGCTCCACCATCTACCAAGGAAAGCCCCGTCGTCCACCACAAGGACTAAAGCCTAACGTCCAAGAGAAGGACAAGAACATAGCTCATCTATCGTGCACCAAGGTATACAAACATATCGGCCAACCCAATCTTAGCTCATTCTATCGCCCAACACATGGGCAGGGTATCAGCCAACCCTAAGAACACTCCAGGTCATCCAACTCAAGGTACCCTATCGTACAACATAGAGAGCACCCTATCGTCCAACTCCAAGGAAAAGGTGCCATGTCGTCCATCAAAGAGGATATCGTCCAACACACCCAACAAAGGGGTATCGCCCAACCCTAGGTCACCATCAACCTCCAACTTAAAACAACACAAACCCCAGATCACTAGGTACACTAGAAACCCTAAACCCTAAGGGGATATCGGCCACCAAAGGAAACTCAAGCAAGGTACAAAACTAAGCTACTAAGCTAACTACTAACATTTAACAAGGTTATTGCTAGAGGTAAAGGAGTTAGGGTTAGAAATTATGCAACCCGCCTCAAAGCTCCAAGGAAGAAGAAGCACTCCAGCTCCAAGGGGTATCGTCCAACACAACTCCAAGGTCCAAAGCTATCGTCCACCAGGCTTCTCCAGGAAGGTGTATCGGCCACCACAAGCAAGATGGAGAGGGATATCGTGCACTCAAGGTGGAGGGGAGACCAAAAGAGCAAAGGAAGATAAGGCAAGGGAAAGAACCATATATATATAGAAGGAAAGGGAGGAGAAACCAAGGTACAACCATGCTATGTGTCGTCCACCCAAGGGACACTTGTCCTAGGGTTCAAGCCAACACACTAGCAAGGCAAGGGACACTTGTCCAAGCCATGCACCAAGTGTCCACCAACCAAGGTCAACCAACATGGGCGACACAAGCATCAGCTCCTGCTGGGTGACACAACCAAGCTACTGGGCGACACACCTCTGTGTTGGACGACACAAGACTTCCTTGGACGACACACACTCACCCTAGGTCAACAGAAACTCACCTTGGATGACACAAGGAAAGATTTGGCCGACACAAGGCTCAACCAAGCCCAAAGAAAGCACCTCAAGGCCCAAACAAGCTCAACTCAGGCCCAAAGAACTCAAACAACAAGCCCAAGCCTTCCTCTCAACCCTAGAGGAAGCAAAGAGGGAAAAACATCTCACAAGATGACCAACTTGCACACAAAACCCTAAACTTGGGTTATTTGCAAGTAGCCCCTCAAACTCTCAACAAAGCACAACAAAACCTTAATCACCACTTAAAGGTGATTAGCAAGCATCAAAGAACCAAGATTTAGCAAAACAAATAGGGTAAACCCTAAACGCAGGTCAGGGTCCTTACAAGCTAACCCCCTAAGGGATTTCATCCCCAAAATCTGAAGAGAAAAGCAAGGGATACTTCCTCCTCATCTCTTCCTCAAGCTCCCACGTGGCTTCCTCAATGTCACGTCGCTGCCAAAGAACCTTCACAAGAACCAGATCCTTCCTCTTCAACTTCTTGATCCTTTTGTCAAGGATCGCCACTGGACCTTCCTCGTAAGTCACATCTGCATCAAGCTCAACCTCCACTGGCTGTATCATTGTACCTGAATCCGGATGACTTTTCTTCAGCATACTGACATGAAACACTGGATGCAACCTGTGCAACTCTGGAGGTAACTCTAACTCGTAAGCTACCTTGCCAACACGTGCTCTGACTGAGTAAGGCCCCACATACCTGGGAGCTAACTTACCCTTCCGATCAAACCTTAGCACACCCTTCCACGGTGAGACTTTAAGATACACTTTGTCTCCCACCTGGAACTCTAAAGGTCGTCAGCGATTGTCTGCATAAGACTTCTGCCTATCCTGTGCCACTTTCAACTGTTGCTATATCACCTTGATCTTTTCTGTTGTCTGCTGTACTAACTCAGGACCCAAAAGCTGATACTCACCAGACTCATACCAACATAAAGGAGATCTGCACTTCCTTCCATACAAAGCTTCATAAGGAGCCATGTCGATACTCCGCTGATAACTGTTGTTGTAGGCAAACTCTATCAAACTCAAATGTACATCCCAGTTGCCTAGAAACTGCAAGACACAAGCTCGAAGAAGATCCTCCAAAATCTGTATAGTCCTTTCAGACTGTCCATTTGTCTGTGGGTGAAAAGCTGTACTGAACCTTAACTACGTTCCCAACGCTCTGTGCAACTGTTCCCAAAAACGACTCGTAAACTGAGGACCTATGTCAGAAACTATCGTTGCTGGCACACCATGCAAACGTACTATCTCATTAACATATACCCTGGCAAGTTTCTCAGCTGTATACGTCGTCTTCACTGGTAGGAAATGGGCAGAGTTAGTCAAATAGTCCACTATCACCCAAATGGAATCATGATTCCTAGTTGTCTGGGGTAGACCAACTATGAAATCCATGGTTATATGATCCCATTTCCACTGCGGTATCGGCAAAGGTTGCAACGTACCTTCCGGCTTCTGATGTTCAGCCTTCACTTGCTGACACACCGCACATCTTGCCACAAACTCGGCTACATCTCTTTTCAAACCGGGCCACCAATACAAGTCTTTCAGACTATGATACATCTTGGTGACACCTGGATGCATAGCGTACATCGACGTATGTGCTTCCTCAAGCACCAACTTCCTTAGATCATCAGCATATGGAACTACCATCCTATCATGATAGCAAACTAATCCATCCTCGGACTCATGAAACCCATCACGCTTGTCGCTGCCGAACTCTGATCTAATCAATTGTACCGCATCATCTGTCTGCTGTGCATCCTT
This sequence comes from Alisma plantago-aquatica, assembly GCA_963693085.1. Classification (NCBI taxonomy): domain Eukaryota; kingdom Viridiplantae; phylum Streptophyta; class Magnoliopsida; order Alismatales; family Alismataceae; genus Alisma; species Alisma plantago-aquatica. Next base: position 81,306,945 of record OY856414.1, on the reverse strand, counting down.
GATCTGCTGTCTCAACATAGGCTTAACTTGCATCTGTGCGAAAAGACCAGACAACAAAGAAAATTCCACATGCACATTCATCTGCCGCAGAAAAACAAACATATCTCACCTATGGCATACCAGAAAACTCAACTATGCCTTCTTTGAAGAAGGAGAAGAAGAAGACTTTCTTCTAAGCGCATCAGCTACCACATTCGCCTTACCAGGATGATACTCGATAGTGCAGTTTTAATCATTGATCAACTCCATCCATCATCATTGTCGCATGTTCAACTCTTGCTGCGTAAAGATGTACTTCAGATTCTTATGATCCGTAAAAATCTGACATACTTCCCCATACAGATAGTGTCTCTAAATCTTTAACGCATGAACCACTACTGCCAACTCCAAGTCATGAGTCAGATAGTTCTCCTCGTGCTTCTTGAGCTGTCGTGAGGCAAACGACACAAAATGATCTTCCTGCATCAGCACACAACCTAAACCTTTCTTGGAAGCATCACAGAAAACAACATAGCCTTTCCCAGACTCTGGCAGAACTAGCACTGGAGCACTAGTCAGCTTCCCCTTCAAACTCTGGAAAGCTTGCTGACATCGAGCATCCCAAACAAAAGGTACATCCTTCCTAGTCAACTTCGTCATCGGCAACGTGATCACACTGAAGTCCTTGATAAACCTTCGGTAGTATCCTGCCAAACCAAGGAAACTACGAACTTCTGTCGGCGTCTTCGGTTGTTCCCAATCTGCAATGGATTCCACCTTCTTTGGATCTACTTTGACTCCTTCAGCAGATATCACATGATCCAAGAAAGTCACTTCTTCCAACCATAACTCACACTTACTGAACTTGGCATACAACTGATGTTGACGAAGAAGAGTCAACGCTTGACGAAGATGTTGCTCATGCTCTTGCCTGTTCCGACTGTATATCAAGATGTCATCTATAAAGACTACAACAAACTGATCTAAGAACGGACGGAACACTCTGTTCATCAGATCCATGAAAGCTGCAGGTGCATTGGTTAACCCAAACGGCATAACCACGAACTCGAAATGACCATATCTCATCCTGAAAGCTGACTTTGGTATGTCATCTGCCTTTATCCTCAACTGATGATATCCAGACCGTAGATCGATCTTCGAAAACACTGTAGCACCACGCAACTGATCAAACAGATCATCCATCCTCGGCAACAGGTACTTATTCTTGATCGTGACTTTGTTCAACTGCCGGTAATCTATACACAACCACATCGAACCATCCTTCTTCTTAACAAACAACACGGGAGCACCCCACGACGATGTACTTGGTCAGATAAAACCTTTCTCCAACAACTCTTGCAACTGCTTCTTCAACTCTGCCATCTCCGCTGGAGCCATCCTATACGCTGACTGAGCAACTGGCTGCGTTCCAGGAACCAGATTGATCTAAAAATCAATCTCTCAGGGTGGAGGAACACCAGGAAACCCCTCAGGAAACATGTCTGCAAACTCTCGAACCACTGACACTTCCTCAAGACTAGGACCTTTCGCCTTGGTAACCACAACTGTATCCACTACGTGAGCTAAGAACGCCTCACATCCTTATCATAACAACTTGTCTGCCACCATAGCTGATACCAAACATGTCGGAAGAATCTTCCTATCTCCCTGGAAGATCCACTTCTCTCCAGCAACATCAAACACTGCCTGCTTGGAACCACAGTCCAAGACAACCTTATACCTCTCTAAGGTATCCATCCCAAGTATAACATCGAAACCATGCATATCAAGTGGTATAAGATCCACTTGGATACGATGTCCCGAAAAAGACAAAACACAAGATGGACACTCTTCTCGAAGCAAAGAAGAACCATCAAGAGGGGTTTCTAACAACAAGCTATCCTTCTTACAACTAACAGGTAAACGACAATTTTCAAGCATACTATAGGCGATAAAAGAGTGTGTAGCACCCGGGTCAACCAGAACATATATATAGAAAGAAGAAGACATATTAGAATGAAATAATTCCATCTGACCTGTCACCACTCGCGGGTTGACTATCGCCTCCGGCTGACTCATGGCATAGAATCGAGCCGTTGCTTGCTGTCCATGACCTCTACTCCCTTGAGCAGACGATCCAGCTTGAGACGCTTGACTGCGTCCTCGTCCTCTGCTACCACTGGGCTGTGGTCTTTCTGACCTCTGAAAACTCCGCCTCGGCTGCTGCGTCACTTCAACATCTCTATTCGGGCAATTAAGCTTGAAATGCCCGACTTGTCCACAAAGATGACATGCTTTGTCCTCAAACTGTGACCTAGCTGGCCCTGTTACCACCACTGAAGCTGAACTGTGCGCCTTAGATGGCGAAGAAACATAACCTCATCCCTTACTCGGAGACCACTGAGATGGTAAACCAGCACTTCTCATCGCTGACGGTGCCGAAAACCTAGGCTTCTTAAAGCCACCAAACCTTTGTCCTTGAAACCGAGCAGGTCTTTTAAAAGACATAGACTCTCTTTTCTCCCTTACTGTCCTCTCAATCCGTCGAATTGATTCCACAAACGTAGCAAACTGCTCTCAGTTCTCCAACGCAGACACCGGAGTCCTCAACTCAGCACTCAAACCCTTCTCGAATCGTCTGATCCGTTCCTCGTCTGTTGCTGCCATGTGAGGACAAAACCTCAACAAGTCCATAAACTTGGCTTCATACTCGGTGATGTTCATCGTTCCTTGCCTCAGATTCTCGAACTGACTCACCTTCTCATCCAGGTATGTCTTTGGAAAGTATCTGGCGACGAACTCATGTCGGAACACTTCCCAACAGATCACCTCACCAGGCCGCTTCTCTTCCTCGATGGTCCACCAATGACCAGCACTACCTTTCAGAAGGTAGACATCATGCTTTACCTTGTCTGCTTTGGGGATGTCGAGGATCCGAAAAGCCTTCTCGAGACTTGTCAGCCACAGATCTGCATCCGCTGGATCAGCCGTCCCAGCATAATCCGAAGCTCCAACTCGGCGAAGCCGCTCGAAGGTCTTCCCAATACCCGATGCTTCTCCATGGGGAACCTGTGCTCACGGAGGAGGCAGTGGTAATCGCTCAACCATGAGATTCATCGTAGCCATTAACTGCCCCATAAGCTGTTGGTAAGCAGGATGTTCAAGTATGGCTGGGTTAAATTGGGGAACCTCAGACACCCGATCTTCATGTGCCTGTCCATATGCTCCATCAACTGATGCAGCATCACTGTACTCAGCAGAGTGTTCTTCATGGTTTTCAGACATCTTGGCTTTTCTTCCACTGAGGGTAGAAGATTTTGTAAGAAAACCTGGACACACATAAGAACAACTCAACCTAGTCCTAAATCCCTGTAGACTCAGCGAACCTAAAGCTCTGATACCAAACTTGTGACAACACATCCCATTATCATACAGATAACGAGGTGTTACACGAAAACGTGCGGAAATCACCATAACCACAGATTATGAAAATACGGGTTAATTAAAACTGATTGCAGAAAACTGTTAAACTATGAAACTATTACTTTCCAGTCCTCATCCTGCACAGAAATAGGTCATATATACATACACGAGATCTGATACGTGTTCACAGCTTACTGAAACAGTTGTCCATCCATCACATGGGTTCATCACCTGTTCATGTACATTGTGGCCCGCATCGGGACAACAGCAGGATATACAAACATCTTCGATCATTCATCGTGAAACATCGTCAAAACACTGCCAAGGACCTGAGAGTACAGGGATGACTTTAGACTCTACTACAAAACATCCAAAACAGCAGCATATCCATAGCTTGCCTTCTACTGCTCTTCAAGCTGCTCAGCCGCAACACCACGACCACGACCACGTCTACCCCGACCACCTGAAAACCAGCGGAGTGAGACAATTGAACAATTGTCCCAGCGGGAAACATAACTTCCCACCGCAACTACAGAACCTCAGAAGATTAAGCTATAACAGCAGATAACTAAAAAAAACAGATATAACAAGAGCAGTCTCTCTCTCTCTCTCTCTCTCTCTATATATATATATATATATATATATATATATATATATATATATATATATATGGAAAAGCTATTCTTACTGACAAGCTTACTAGCTGTACAAAAGCATATAACCAGATGTCTTTCAATGGAACATGATTGACAAGATAAGATACACCACTATGTAACATGATTATCAGAGCGAGATATAAAGCTACATAACCTGATTATCAAGATAAGACAGGTTGCCACATGACCTGCAAAGTACAACAGAGATATTTACACAAACAAGGCCTCAACCAATGTTTCATGTTTAATATGATCAATGAATACTAAACGGCTGCATTATGCATTATTATGCCCCGAGGATTTGAGTCGTACCATTCAAATCCAACCTCTGGCTGCGAAGCCTAAGACTAGTGCCATACAAGGTCAATGGAAGAGCCAGACTCCACGACCTCCCACCTCGTGGTTAGTACACGAGTACAACACAAGCAGGACCGTAGTCACCTGCTGAAGTGGTCTGAGCCACAGTGTCAGCTCCATAGGCTACCCTCACCCTAGCCCACCTTGGTACAAGTTTCAACGCTAGTACAATTGAGCCACGGGCCTATTCACCGTGCTCTGAGCCATGAACGTATTCATGCTCTCCACATCACATATCCTGAGCCATGGGCCTGTTCACCATGCTCTATATACGTATCTGAGTCTGTAACCGAAGTTACACTCTTACCTCCTTATTTTCAGGCTAGGAGCAACCTACACATATTCAACAATATGCGCTTCCAGGTTAACCCGTAGGAGAACCTGTTTCACCATCACCAAGTCCTGACGATGATGGATCTATGGCCAGGGCAAACTACATGATATAATTCCACTATAATTAATTAGTATCTTTTATATGGATTGTAGGATTCAACCAAGTTATATACATGCAAGATATAATAGAAAGTAAAGAACATTATATTATTATTGAAACCACATCAACCTGATCCATCACAAGGATCCAACATCACATGTTACCACTTGGCCTTTTGCCGACCATCCAGATCCATCTCAAGGATCATCACATACCATGGGATCTCAATCCCTCATCATGTACTGTCACTGCCTTTCCAAGGCTCACATCATCATCATGGGACAAACACATCATATATATATAATCTCATAGAACAATTATCAAGTAATGTTACTCATCATATATGTCACATAGCCCATTCATAGCTACACATTACCTGCATGGTTAGGATACATAATAACCATAGTTTCAACATATGGAATATGCTCATTATCATGAACTATCATTCGAGATACTCTACTTATCATTATTACACTATTTGCTGTTCAAGTGTATTAAGAACATTATTATCAGACCATATACATGCTTACCCTTATCTCAAGATTATACAAACAACCAAGGTATTCACTTTATATAGAAAGCATGTTGAGTATACACTATTGTTACCAAAGTCATTACTATCATCATCAGCTATCATCATTATTATTTTTATCATTGAGCAAACATTAATGCAACTACCATTTAACATTATCATTAACCATTAAGCATAAGATTCATTTCAATATCATGTCATTACTACTCTTATTACCATCATTACCATTATTAGCATCACCATCTACTATTATCCTTATTGCTATGTCATTAAGCAGACTATTAATGTAACTGTCACTTAGCCACATTATTCCAACATGATCATTATTATTACTTTCACTCACCAGCAAGGCATCACCATCATCTACACGATTAACATATTTGTTATTATCATCATGGCTATCATTAGTACTACCATGTCATTGTTATCATTAATCAAGGCAACACTGTCGTTATTGTTACACTTAAAACCGTCACTAAAAGGACTACCTACCCTCTCCTAAGATCTCACAACCCTCACTTAAAGATAGTTAACTTGGCTAGGCATGGGGAGGCAACAACGCTGCGTTGCACCCAACCTTCTGCCCGCAACGCCCCGTCACAAAAGAACTGGGCGACATGGGTGTCGCGCGTCACACCTATCGGGCAACGCCCTGCCGCGACGCCCATCTCAACTGACCCCTGACGCCCGACATCCTAGGCTAACAACCAGCCCCCTAACGTCCAGGAAAGAGAAGGAGAGAAAGAAGGAAAGAAAGAGAAAGAATCCCCACATACCGTGCAACAACACAAGGCCTAACGGCCATCACACTCGCCCCAACCCAAAGGCTTGACGCCCGTCACAGCCCCATGCTATCACGCGTCACACCCCAGGCCTTATCGGCCGACACACCAAGATGCAATGCCTGTCAGGGCTATCGGCCGTTACACTTCTGCCATAACGTGTAGCTCCACCATCTACCAAGGAAAGCCCTGTCATCCACCACAAGGACTAAAGCCTAACGTCCAAGAGAAGGACAAGAACATAGCTCATCTATCGTGCACCAAGGTATATAAACATATCGACCAACCCAAGCTTAGCTCATTCTATCGCCCAACACATGGGCGGGGTATCAGCCAACCCTAAGAACACTCCAGGTCGTCCAACTCAAGGTACCCTATCGTCCAACATAGAGAGCACCCTATCGTCCAACTCCAAGGCAAAGGTGCCATGTCATCCATCAAAGAGGATATCGTCCAACACACCCAACAAAGGGGTATTGCCCAACCCTAGGTCACCATCAACCTCCAACTCAAAACAACACAAACCCCAGATCACTAGGTACACTAGAAACCCTAAACCCTAAGGGGATATCGGCCACCAAAGGAAACTCAAGCAAGGTACAAAACTAAGCTACTAAGCTAACTACTAACATTTAACAAGGTTATTTCTAGAGGTAAAGGAGTTAGGGTTAGAAATTATGCAACCCGCCTCTAAGCTCCAAGGAAGAAGAAGTACTCCAGCTCGAAGGGGTATCGTCCAACACAGCTCCAAGGTCCAAAGCTATCGTCCACCAGGCTTCTCCAGGAAGGTGTATCGGCCACCACAAGCAAGATGGAGAGGGATATCGTGCACTCAAGGTGGAGGGGAGACCAAAAGAGCAAAGGAAGCTAAGGCAAGGGAAAGAACCATATATATATAGAAGGAAAGGGAGGAGAAACCAAGGTACAACCATGCTATGTGTCGTCCACCCAAGGGACACTTGTCCTAGGGTTCAAGCCAACACACTAGCAAGGCAAGGGACACTTGTCTAAGCCATGCACCAAGTGTCCACCAACCAAGGTCAACCAACATGGGCGACACAAGCATCATCTCCTGCTGGGCGACACAACCAAGCTACTGGGCGACACACCTCTGTGTTGGACGACACAAGACTTCCTTGGACGACACTCACTCACCCTAGGTCGACACAAACTCACCTTGGACGACACAAGGAAAGATTTGGCCGACACAAGTCTCAACCAAGCCCAAAGAAAGCACCTCAAGGCCCAAACAAGCTCAACTCAGGCCCAAAGAACTCAAACAACAAGCCCAAGCCTTCCTCTCAACCCTAGAGGAAGCAAAGAGGGAAAAACATCTCACAAGATGACCAACTTGCACACAAAACCCTAAACTTGGGTTATTTGCAAGTAGCCCCTCGAACTCTCAACAAAGCACAACAAAACCTTAATCACCACTTAAAGGTGATTAGCAAGCATCAAAGCACCAAGATTAAGCAAAACAAACAGGGTAAACCCTAAACGTAGGTCAGGGTCCTTACAATTATTTTCAATTTCTTTCTTACTAAAGAATTACTTAATTAATCTTTTCTTTTCTTATTGCACTCTTTATGGAACTTTGGACTCGTTGGAACCCAAGGAACCCAAGAGGTACGAAATCCCTCTTTGGATTTGCCTTCTAGAGGTTTCCACATCTTTCTTTTCTCAAAAACTCAATTATTCATTTATTAATTGGATTTCCTTGTTATTGGGCCCAATAGCCAATAAAGTCCACAACACAATCATCAAGGCTATTGTAAATGAAATCTATTTATTCAAAACAAATTGTATCGTTATTTGTTCCAATATTTTTAATGTGAGAAATTACATTCCTCACCAAAGGAACCCAAAAATTGGGGTTGTAACAGTGACATGGATGCACTTGACTGGGCCATGTCATCTGGACCTGACCCTTTTTCTTCTCTCTCTCTCTTTTGTAATTTCTCTATTTACGTGACATTTTCTAATAATCGGATTGGGCATTTTTTAAAAATCCAGAAGTTATTATTTATAACTCAATAAAATAAAATAAAATATGATCTAAAATTAAATGTGAGCTTTCTAATGGTACTCATTTTGGGACCAAAATCTAATGTTTAATAATATGTGATTTTAATGGATTAACCTACATGGATGATAACTTGTAAAATTTATAACTAAATATCAATTAGTTATAAAAATATAATAAAATATGATTTTAATTAAAAAAAATATAATCTAAAACATGGCATGGGGCCATGGAACAGTGGACAGTTTGGATTCACTAGCATACATGTGACGGGCATAGAGGAATTGACATTCTTATGGTCTTTTCTTTTGCTTTGTTCATAATGAAACTCTATATGATAACATGTGATATCTTTTGCGCACTTATGAGATGGATGTATATGCAAGTCACTTATGTGGTGACTAGTTTGTATAATCTGACTATACTTTCTACTTGCCTCTACATTAAACATGCTATATGATTCAATAGTATTAGAGTAGTATAATTGCATTGGTTTTGGGTTATGTACCCTTATTATATTTTTGGGATGGTGGTGGCCCCATGCCTGAGTTTCAAATTTATGAGGTTTGGCCCACTTTATATATATATTTGGGAGTTTGGTTATGTGCCAATCTCTATTAGGTTTCAAGTATATGAGGCTTGGACGACTTTGTCTTTATATTATTCTAGGGCTATGTTGATCTCACATGCATGCAAGATGATGTTTATCGATTATGGGTTATGTGCTCTTATATCATGATATGTGCTAATGTGGCACAACCTTATTGTTTTAAGTAATGGAAAGTATTCTTTTGTTATCATATGTTGTCATTTCATTCCTCTTGATACCTGTTTGGGTAGTCTGTATCTTTTCTATAGGAAGCCTTTTACATTTAATGTCCTTTATTTCATAATATTGCTAAATTTCCTATTTAGTATGCACATACCGGCCTTTGTTGATGTCATCTATTTTTCTCTTCTTGCTGGGGTATGCTTCCAACCCTAGGTGAAGGACTTAGATGATGTGGCTTGAATATCTAGACATATCTTAAGGAGTTAAAGCTCGGAAACAAAGTTGTTATTGTTTAGACTTCCCTCTATCTTAGATCCTTATGTTGTATCATACATATAAACCCTATGTGGGATATTAAGATGTATTTTTGCAATCTTGTTGAGAAGTTGAATACAATCATTATTTTCTTCTGTGACATGGCTTGAATATATAGACATAGGTTAACTAGTTAAAGCTTGGAGACAAAGTTGTTATGGTTTAGACTTCCCTCTATCTTAGATCCTTATGTTGTATCATACATATAAACCCTATGTGGGAGATTAAGATATACTTTTGTAATCTTGTTGAGAAGTTGAATACAGTCATTATTTTCTTCTGCTACTACACTTTTGTTGTTTTGAATACCATTAATGAAATTTAAAAATTTTACACCCACTCCATCATACCTTTTTGGGTGTGTTTGGATTGGAGGTTTTATTCTTCAAAATTTTAGTAGGGAGTGGATCCCCTCTGGGTCCCACTCCTTATTGCATGGTATCAAAGCCCATGGTAGTCGAAATTTTACTATTTCAATTTTTTCTCCCTAGTTAGAACCTTTTCCATCCATAGTCATCCTTTAGATGAGATGTTTTCCCTAGAATTGTCTAAGTGCACCCTTTTGAGATAAGGTTTTAGATGATCTTACCCTACCATATAGATTGATTATGATTTGTATCTCTTGATGCTATGAGGTTTGACTTGAGGATGCTTTTAGGTTATGAGGTGGTAGTAGGATGCATAGATCTTGTTATGTATATATTGTGACTTGGTTTCCCTATTGATTTTGAGCTCATCTTTGTTTCTTATCGTATAATTTTTCAAAGAAAATCATATTTTCAATTATACTACTATATGTACAAAGTTTTCTGGATTTTATTGAAGATTTCTTAAGCTAAGTCACAATGAAGTGATATAAGATGTTTTGGTAGAAAATCCCTAACCCTAGTTTTGGATATGAATATGTGACTAGGAATGTGTGGAATAATATAAAGGTGTAGTTGACCTACCCTTTGTACCCTATGACCTTTTGGATGTTTATATAGGGTTGTTAGGTTAGAGACACAAGGACCTAAAACTCAATGCTAGATGGTATGACTGTTAGTTGGATACATGAACAACATAAACCTCTAAAATATTCACAAGTAAAAGATATGTGGCTCTAAATGTTGTTTAATATAACTTGTTAGGTTAAACTTTTTAAGGGGTGGAGAGTAGTTGGTTGTTGATGTTTGGATTAATAGATTTTGAGGACGAAATCCTTTTTTAGGGGTGGAGTGTTGTAACATACTAGATCTTAAACCCCACCCTAGAACTTTGACCTTTTGGTCTTAGCCAAACAAGTTTGAGGTTAGACCTAAAAGATGTTTAGTATAACCCAAATGAGCTAATGTATGTATAAATCACCATGAAGTAATCTAATATTTTCACATTAGTCTTAGGAAAATAATTGACACTCACTTACGATAAATAGTGAAAATATATAAAGTTTTGTGCAAAATAATTAACCACACATGACTCTTAGGGTGGTAATATGAAGTTTTTGGAACATATTTAGATGAATAAAAGTAATGATGATGATATATGTGATCACTGAAAGGATATTAGGCCCCAAATAATAAAAGTCACATATCTCATAAAAAGAAGTCTCAAAAGTGAAATATAATGTGAAATTCGGATTCCTTGGGTCTCAATTGACGTGGGAGTCAAGTTTTACATTATTTACCTAATAATAATTAATTTAATTCAATTCGTAAAACAAGATAATGATTTTTCCCCAAAATATCAAATAAAATAATAAATGACTCCAAAAGAGGAAAATAACTTTAGATTTGAAAACTACATGTTAAAAAGGCTATGTGTGAATTTTCATCTAATTTGGACAATCTTAAATATTTTATTTTATCTAGGAGAGACAAAATGATTTAAAGACCAACTTCTTAAATAATATGTTAAAAAAAAATCAATGGTGAAATCGTATTCTCCATACTTATTATTGTTTGTATACCAAGTTTCATATTTTTAGAAGGTTTCTATATGCCTCTAGTTCATTAAAAGGATAAAATAAGTGATAATATTTAAATGTATTAAATAAAATAATAAAGTCTTCAAAAAAAATAAAATAATACCAAATTTGTATTCTACATGTTAAAATAGACCTTTGAGTGATTTTCATCCAATTTGGAAAATATTTGATGAAATGGTGAATTTAGGAGAGAGTGTGTAAAACCTTCAAATCATTAATTAAAATAACAAACAACTTCAAAAAAACTAATTATTAGCAAATTTGTGTTCAACACACTTAATATGAATTGTGAGTGAAGTTTCATTAATTATGGAGAATCCTAGGGTCATTAATGCATGAGGAAAGTAAAAATAAGAATTACTTAAATAAAATATCTAAAGTCTTCAAAAGCAAAAAATAGTACCGTATTTGGATTCCTCATGTCTAAATTAGGTTATATAATAAATTTTATTAAATTTGGAGTTCGTTTGCACCCTCAAATAAGGAAAGAGAACAAGCTAGTGCAATTTAGTCCGATTTGGATTTGGCAAGCATTTATATGTCACGATTGTGCTTCATTTCTGAGCCGTCCGATCGCTCGTGGATGGATCCAATTTTGTCTCCTACCTTGGTTAAAAAAAGTCACATGTGTGAACAATACCACGAAAGGTGTATTTTTGCAATCCGATTTTCTTGGTCATTTCTTGATCATTCTCTGAGATTTTTCTTGCGTTTAATTCGTGAGCAAGTTACGCATCTATCAAGCTTTTACTCGAGTCTTAGTTTCCATTATTTGTGAAACACCTAATCCTTGCTTTCCAAGTTTTTGTATCCCTCACCCATAGGCCTTATGACCGCATCCTACAAATATCTACCCCTCTTAGATCTGCGCCACATCGTATATGCTCAAACTCTTGCACCAATTTCATCTGAAGCTGCATCCTTCACCGTCGCCGATCGATTTCTTTCTCTAGGCTCATGGCACCTTGCCACGGCTCCTTGCTTCGTCGTAGTTCAATTTGTCTAAAGGTAAACTACGCCATGTTCTTCTCTTCCTCATCGTCTTGTCTGTTTCATGAGATGTGCGCCCGACGAAAATTGCCCAAAAGAACTCCACGTCCAAGCTGCTGCTCGAGCTGCGATGGGACAGGCAGGGGTTGGGGATGAATTCCCCTACTGTCTTACCAATGATGCCCTTTGCCTCCTTTCCTCGTTTTCTCACTCGGGGGTATTGCTATCTTTTTGAGTCTTTTTCTTTTTGTTTTAAGCGCGGGCCATGCTGGCTGTTGACGGTGACATGGCTGCACGTGACTGGGCCATGTCAGTTGTGCCTGACCCTTTTTCTTCTCTCTCTCTTTTGCAATTTCTCTGTATACATGACATTTTCTAATAATCTGATTGGACAGTTTCCAAAAATCCATAACTAATTATTTATAACTCAAAAAAATAAATAAAATATGATTTGAAATAAAAAAATGTGAGCTTTCTAATGGTACTCATTTTGGGACTAAAATCTAATGTTTAATAATATGTGATTTTAATGGATTAACCTAAATGGATGATAACTTGTAAAATTCATAACTAAATATCTATAAGTTAGAAAACTATATTAAATATGATTTGAACTAAAAAAATATAATCTAAAACATGGCATGATTTTGAGAGCCTAATTTACATATAAAGAAAAAGGTGATTTTTAGGGTTTGTATAATGTATGTGAAATTGACCTAAAATCTACATATATGCTTAATAGGTTCTTTAGAGGCATAGGCTTAGACCTAGGCTTGGCTGTGGATAGAGTAGGCTTTGAAGAGTGGTATGATTGCATCCCACATTATTTCTATATTGAGCAATTTCTATTTCCTCTTTTAATGTATGTTTGCATCTCCTATTATTCTTATTGAGCAATAACCTATCTTTATCATTCTCTTGGTCCTATGGACATTAGCCTACATAATATCTTGTTCTTTTGGAAAATATGCTTCATGTGAAGTACCTTATATTGTTACTGATCTTGTTATCATGTTTGGGGGTCCACATCCTTTGTGCCTATATGTGTACCCATCTGTGTGACCAAGAGATGTCATATGTTGGATTATGGGGCCATGGAACAATGGGCGGTTTGGATTCACTGGCATACATGTGACGGGCATAGAGGATTTGAAATTCTTTTGGTCTTTTTTAGCTTTGTTCATAAAGAAACTCTATATGATGACATGTGATGTCTTTTTCCCACTCATGAGGTGGATGTATATGTTGGTCACTTATGTGGTGACTAGTTTGTATAATATGACTATACTTTCTACTTGCCTCTACATTAAACATGCTATGTGATTAAGTAGCACTAGAGTAGTATAATTACATTGGTTTTGGGCTATGTGCCCTTATTATATTTTTGGGATGGAGGTGGCCCCATACCCGGGTTTCAAATTTATGAGGTTGGCTCACTTAATATATATATATATATTTGGGAGTTTGGTTATGTGCCAATCTCTACCAGGTTTCAAGTTCATGTGGCTTGGCCGGATTTGTCTTTATATTGTTCTAGGGCTATGTTTATCTAACATGCATGCAGATTGATGTTTATGGATTATGGGTTATGTGCCCTAATTTCATGATATGTGCTAATGTGGAACAACCTTATTGTTTTTAATAATGGCAAGTCTTCTTTTGTTATCATATGTTAGCAATTCATTCCTCTTGATGCCTATTTGGGTAGTCCGTATCTTTTCTATGGACAACCTTTTACATTTGATATCCTTTATTTCACAATATTGCTCAATTTCCTATTTAGTATGCACAAACTAGCCTTGGCTGATGTCATCTATTTTTCTCTTCTTGCTGGGGTATGCTTTCAACCCTAGGTGAAGGACTTGGATAATATGGCATGAAGATATGGACATAGCTTAAGGAGTTAAAGCTTGGAGATAAATTTGTTATGGTTTAGAGTTAAAGCTTGGAGATAAAGTTATTATGGTTTAGACTTTCCTCTATCTTTGATCCTTATGTGTATCATACATACAAACCCTATGTGGGATGTTAAGATATACATTTGTAATCTTATTGAGAAGTTGAACATGGTCATTATTTTCTTCCACTGCTACACTTTGGTTGTTTTGAATACCATTAATAAGATTTGAAAAATTTACACCCACAACATCATACCTTTTTGGGTGTGTTTGGAAAGGAGGTTTTATTATTCAAATTTTTAGTAGGGAGTGAATCCCCTCTGGGTCCCACTCCTTACAACTGTGCTCCCTCTTAGCAATATAACCTAGAGGATGTGACATATATAGATAGTCTCCAACTAATCATTATATAAAAAGTGTTCTTAACATCTAGTTGATGTAAGTGACAACCTTTATTAACAACAACATGAAATAGAATGCAGAAAGAATTAAGACAAGCAATTGGGGAAAATGTTTCAAAGTAATCAATCCCAACTTCTTGTGTGCATCCCTTAGCTAAAATTCTAGCCTTTAGACGTTCAACTATCATGTCAGACAAATATTTCATAGTAAGGACCCATATGCAGTCAAAGAGTTTACGACCTGTAGGGAGATCAACAAGGTCCTATGTCCCGCGATAGTGGAGTGCATCCATCTCCTCATCCATGGTTTGTTTCCATCCAGAGTGTAGTAGTGCCTCTTGAACATTCTTAGGAATAAATGCAAATAAATCAACAATAAATTTAGCCATGGAAGCATTTAAATGATTTGTGGATACGTGTTGAGAAATATAATATCTTGCACTAGATCGTCGCCGTTTCTATAATGCAATGGGCATGTCAGAATCAGAAGTTGTAATAGTTAGTAACATTAGCATTATTTTGAGGTGGATCATCAGTCTCAAAAGATGTCAAAGTAGGGGATACTTCAGGTATAGTTATAGACACATCAGGTTCATGAATGGGCACAGTTGGAAGTGACACCTGGTTACTTGGTTCAGAAAAGAAAGATCTATCTTCAAAAAAAGTGACGTCCGCACTGACATACAAACAATGTGCAACAGAATCAAAACATTTATACCCTTTTTGTGTACGAGAGTAACCAAGAAAACAACAATTGAAAGCATGAGGTGAAAGTTTATCATTCCCAGGTTGGTGATTGTCAACAAAACATAGACATCCAAAAACATTTGGTGGTTAAGCAAAAATAGGTTCACAGGAATAAAGAAGATTATAAGGAATCTTGCTTTGAAGCACAAAAGAAGGCATCCTATTGATGAGATAATTAGCTAAAAGAATTACATTAGACCAATAGAATTCAGGTACTTTCATTTTAATTAGGAGAGTGCGAGCTACATCAAGAAGATGACTATTCTTCCTTTTGGCAACTCTTCATTTTGTTGTGGACTATAGGGACATGAAGTTTGGTGAATGATTCCTTTGGCAAGAAAAATCTTTTAAAAACCATGTTGTACATATTCAAAAGCATTATCTGTTTGGAAAAATTTAGGAGTAGTAGAAAATTAATTTTTATCTCATTAAGAAATTTTAAGAGAACATCTAAGACTTCAGAACAATATTTTAACAAGTAGATCCAAGTAGCACAAGACCAGTCATCAATAAAAGTAACAAAATACCATACACCATTACAATTAGCAATACAAGATGGTCCCCAAACATCAACATGAACTAAGTAAAACAAACTTGGACTTCGATTGTTATGATGACGATGAAACACTGTTCAATAATATTTTCTAAGTTGACTAGACTAACATGAAAAGTTCTGAATAGATAAAGTTGAAAATAAAAAATTCAATTTGGAAGTAAAAGGGTGACCGAGTCGTAGGTTCCATTGATGAACAAAACTAGATTGGGCCATAAGAGTAGTAGTAGCTAGGTTTGATAAGGTTTGCAAGTAAATATAGACCATCTCCACCTTCATATCCCTCACCAATAATCTTCTTCATCTTGAAATCCTGTGTAGAGATAGTGTAAGGAAAGAAGGTCACACTGCAATTCAAATTTTTGTTAATTTTACTGACATACATCAAGCTTAATGGAAATTTAATACAAACAAGATAGATTTGAGGAGATGTCTGTTCACATCCCCTCTCCCAATAACTGAAGAGGTGGTTCCAGCTTCTAGATGTACAACAGGATGGCAAGTAAATTTCTTTAGATAAGTAAACAATTTCTTATTAACAATCATATGAGATGTAGCACCTAAATCATTAACCCAATCATCTTTTGATGAAGAAGAATAAACTTGAAGTCATGAAGGGTCACTTGAGTGTTGGGAAATGTTTGCTTGAGGAGTAATAGTAGCAGAAGAAGCAACCTTGATCAATTTATCAAGGTTAAAAGAACTCAGTGTCACCATCTGAGGATTAGTAAAACGAGGAACATAGGCAGAATCTCCATCAGCATCAGGAGTTGACAATTTATTTGTGCATTTAGAATTCCCATGCTTTTTATAGTATTTGTCTTCGATGTGATTTGTGTGGTTCCAGAAGTTACATGACCTGGATTGGGATGAAAAAGAAGAGGATTATCTCCCACTATTATTGAGACTTTTTCCTCACCCATGTGCACAATTGCCTTGTCTGGAAACAACAAGGGATGTAGGCTCCTCAGTAGCAAGAGTAGAAGATACAGAGTGATACAATCACAAATAAACATCATCTAATGTTGGCAAGGGTTCATAGGTAAGAATTTGCTGATGAACAACTTCATAACTAGGAGGTAGAGATGCCAAAAATTGACAAAGTTGTATTTCCTCTTGTTGCTTTTGCACTTTGACAATGTCAGATGATAAAGTGTGATGAAGCTTTAGTTCACCCCAAGAGGTATCGTGTGAGGCAAAGCACCATTATCTTCAAGTTTCAAAAATTGCAAACACTTGCATAGATGAAGTACTCAGGATGCATTTCCTTTGCTAGAATATACTAAGGCAAGGTGATCTCATGCCTCCTTGGCGATGTTGGTGAAGAGAAGATCAGCAGAGATATGTGATTGACAACTATTCAAGATCCATGATAGAATTAGGGAATGGTGTTCAACCCACCTCTTAAAACCTGACTTCAATTTCTCAGATGCTTTCTCAGTAGTTTTCTTCTTGTTAGATGTGTCTTCCTTTGCTGGAGATAGATCTGTCAATTTTTCTAGTTTTCTAGATGAGTGTGCATCGATCTGAAACGAGTGTACCCATAGGACATAGCAGGAGACATTAAGTTTTATAGAAGTAACACACTTGGAGTGTGTTTCGAACATCCCAATAAAAAAAGAAGATGACTCCATAATATACCAATGCATGGTATAATGGAGCATCAAAGGAAAAATAGAAATAGGGGCAGGCAACCACTGACACACTGTGTCACTTGTAGCAAACTAGAACAGAAGGTATTCGACACACCGTGTCAGAAGTAGAAATTCTATGTTGCTTGCACATATTTGAATCAGTAGAGGATTCTCCGTATCACCTGGCAGTGACACACTGTGTAGGTAAGGCACATACCATGTAGAACAGTGAAACAACAAATCCAGAAAAATAGTCTAGAATAGACGGTGAACCTTATGGATCACCAAAATAAATGGAGATATGTTGGAAAGATCCAATCATATCCAAAAATATGTGAAGAGAGCCCTATAGAAGGTGGTCATAAATGACCGCAAATGAGATCTTGTACGACTTTTCAAACACTGACCTTTTAGGCATAAGACTGGTGGAAAGACCGTAGGCAGTCTTTTTGGATCCTCTTGTTGGGAAGAGGATAGATATAGAAAGGAGACTAGATCTCCCTTGGTTTGATAAGAAGTATTAGAGAAGGGAGAAGATGATGGGTGGGGATGGAGGAAGAGACAATGATAATATTGGTTTGAAAAGTAGAGGACTTGCAGCGGCTATCCGGCCTGCTCTAATGCCATGTTGAGAACATCCATCTTTCTATATACAAAATGAGTACAACCCTATCTTATAAATAGGAGGGAAAACAAAAAGGAAGCACATAGCAAACCCTAATGGGCCTATATACTTAGGCTCACATTACATTAGAAATAAGTAAAAAGAATTAAAAGGGAATAGAAAAACTACAGATAAATATATATCTCAATATTAACAATCAAACATATTTGGATTTTAGGCCAATTAACTTCCATGGTAATTAGTTGCTTCTGAAATCCCCATAAGTCATGTGTAACCTAGTGAAGAAGAGCAAGCTGGGAACACTAAAGTCTATCATTGACATGCTTTTGTATTTTAAGGAGATGAAGTATTTTGAGGAGATGAAGTATTTTGAGGTAGATGTGGTCACTAATGTCCAGGACCCTAGTTTTACTAGTTATAATAAATAGGTTATGGTGTCACCATCAAGATAGAGACATGCAAGCACATGTAGAAGAGGTGGTTGATGTCTGGATGGTAATCATCAACAAAACATGTGAAAGTAACATCTATTGCATGTATATGGATGATGATGATATCAGTGATGAGAACTTATATGAAAACCTCAATACGGCCACGAGACCTTAATGTTTTTAGTATATGATACCAACTATCTTGTTGTAGAAAAATATGTCTATGACCACGACAATGACGTCAATGAGAAGAAGGACCTACTAGAAACCAACTGGAAGTGGTAAATAGTAAGGTTCTCATATAAGAATGTAAATATCTTCAAAGTTGAGGTTATGAAACTAGTGGAACTAAATGTATGTGCATCAATAATCAAATGAATCATGTCTAACTTTGAAAAGTCATCTCAGTTGCAGAGTGGCATACCACCAACATTAGAATAACACTAGTTTTTGCCGATATATGGATCATGAAAATTGATATGTTGATTAAGAAATGAAAGAATTTGGGGAAGGGCAGTGTATTTGGATATCTACTTATCCATCCCTAGCCATGGAAGGGGAAAAGCAACCTTGAGAATGATTTGATGAGGCTGGTTTCCAAAAGGAGTTGGAGAGTATCACTTTCTACTATTGTGTTTGTGAGAGAAGATACACTAATTTGATTAATAAATACAAAGGACAATGTCAATCATTGATTATGATGCACAATATTTGGTTCTTATTAGGTTTTGTTTGGAGAAGGCACCTAGATACGATGAAATTATTTATTTAGTACTACTAAGGGCTAAATGTCAAGCTTAAGCATTTGATGTATATAATGATGACAAGAGAGAGTTTCTTTGCCTTTATAGAGTCTGTGAGAAGGGTTGAGAACAATTATGTAGTGATACATGGCGCTAGTCTCTAAACAAGTTAGCTATGCCAGACACCTGGCTTAAGTAGCTGCCTAGGCCAAGGTACATGAACCTACAACTATAGAAGTAATTATACAATGTTAATAGAGACATAACACATTATAAGTAAGGAGATATGCATCATTATTGATAGGTAAAGGTTTGAGATGCAGTGTACCACCAGCTAGATCAACTAGTGCATGTTTGATGTTAATGTATGGTCAAAAAATATGATAATGCCAAGTATGTTACAACCTAATATCATATTAGTAAGTAATATAGAATTTTGAAACCCTAAGCATAGTTTAGCTTCACCTTTCCATTATTTATATAGTTCAATATGCATGTTTACATATTCATCCTAGAAATATCTTGGGGTTGTGGTAAAACCATAATTTTAATTAGTTAAGCATAAAAAACCTTAACTTTGATCAACATAGATCATGTCATAATAAAATAAAGAAGCACATTATTGACTCAGTAATGACTGAATTCAAAGTAACTAAGCCCTTATTTGGAAAGATTAATGAGAAGGATATGCAACTTTTATAATTAGTAGATGGTAATCGTGAAGAAGTATACATTTTCCTTAGATAACTTACAATTACACTTGATAGGTTTGTTTAATATAAGCTTAGATCTTGTGAAATTAGATGAATTTAGGACAATATGATAGAGACTAACAGATTAATCAACTGAACTATAGTAAGGTAGGAGTGATAATTGGCTTAGCCAAGGGGATCAATCAATAATGGTAAGTAGTAGCTACCAGATATGATTTTGAGAAGTATTGCGAATGATAATAAAGATAGCCCAAATTGTGTGGGTCGACTAAAAATTGATCAAGCAAATCATATATGAGCTTTTCTTGAGTTGATACAAGTTCCAAACCTACTAGTAGTAGAGTGGATGACTAATTTCTTCCTTGTCCTGAGTGGACGACCAAGTTGAGCCATTTGAATGAAGTTGGAAAACTTGCATTAGTCAACTGACATGTAAGAAGTTGGTTGAAAAATATTCCACAACAAACATAATACTCAAATGAATTTAAATTGGTAGTCTAGATAGTCATGGATCAAATATATGCATTAAATTTCCTTCTCATTTCTAAACTTCTTTAGTGTTCCATACCATAAATAGAAGCTAGGGGTCAAATTACAGGTTCCTTAAGGATTTGTTCATGGTGGGTAACTTTTACATGCCAATTTACTATTTTTTTGGGTCAAAATCCTATATTATTCAAACTTGAGCAAAATTACAAACGATAAATGAAAACATCTAAATTTAAACATGGCATTATCAATACCATTACAACTAGTGGACACTAGGTCCATCATCCCCTCATCAAAATGAGAGTTGAGAAAGTTTTTAGGGTAATTATTATCTAGGGAAATGACACCCTGGTAGGCTTCACGTGCCAGATGAAACATCTCAAAAGTTTACTATTTAATGTATACCTAGGGTTAGAAAGTTAGCATTATTGTTGGTTTTTGGATGACCTACAATATAAATATATCTATTCTAATATTTTGAATGTCGTATCTTCTTCTTTTGATTCAGTTCTTTATAGAGGAGGTCAAGGACATGTTATGTTCTTGCTTTAGACAATTTTTTCTTAAGATGAACTTAATGAATTCAAATTGGAGTTTATCTCTGGAGCTGAATGAGCTCATTGTTGGTTTAGAATGCAACTAGGTTCTTTATGTAATAATAAATTTAATTCAAATGAAAAAAAATTATCATTCTTAATTCTTTCTACAACCTAAAACCAATGAATTATTTTCACACATCCATTCAAAACTTGAAATTTTAAGCCAAAGCTTTATTTACCGTTTGATTGATGACCATTCATTTTAATGGGTGAACTGTTATAGTAGAGCATTTAAAATTTATTTGAAAATCTTAAAAAGTTGTCAGTTAGTGTTTTTTTTCTTGGTAAACTTGAACGCTAACATAGTTAAACTATGAACAAATGATTGTTATGCAATAGTGATTTATCTAATTATGAATAAACAATGGAAAGGATCCATATGTTAATTAGAATTTCTATTATAACAAATACAAAGATGTGATAAACGTTGAATATGAATGAGTAGTATGAAATTATATGTAAATGTATTACATGAGTTTAATTGAATACTCAAGCATGTTAATAAAATATAGAAAAATGAGATCAATACAAGAGAAATAAAAATAAGTTAATTACTAGTTTATATACCCTAAGCACTATATATCCTTTCAGTGAGGCATGTACCGATAAGGGTGAAATGAGTGATTTGCTGGTGTATACCTGAAGTATCGCTCAAAGAGAGAGATACAAGGTTGGGGGAACTAATTTTCTGATCTTGTTCCCTTCAATTAGTATGCACACAATACTAATCGACCAATATTGATGCTTCTACTAGTTTCTCGTTTACTCTATTTAGTGTGTGTACCCTTCTGGTACCATTTTATGTGAGGTAGTTAAATATTGATAGAGAACCCCTCCTAAGTACCCAATATAGATGGACATAATTTTTAGATGTTTTTTATCTTCCATCAGCTAGATGTGGAAACCTCATATAGGTGGAGGTTACTTCATTTAGTAGTCTTAAGTTACACATACAGACTTGCATAATATGTCACACAGGTTTGACTTTTGCTTGAATGGTCACTCACATCAACTTTACATATAAAGTAAAAGAGAATTTGGTCAATGTCAACTGTCAGTTTTAGTCAAGTTAAAAATGTATTCTAAAGAGAAACCTAATCTAATTCCTAAATTTTAGTTGTTAGTTTGACTACTCATTATTGTATACACTGATATCCTTTTTTGTCACAGTTTCATATGAAATTGACATATTATTATACTTCTTATTTAAGTGTATTATCTACAATAAAAAAAGTTCTTACTCACATGAAAAGTATCTCTACTTAAAAAAAAATTGTAGCTTGCAACAAAGGTGTCTATATCTAACCTAATGCAGAAGAGGTGGTTTGCAGTAGTACATTTAGTTAGTCAGAGTCTGTCTATTGGTTACTCTAGGTTTCTTTCAAGAATTTAGTATGTGTTGTAATAGCCTAAGCATGTTGTAACAGTTAAGTAACCAATAGTTAGTTTTATTTCTAGTATGAGGTAATATGTTTTTATTTTCACTCTTAAAATGTGATATGGCTAATTCAACTGTTACATGTTAATTATATGATGTATAATAATATATTAGGTTAGGTTTACTTTTGCATATGTCTTAATCAAATTTTGAATTCCATCCTTTTCTATTCTATGTGCACAATTGTCCCACCATGACACTCTAATATTAGATTTTTAGAACCTTGAGGTTGGGCTTCCACATAATATGTTGAAACCAAACTTCGATCATGTCAATAAGAGTCTTGATAGTATTACCAATGTGTCCAATATGAGGATGTATGGATTTTTTTCAACAACATCAACAACGCCAATAACTAACTTAGAGATAACCAAAACAACAAAATTAACATTAAGTTGCTTGATCGGACACAAACAAGGTGAAGAATCATAGCCTTAGTCATTAGAATCAACCATTGAAGTCTAGGATAGGTCTCTCGCAACTGGTATGTTGAGTCTATATGTTGACTCCACCAAAATAAATTTTATGTCTATAAATCATGAATATTCAGAGGGGACTTTTCATTTAGACTTCTCTGCATCATATTTTATTTGTTTATTAATAGAACTAGATGTCACACACTCATATATCACTAGAGAAGTGGTACTTTCTTGTACTTTACATGTTAAGAGTATGTCCTATGAGTTTATTTTCTTAAGACTGATGAATTTCTATTCTTTATGTTTCTAGATGCATTTAATATTTAGTTCTACATGATTACCATACATTTCACTTGATATTTGATTTGCTTTAGGTTTTAGTGGTTTATGAAATTAATTCGATATTTAATGTGTTTGTTTACTTTGTTTTTTGGATTGATGCAATGGAAGAGTCATAGGTCCTCAACCAATTGCTCAAGAATTGATTAAAGAATTAAAATCCTCACTCCCAACTCTGATAACTAGAGTGAGGATGATTAAAGTATACCAAGTCAATGAAATATCTCTAGATTTTAAACTTGAACTCAGAATCAAGAGACTTGAAAGGTAGAGACAACATAATTAAGTTTTCCATAGAATACATATATTTACAGGCATGTATCAAGACTTTGCTGGTCCTTGATAAGATCATCTAGTGGAGCACTGCAATTTTGTAGTAAACGAATCACAAATAATAAGATAGTTTTAGATTGACTTAAGATCTTGGGGAATGATATAAAAACCCTAGAGGGACATCTATAGAGGATCCTGTCCCATTGTATTCTATATCCCAGAGCTACCCATCATGAGGGAGATCCTGAGATGAACCTTGATGACTTGACGTGGAGACTCCCTCTACCATAGAACATGGCTAAAGACTACAAGAACCATTCAAGGAGTGGTGACACACACCACATATCTGCTCCTCCACCCCTCTATACTATCCATATGATTCTTCTTATCTCTCTTTTCATGTATCATGAACATGAGTAGAGAGTAGGTCTATACTGGTGTATGAGAAGTAGCTGCACTTCTCACTTTTGTTAACTTCCATTTATTTTAATTACTATATGAACTAGTTTGATAGTGAATGAATCATTTGATGCTTTCTTACCTAATTGATCACCTCAACTGCAAGTTTATTTGATTCTAGACATATATAATTTTGAAATTTAAATTTGAGAATATCATTTCCTTTCATGTTGACCTCTATATAAGGACTTTAGAAGGTTGTTGCTTGAGAATATGGGTAGAGGATCCTTGATTAACATGATGGTGAGCCTTTGATGATATTTGTCCTTAAAATTTTCTCATTTTGTAGGCATTGGAAATTTTTGGTACTCAATCTCTATGTTCATATATATGACAATTTAGATAAAATGAGTAAGCCTAGGTAGTGTTAGTGAAACCCATCAACATGATTCATTTATCATATCATTAAAAATGATTAATTTGTTTTTTTTGTTAGTTTTAATCAACCAATTATAAAAAAAATATGTTCTTGGTGATTGTAATTTTTCCATAAAATTAAAGATCCAATACATTTTCAAGAATATTTTAATTTGGATTCAATACATCATTGTGCTGCAATAAGACCCATCCACTTGCATGTATAATTTAGGATTTTAATATCTTGGTAACTTTGAGAGTATGAAAAGATCACATCAAATTTTAGCACCATTTCTAGGGAGAACAAGACTTTTCTTTGTAGTCAAACTAATTTTTTTCTCTCTTGGTTTAGTTTATAAATTTTATTTTGGTTTTGTAATTTCTTTTAATACTCTTAGATTTTTATTTAATATTATTTATTGAATTTGAATAATTTTATTTTTGTTTCTTTTTAAGAAAAACCAATTATGTAACTTCATGCTTTTTTACATTTTTTCTAGATCCAACTAGTGAATTTCTCTATTCTTTAAGCATTCACATTAAATGGACTGGTCAAACATTCAAATGAAAGATCTAGCGGTGAGGGGATAGAGATTTTGGTACTTTAAAATTCAGTTGAAAACTTAAAGCAAAGGAGGAGGAAACAAGGAAGGCACTTAGATTTAGAGTGGTTCAAACCTTTGAATCAAAGGTTGTGAGTGCACTATTCAATTGTTTCCAATTGGGATTTTGAAAGTGATTTATTTTATTTACCTAGCAAGGATGTTACAACAAAATACAACCACCTTCCACCTCCTTGAAGTAGCCTCAACCTCCTTGATTCAACCTTCTTGAAGTAACCTCAATCCCTTGCAGCAACCTTCACCATCTTGAAGTTGCTCCACCACCTTGAAGTAGCCTTCACCTTGAAGTATCTTCAACCTCCTTTGAAGCAACCTTCTTGAAGTAACCTCAAGAACACCTTGGAGTAGCCTTCTTCTACAAGAAGTAGCTCCTATCACCTCCTTCAATACAACCTCCAACTCTTGGAGTAGTTAAGGAATACAAAATATAATACAAAGCAAATAGATTGGAAGAAAGAAAAGCTTAACCAATGAATTATAGCGTATTGATTTCTATATAAAGCGTTAGGCCTCCTCACCACTTAAGATGGACGTTGCTAGATGTTGGCTAGGAGATTGTGGCTATCAGACACTAACTAAAAGCTCAAGGAAGAAGATAGCAAGTGATTCATAGATTTGTTGCTCTCTAGAATGACTGTTCAAGTGTAGCTTACGTGTTTTAGTGACCTAAGGCCTCTCTATTTATAGGAATGGTTTACAAGTGATTAGGGGCATTGTGGGAAGTCTCTAGAGTGTTCTTAGTGCTTAACTATCCATTAGGTAGAAAGTAGTTAGGTTGTAATGGATCAAATGTTTGAGTTTAGATGAACAATCCAAAGCCTAATTCGGTTGAAAAGTTTGTTGACCGACCATGTCTCGGTTGAGAATTTCTTCAACTGAGCCTGAGTTGAATGCAAGTGTATTCCAACGTCTATCCTCAACTCATAATTACCTGGTCTAACAATTACATGTTTTGGACCGAAGATGTGTCAGTCGACCATATTTTTGATCAAAAATGACTTAGAGCATAATATGTGTTAGTTTTCGACCGGTGCTCTAAATGCTCGAACGAGTTGGTTCTCGGTCGACAATAACTTCAACCAAGGGTGTCTCGATCGACTAGTTTCTCAACCAGGAGTGTCACTGGTGCAAGTTTTCGAACCACATATCAATTGTTTGTTCTGATGAAGGATAATGACTCTAATCTCTAGGGGGATCCTAACTAAAGGTTATGAGTGGAAAGAGAAGATATAACACTTGATTTACATGATATGTAAGTACTTGTACATTATAGACTTGTACAAATTTTTACATTGAGTACAATCATGAAAATATTAAGCATTTAAGCACATTTATCTTCAATTATCCACACGGTATGATCTCCTCATCTTCTTGAACCCTGAAATACTTAAGTAGAAAGTTAGATCCACAGGAATGACATATTTGTCATCATCAAAGGATAAGCCAATGTCCAATTTAGCAAACAATTTCCCCCTTTTTAAAGATGGCAAATATTTCTAAAATATAATCAAAATATTATAAAGATGAAATTCATAACTAAGAAGAATATATCCTTGAGTGGCATAAAAATGTGTGCTAATATGCTTAGAGAGGCATGTAACATTATATCCATCTCATAAAGCAATTTAGCATCAAATTTATTTTGTCAAGATAAACCATCATGAAGGTCAAGGAATATTATTTTCTTTATATTTTATTTCTCCCCCTTTGTCATCTCAAAAAGATAGCCAAATATTAAAATAACTCCCCCTTAATGGGATACACCCCTTTAATAAAATACCCATGTTTTAAAGTAGAAGAGAAATACAAAGTAAATACAAGATGTCCAATGAAATCCACAATGCCAAACGCACGCTCTAGGTCAAGAGTCTTACACAAATATATCAAAGAAAACATCTTCTAGAGGAGTAATGACTAACTTCCTTCTAATATATTAAAATTGATCCAAGGGAAGTAGTTTGGTAAAAATATCAGCCAATTGTTTCTCTATATTAACATGATGAAGAGAGATGTCATTCTTGGCAATATGATCTCTCAAAAAGTGATGCCTAATTTCAATGTGCTTGGCACAACTGTGTAAAATAGGGTTATGAGCCAAATTTATTGCACTAGTTTATCGCAAAAAATTAGCATAGAGGAAAATACAAAGCTATAATCATTCAAGACTTGTTGCATATAAAGCACTTGAGCACAAAATGGTCCTACATCCATTTATTCAGGTTTGGTGGTAGATAAAGGAACCATATTTTGTTTAACCAAAAAACTAAGGCTCTTCCTAACAGGAAACAACCACTGCTTTTGCTCTTTCTATCAAGATGACAACCAACATAATCGACATTGGTGTAAGATTTCAAGTCCAATGATTGGCCCTTGGGATACCATAATCCAAAATTTATAGTGCCAGTAATATATCTCAATTTTTTTTGAAAGCTTGAAAATGAGAATGCATATGATTCGATTGAAATCTAGTGCAAAGTCCAACAACAAACAAAATATCTGGTCTAGATTCAGTCAAGTATAGCAAGCTACCAATCATGACTCTATATAAGGAATCATCAATGGTTTCACCATCTTCACCCTTGTCAATTATAGTAGAAGTAGCCATAGGAGTAGTAGAATTCTTGGAGTTTTCCATGCTAAATCATTTTAAGAGTTCCTTAGTATATTTCTCTTGGATTAGAAAAATTTTAGCTGGTGTTTTTTTTAAACCAAGGAAAAATTCAATTCATCCATGAGACTCATTTCAAATTCCTTTTATATGATATCACTAAACTGAGTACACAAAACCATTTGAAGCACTAAAAATAATGTCATCAACATAAATTTTAACAACTAGAAAATTTGATTCATATGATTTGAAAAATAATGTGGAATTTGACTTTCCAATAGTGAAGCCATTATCAAAAAGATAGTTTTTAAGTCTTTCATACCAATTTCAGGGTGCTTTTTTTAGACATAAAGAGCTTTCTTAAGTTTATAGACATGATCAAGGTTGTTTGGAATTTCAAAATCAGGTGGTTGAGCGACATAAGCTTCTTCTTCTATGATTCCATTTAAGAAAGCACGTTTTACATCCATTTGAAAAAGTTTGATGTCTTTATAGGAAACTAGAGCTAAGAACATTCGGATGGACTCAAGTCTAGCTAAGTGCATAAGTCTCCTCAAAGTCTATCACTTCTTGTTGATTGTACCCTTGAGCAACCAACCTAGATTTGTTTCTTACTACTTCTCTGACTTCATTTAGTTTATTTCAAAAAACCCATTTAGTTCCAATAATGGTTTTACCTTGAGATATAGGAACTAAATCCCATACATTATTCTTAGTGAATTGATTTAACTCTTCTTGCATAGAAATTACCCAACAATCATTTTTTGAGGCTTCATTTATCTTTTTAGGTTCAACAATTGATACAAAGGCCATGTTTGCAACATCTCTAAATGATGATCTGGTTTTTACTTTATCAAAAGGGTTTCCTATGATTATGTCTTGAGGATGATATTTGATTATTCTAGGGATAGGCTGTTGTGACTCATTATTTTGATTATTATTTTGTTCAATTTCAGAATTTTTATTATCTTTTGTTGATATGGTTAGGTCCTCAATTTGGTGTGTAATATCAATCAAGTTTTCATTTCATATATCATTTTTAGCACTTTGTGATGTAATTTCATGAAATGTGATATGAATTGATTCCTTGACTTTCTTGGAAATAGTGTTGTACATCCTAAATGCCTTACTAGATGTTGAATATCCCAAGAAAACCCTTTTTGTGATTTAGGGTCGAATTTGTCTCTATCATCCTTTGTGTTCAATATATAGCGAGGTGTACCAAAGGTATGAAAGTAGTCAACTCTAGGTTTCTTGTTAAAAATGAGTTCATAAGGATTTTTCTCAAGATGTGAGTGAATTGAAACACAATTTAATACATAGCATGCTGTATTTACAACTTTGGCTCAAAGGTTTTAGGTGTATTATGTTCTAGTAGCATTGTTCTAGCCATTTCTTGTAAGGAACATTTTTTCCTCTCAACTATCCCATTTTGTTGTGGGGTGCGTTGAGCTGAAAAATTATGTGTATATCCCTGAGATCTACAAAATTCCTAGAATATATGGTTTCTAAATTCTCCCCCATGATCACTCCTAATGGTACATATTTTGTTTTTTAGTTAATTTTCAATCTTTGAGAAAAATTGAATGAATATTCTAATTGTATCATATTTCGTTGAAAGAAAATGAACCCACATATATCTACTATAATCATAAACAATGACAAAACAATACTTTTTACCACCAATATATTGAGTCCTCATAGGTCCAAATAAATCCATGTGAATAAGTTCTACAGATCTAGTAGTATTAAGCAAAGCTTTATATTTGAGAGAAGTTTTAATTTGTTTCCCTGGAGTACATGTTTCACAATTTTCAGGTTTATCAAAAGAGAGTTTAGGTAAACCACGAACATGATCATATTTAAGCAATTTTTTAATAACACGTGAGATTGCATGTCCTAGCTTTCTATGCCATAATTGTAAAGATTCATCATTTGCAAGAAGGCATTTTCCAATAATAGCTTGCATAGAATTAGGTCTCAGTATGTAAAGATTTCCTACTCTCTTTCTTTCATAAATAACATCATTAGTGTTTTATATGAGCAATTTGCAACAAGTTTTGTTAAAAAGAACATCATAGGCACAATCACATAATTGACTAACACTAATTAGGTTATGATGCAATCCATCAACAAGTAGCAAATTTTTTATTTGAAGATTGGTACTGACATTACCTATCCCAATGATTTTACATTTGGCATTATCTCCAAATATGACTATTCCACTTTTATTCTCTTCAAGTGTATGGACAAACTCCTTATTTCTGGTCATATGTTTTGAACAACCAATATCAACCACCCAATCTAGCAAAATATGAAAATTTTGGTACCCATGTGGTGGTCCTTTTTTTTGGGAGAATTACTTTCAAATTATTATCATTTCAGGTGTTTAGAAAAATTTAGTATGAAGATCCCATTACAAATTTGTGTCACTAAAGTTAATTGCAAACAAATGACTTTAATTTTCGATAAACAACTCCGACAGAATTACTTTCAGTCAAAATTTTCTTCGATTAAAAGACCGCTCGGTCAAGCTCTTCGTCCACTGAGATGAAGTTCTATAGATTTTTTAGTGAATGCAACATTTTTGATGTAATCAAGTCATACTATTTTCAATTGTTTTATTTTGGATAACACAAGTAAGCAGTCAAAACATATAAAGATATACAAGTTAAATCTTATCTTAGTTGGGATATGGCATATATGCATTTCACAATGAAGTTTAGGTCAAATGTCAACAAAGTGTCTTGAATTCTAAGTTTAGGGTCTTGGAACCCAAGTGATGTCCTTCTTCTTCTTGTATTCATAAGAGAGTGAATAATGTCTAAGACATTGGCATTAGAAACAAGAAACAAAATCAATTTGGTTTCTTTTCTTAACATTTTGGGTATGTGCCATGTTGTTTTTGGGTACATAGATAATCTTGGTTCTAGGGACATGTTTTTCTAGATATAGGATTTTGATAATGATTTTCTTTTGGTACATATCCTAGTCCTATTCTACCAACTTGTCTACAAGAATTTTCCAAAATTTTATCAAGAGTATCATTTTTTTTTCAAACTATCAACATGCTTTTGTAACATAACAATTTCAGCCATCTTCTTAGTAATATCTATTTTTTCTTGATCTAAACTAGAAAGCAAGGTATCTCTTTATTTAACAATGATATAATAATCCAAATGAGAGAATATAATAGGTTGAGTTTGATAATCATTTATCTTGCAAGCAATTCGGCCTTTTCTTGAGAAAGAAGATCATTATTATTTTCTAAGACAAGAAATTTACCATTATAATCATAAATAAAATCTTTCAAAGTATTATTTTTGGAAATAAGACTTTCATTTTTAGAAGTAAGATCATCTAGTTTAGCATGCAATTCATCATTTTTTTAGAAATCTTTTTCAATTTTCTTTTGCAATCAACATATTTAGCATGTGTTTCTTCAAGACTATTAACTAAATTAGT
This sequence comes from Alisma plantago-aquatica, assembly GCA_963693085.1. Classification (NCBI taxonomy): domain Eukaryota; kingdom Viridiplantae; phylum Streptophyta; class Magnoliopsida; order Alismatales; family Alismataceae; genus Alisma; species Alisma plantago-aquatica. The sequence continues at coordinate 81,275,903 of OY856414.1, read as the reverse complement.
TTTGGGTAATTCAGAAATGTCTACCTAATTTGAGTCTTCATTTTCATCTTCCTTAGCCATAATACACTCTACTTCTTCTTCTCTACTTACACTATCATTGCTTGATTCACCCCAAGCTACTTTGTAGGCTTTATCTCCCTTGTTTTTTTCTGAAAAGAAGATTTCTTTCCTTTCTTAGTTTTAGGACATTCATTCTTTACATGTCCCTTCTTGCCACATTTGAAGGACCTAAGGGAAGAAGAGGAAGAAGCACTAAAATTTTTGTTAGACTTATACATTCTATATTTCTTACCTTTTACAATGAGTGCTTCTTCTTCATCATCTCCTTCACTTCTCTCATCACTTTCTTGAGTGATGACCTTTGATTGAGCCTTGGTTGTAGCTTTTAACGCAATTTCCTTCCTTATCCCCTTTTGGAGTTTGGCCTATAGTCTTTCTTATTCTTCAAGGGTGACCTTATGTGTCTCAAGGTTGTCGATGAGTTTCTCCATCTTCAATGTGGTAAGGTCATTGGCTTCTTCAGTGGCCATCACTTTTGGCTTGTACTTTGGAGGAAATGATCTAGAATCTTAGACACCTACTCTTCCTCACTTGTATACTTACCCAAGGCACTCAATCTGTTAACAATAGAAGAAAACCTTGCATACATTTCACTAATAGTCTCATTAGGTTGCATGCAAAATTGTTCAAACTTTTGTCTAAGCATGTTAATCTTGGTATTCTTAACTTGAGTTGTACCTTTATGTGTAACTGAAAGTTTATGCCATATTTCATACGCAGTTTCACATGAAGATATCCTATTAAACTCACTGAAGGAAATAGAACAATATAAGATACTTACTGCTTTTTCATTCTATTTAACTTGCTTTATCATTTTTAGATTGCATGTTACATACTCCGTATTAGGAAGCACATAGGATAGGGAGACCATTCTCCAAAGCTCCAGACTAATCCCTTAGAAGTAGAATTGCATCCCTCTTTTCCAATAAGTGTAGTTGCTTCCATCAAGGGTGGTTGCCAGATCACATGAATTCCTTCGAGGTTGAGGTTGTGTAGAACACCGTTCCCACTTCAAGACCAGTTAATGCTCATTGAATACCAACTCTGATACCAATTGCAAGATCTAGAGGGGGGTGAATAGAGATTTTAGTACTTTAAAATTCAATTGAAAGCTTAAAGAAAAGAAGGAGGAGGAAACAGGGAAGACACTTCGATTTAGAGTGGTTCCAACCTTTGAATCAAAGGTTGTCAGTCCACTACCCAAGTGTCTCCAATTGGGATTTTGAAAGTGATTTATTTTATTTACCTCAAAAGGATGTTACAACAAAATACAATCACCTTCCACCTCCTTGAAGTAGCATCAACCTCCTTGAAGCAGCCTTCTTGAAGTAACTTTAATCCCTTAGAGTAGCCTTCACCACCTTGAAGTAGTCTTCACCTTGAAGTAGCTTCAACCTCCTTTGAAGCAGCTTTCTTGAAGTAACTTCAATCACATCTTGGAGCATCCTTCTCTAACAAGAAGTAGCTCCTATCACCTCCTTCAAAACAGCCTCCAACCCTTGTAGTAGTTAAGGAGTAAAAAATACAATACAAAGGAAATAGATTGGAATAAAGAAAAACTTAACCAATTAAGTACAACATCTTGATTCCTACATCAAGCGTTAGACCTCCTAACCAGTTAAAATGGATTTGCTAGATGGTGTATAGGAGATTGTAGCTGTAGGACACTAACTAAAATCTCAAGAAAGAAGACAGCAAGCGATTCTCGTCTTTTTTGCTCTCCATAATGATTTCTCAAGTTTAGCTTTTGTGTGTTGAGTGTTCTAAGGCCTCTCCTATTTATAGGAATGGTTTAGAAGTGATTAGGGATGTTGTAGGTAGTCTCTAAAGTGTTATTAGTGCTTAAATAGCCATTAGGTAGAAATTATTTGGGTTGCAATGGCTAAAATGTTTAATTTAGAAGAACAATCCAAAATCTAGTTCGGTTGACAAGTTTGTTGACCAACCATATCTCGGTCAAGAATTTCTTTGACCGATCCTGAGTTGAATGCAAGTGTATTCCAACATCTGTCCCCAACTCCTAACTACTCGATCTAATGATCATATGATTTGGACTGAAGATGTGTTGTTCGATCATATTTTTGACCGAAAATGACTAAGAGCACAAAATGTGTGTTTTTGATCGGTGCTCTAATTGCTCAACCGAGGTGGTTCTTGGTTGATAATAACTTTGACTGTGGGTGTCTTGATTGACTAATTTTCTCGACCGAGAGTGTCACTAATGTATGTTTTTGAACCACCTATCAAATGTTTGTTTTGATGAAGGATAACAACTCTAATCTCTAGGGGGATCCTAACTAAGGGTTATGAGTGTATATAGAAGATCTAACACTTGATTTACATACTTTTTAAGTACTTGTACATTATATACTTGGACAAATTTTTACAATGAGTACAACCATGAAAATATTAAGCATTTAAGTGCATTGATCTTCAATTATCCACATGGTATGATCTCCTCATCTTCTTGAACCCTGAAATACTCAAGTAGCAATCCTGAAATACTCAAGTAGAAAGTTAGATCCACAAGAATGAAATGTTTGTCATCATAAAAATAGAGGATAAACTAATGTCCAATTTAGCCATCAACAAACACTTCAAATATGATTAGTGGGTTTATCATGAGATGACTCCACAATTTAGAGAGCAATACGTAGGATCATCTGAGTGCAATGACATGTCCCTTTTTTGTGAATATGAAGCAGTCAAATATTAATATTCTAGGGGAAACCATGAAGAGCCGTGGTAAGTAGATGATTATCTTGATGAGATGGATTATAATCAACGATCTTTTGGGGGTTATTATGAAAGTCAAGATATATCTGACACAAATGTAAGGTTGAATGCCATCAAAAAGTTTCTAGGAAACCAAGAAGCCCACAATAAGATAATGTAGGCATTGCTATATCATATGACAACAAAACTCTCCCTACTAAGTGATGCATTTCTAGGTCAACTAGTAGCTGGAGCAGACAACAAAAATGTTCACTATAGAATATGATACTAAGGTTATCCCAGAGATGATGACACATGATCAAATGATAGTTAAAAAAACAAGGGGCCTTGAAATTTTAATATAATAAATATCAACACGAGTGACCATGGCATGGTATAAAAACTTGAGGATCCACCACCCTTCCCTGTGAAGGCCTAAATCCATACATTTACAATGATCAAACAACCTTTGTTGAGTCAATTTTGGACGATGAATAACATACTTTTATTACATATCCAGTTGTTTCAAATGATGAGGTAACACCCTAACAAAAGGTATACATGCCAACATCGCTTGAATTTTGTATCTCCTCTATAGTTCTAGTTTCTACAAAACCCATGGGTTCCTTAGGTGTGCTCCACATGGAGGAAGTAGAGACACATGACGAGACTATGAAGAACCCCACTACATGTATTGATTTTGATTCTAATTAGAAGGTAAACCAAGAGGATGCACAACTACATAAAAATCTTTGTTAGGATGATTTTACAAGTGAGGTAGTTTCTCTTATGCTAGATCCACACCTTCTACATGAAGATATAGGGGATGATAATTAGCCAAATATCCTCAATCTGATTTATCACAATTAACACTACAAGTGGTTGATTCACCACATACTACCTTAGCCATCTAAAAAGGTAGTCAACATCCTATCTTCACAGATGAGCAGATCCGGAGGCCACCAAGCATGTACAAATCCTACTTTGTGCCACTTCTTATAAATCCACACATAACTACTACACAATCTCTACTATTGGGGGAGTAGTTATGGATCATACTAGATAGATTGTAGGGTTTAAGGGAATACTATCTCAAGCATCCTGATAGTAACTTTAAGTTACCTCAACCACATGAGAATGCTTGCAACGCGGGGATCTCATGTTTGAGGACCCTACCTTATTCATATTCTTTTTAGTTCGACCTTTCTTGGGTTTCCAAGACCACCTAGATAACCATCAAGGACTTCTTGTCATCAATCTTGGATTTAGTATTTGATAGTGGATGAGAAAATTCCTAAGAACAAGGTGGATGTTGGGTGGTACAAACTCCTTTCCACCCACACTTACTTTTTGTATTCTCACTTTCAGTTAAACATGTGAGTTTACAATATACCATTGCATTTAGACTACCTACACAGCATGTACTTGAAAAATATTCTTATTTCAATTTTTAGGACTTATAATATTAGTTGAAGCCATTATCTAATCTGCTTAGTTTAAATTTAGGACATATTGCATATAGAAATTTTCATACAAAACTCTTTATTCAATGTAAAATCTCCATGTTAGTTATATTAAACATGTAAATGGTTATGAATGTCCCTTTGTAGCCAATGGATATAAGCATAATGTTCCCTAGATAGGATAGCAGGTGTAGGAGGAATTGATAAGGATCATTCACAATGTTCATCCGACTGATTAGTCAAATATATGCATGGAATTTATATGTATTCCTTTATCATATCATTTTTAGCTGTAAAGACTTTAGTAGAATAACCAGATGTATTAAATCATATAAACACGTCTTTGTAGATGATTCAAACCCTCTTATATACTTCTTCTTCCATATTCTTAGCTCCTATCTACCAATAAACATATATCTATAAAGATTACCAAATCCTCATCTTGGTTGTTTCACCCATCCCTCATCTATATATCCTCTTCTTTCATACTCCTCTCTATATAATAGTGGCACAAAACTATTTTTTTCTAAAAGAAGACAATTTGCACAAATAAGAAAATCTTGTCCATCATTAGCAAAGAAAAAATTAAATGCATTCTCAAGTTAAATAGAGGATAGATGTGCATTCTTCCTTTAATACCTCTATTCACTCCATTTTGGACCTAGGGATGTGTTACACACTCCATCAATATTTACCATACTCTAATATTGAATTGTGTGCATACATGTGATTTTTTAGGATCTTAATTTTTTCATATAATCCTTAGACATGTGTGATATTGGGGATTCTGATCAGGAGATGGCGTTGTGAAGTGAAGTCAAAAATAAGAACATGGATAGTCGCATTTCATGATATCAGGAGGTTGGATATCCTAGCCATGTTGGAAGAAGGGATCCAAGCATTATGCAAGTACGATAAATGTGCATTGAATGAAAGTATTAGTCTGGAAAGTGTTTTTAGATTCCATGTTACTTGAGGAAAAGTAATGATCTTGATCAAGGTTGTTTGATGAGTGTCTATTCATCATGCTTTTAGGTATATTAAATTTATAGTTTTGCGTTCTTATCATGCATTTCACTTGATATTTAAATTTCTTCAGGTTTTTTTAGTTCATGCAATTTGTTGGTGTTTAATGTATTTATATGTTCTGTTGTTGTATTGATGCAGTGAAAAGAGGAAGATTAAAGAATTCAAATCCTCATTAAATTGATTCATCAACCATTCACCAATTTTCCAATTAATTAAAGATTTCAAATCCTCACTCCCACTCTAGTAGTTGGAGTGGGGGTTACTAAAGTCTCAGAAGTCAATGAAATGGCTCATATTTGACATCCAAACTAAAATTGAGATATATAAAACCAAACAGTTGTGTAATTTAGTTATCTATAGAAAAGAAATATATACAAACTTGTATAGATGGTAGTTTGGTACTTAGATTGATCACATATTTGTTCAAGAAATGACTTACAACCACAAGATCATTTTAGTTTGACACAAGATCTTGTGAAATGATACAAAAACCCCAAAGAGACATTTATAGATGATCATATTCTATCCTATCCCCTATTCCAAATTGTGAATGTCATGGGGGAGAGACAAAGACAAATGTTGATGGCTTGACATGGAGGCACACTCTATTGTAGAATGTGACCAAAGACTACAACAACCGTTCGAGGAGTGGTGACAGACACCATATACATTATCCTCCATGTTGATTCATTATCCATGATATTCCACTTCTATCTCATTTCTTGTATCACACAAATTAGTCTAGAGTAGATCTTTACAATGGTACATGGTTAACTTCTATATGTTATTATTATTATATGACCTCATGATTTTGAATGAATTGTTTGATGTTTGTTCTCTCGATTGATCATATTGATTATATATTTATTCAATCCTTGGCATAGAAAAATAAAAAATCTAAGATTAAGAATATCACTTTCTTTCACATTTCCCTTCAGAAGACGATGGGTAGAGGACCCTTAAGTAACATGACAAAGAGACTATGGAAAAACCTATCTATGAAGATTCCTCATTATGGAAGTATTGAAATTTGTACTAACTAAATCTATATGTTAATATGTGATAATTTAGTTAGAATGAGAAAAAATAGGGAGGGGCGGTGAGACACATTGCTCTGGTTCTTTCACATTATTGGTAAAAATCTTTCCTTTCATTTCTTTGTTTTGCTTGTTAGTTCTACTAAACCAACCATAAACAAATTTATCATCTTAATTGTTTTTCTTTTGATGTAGATTAGAGATACAATATGAACTTTTGCTTGGATCCTTAACTGTACTATAATAAAACTCATCCACTTATGAGCTATGAATTCCATATCTTAGTATATTTGAGGGGTATGATAATACCACATTAGAGACTCATTTAGTAAGATCTACAATGCTGATGGAAGTTTGTCCATTTTGTGTCCTATGTTTCTTAGTGAAATCATTCAAGTGAATCTATTATATCTTTAGATGCAAAATTTTTAGACCATCTTGGGATGGATTGCTTAGAAAAATACAAGGTAAGGATTGACTATTAGTTCAATGAAAATCATGGAGATATGAATAGTCTCTGTAGACTCTTTGAATATCATAGTTATAGAAAGATGATGAGATTGGATAGTTCAACCTATGTAGTACACATAGTGAATACCTAGGATGAAAACCCTACAAAAGAAGATGTACTAGTAGTAAGGGAATGTCAAGAATTTTTAGGAGTTATCAAGATACCACTACTGAGAGAGATTGAATTTAAGAGAAACCTAATACAATATACAAAACCAATAGTACATGTAGTGTGTAATATGTCTCCAATAGAGTTGCACAAGTCAAAGACTTATGATATAACAGTTATGGGACAAGGGTTTCATGCAACCAAGTGCATAACATGGGGATATGCACTTATTTTTTTCAAGAAGAAATATATGTCTATGAGATTATGCATATACTACTTACAATTTTAAAGTCATGACTGAGAACTATATTCAGTGTAGAGGATCAAGATTTTGTTTGACCAATTAAAAGGAGAAATAAGATTGTTCAAAATATATATGAGGTTAGGTTATTATAAGTTAAGTATAAAAGTACATAATGTAATCCAATAATCTTTCATAAGCATACAAAAACACTATGGGATATTGGTTGTGCCTTTTGGACTAATAAATTCATCAATAAAACTTTTATGGATATGATGATCAAAACATTTAATCTGTCCAAGATGAGTTTGAACTTGTTATTGTTGACAATATTAAGAATACATTCCTTTTATGTAGAACATCAAGAGAGACATCTTAGTTGATCTTAGTATTTTTTGAGACAACATCTTTAGTATGCTAACTTTAGTTAGTGTGAGTTTTTATTGACTAAGGTGATCTTCTTGGACATGTCATATATGAAGGGGATTTTTATAGAGCCCAAGAAAACCTGAGGCAATATTGTGTCAAATAAACAATTTTTTTGTTAGAAGTATGGAGTCTCTTTGGTTTAGTCAGGTTGCTGCACTCATCTCATTAAGAATTCCGTATCCATAGAAACACCACTAACCAAGTTGATCGGGAAAGGTACACCCAGTGGTGGAGTTAGAAAATTACAATAAGGGGGGTTCAAATATATGAAGAAGGTATTATTTATAATAAGCGGGGTTGAGTTAAATGTAATTATAGAAATATTTGAGATAAGACTTGAACCCAACACATTTGTCTAGAGAGTAGACACAAATACCAATCCATCTACAAATCCACATTGTTTTAGAATAGTAAAACACATTATGTAGCAAATTTGGGTATACTATATATGTATAAATATATACTTTTATGTTTGGTAGGGGGGACAGAGCCCATGTTTCCCCTGTGTCTCGGCCCCTAGGTACACAATTTGGGTGGGATGATTGATACTAAATAAAATTTTCAATTGTTAAAAGAGAAGTTGACATTGAGACCATGTTATTTTTCTAGATTTAGGGAAAGGTGTTGTGATGCTTATAGAAAGGGACTTGGGTTTGTCGTGATGAAAATAACAATTAGTGTCTTATGCTTCTGGACAACTCTTAGACTTGAAAGTTTAGGTACACTTTCTTTATGGGGAAAAAGTCATATATTTAACGATCATTAGAGTTTAAAATACATTTTCATTGATAGAGCTGAATATTAGACAAAGAAGATGGTTCAAGTTCTTAAAAGGTAATGACTTCACACTAGATTACATTCTAGGTAAAAAAATGTTGTGCTTGGAAAAACTAGTACTAAATAACCTTTATCTTTATATTCATCTATAAATATAAGAAAATTGCACTCTGTAGCATGTAAAAAGAGAAATATGTTATTATATCATAGATAAATGAATGTACATATGAAGGTATCCTTGCTTGGAGGTTTATTTTAACTATTACAGATCAAGCTCAACTTGTGATAATACATAAGGGACATGAAAAGATAAATTTATGATACATAATATACATGAAGAAGTCATAAATGGAAATCATGTAGTCTTTCATGTGTTATATGATGTACAATTTGCTTTCAATTTTCCTGTGTTATAAGAATGAAACATAAGGAATATGGTGTTGGAAGAGGCACATTCCTTGATTTATGTGATGCATCCTAGTAGTTCCTATATGTATAACAATCTTAAGGAGTTGTATTGGAGTACATGGATGAATAATGAAATGCACAACATGTAACTAGATGCCCAATTTTCCAGATACTCAAACTAAACGACCTAAAATTAGAGTAACTGCTACATCCTTTACCTATTTGAAGTGGAAATGGGTTCATGTCATTATGAATGTTAAAATTTATCTAACTAAGATAACCAAATGTTATGCCTTCATTTGGGTAGTTATTGACAAATTGGATAAGTCATCATGTTTCATAATGATTAGAACTACCTAATAAACTAACAAATTAGCTAAAAAATACACTGATGAGATAGTTCACCTAAATGGAGTATCTTTATCAATAGAATAATATTGATATGTTAGTTTTACTAGTATATTTGGGGACAACCTACATGAATCCTTGGGTACATAGCCGAAGTTTCATACAACTTATGCAAACAAAAAAGGCCAAATTGAGAAGTCGATAGAGTTGGTTGAAGATCTTATCAGATCTTGTGAGTTGTAATTCCTTAGTAGTTGAGACTCATATATCAACCTTATAGAATTTGCATGTAACAAAAACTACCATATATCTACTAACATGGGATAGTTTGAGGCACTATATGGAAGATATATCATACCACCAATTTGTTGGTATGGAACTGGTGAAATACAATAGTTATATCCTATAGTAGTACAATTGATATTAGAAAAGAAACATATCATCATGCAACAATTATGAGTAACATAATACAAGTAGAAATAATATGTCGATATATGTCAAAGATTTCCTAGATTTTATGGTGGAGATGTATATATAAAAGTCTCACTATCAAAATGAATTATGTGGTTTTAAAAGAAGTGTAAACTAGGTCCTATATATGGGACCCTTCTCTTTAGTTGAATGTATATGAAAGGTTGCAAGCAGATTGAAGTTACCATCTAGCTGGACATAACACACAATGTTGTCATGTATGCATGTTTAGAAGGTGACATATTGAGACATAACAAGCTCGACAACTAGATGAACTACATTTGACAGTTGGTGTCGTATATGAAGAAGAACCGACTTAGATTATAAAATTATGATTGTGCAAGTTAAGGAAGTAGAATAAACCCTTAATATAGGTGTTTTTGACCATTATAGAGTTGAAGAAGCAATGTGGGAGTTAGAGTACAAGATGCCTAGTAGATATCCATCTCTACTTTAGTATTATTTAGAGGAATCTTATAATGAGGGGTCACTTGTGAGATCATTTTAATATATATTTCTAATCCACATTTTAACACTTGAATATGTGATTTCGTTATTATATATACCTTATTATTGTTTCAATTTGTGTAAGATTAAATTACATGCTGATATACCCTAGCTTGCTAATGATACTTTACTGTAATCAGAAACTTAAATTACATGCAAGATTGAGTTCTAGGGTATTTTTGTCCTTACACATGTAAAATCAAAAGTAATATTCTAAGTTCACTCCATATGTTTATCTAATGGTACAAAACAAACATGTAGAACTTTTAACCTTAGTTAGAATTTACACCCTTAGGGTAGCTAGTAGCCCCTGCCTATGGCTGATATTAGAAGTTTATACCCTTAGGGAGTCTAGTAGCCAAGACCTACGATCACTAACAAACCTTAACCGAAATTCCATTGAGTCCCTAAGCTTACTCACCCAATTAGGATGCTAGTTGGCTAACTAATCTCAGTAGTTTTCTAGAGGAGCTTTCTACATATCACTACTTTGTTTTCACTATGCATGAAGTGTTTTAGGGTTACTAATGAATTATTTGATTGACTAAACAACCTTATAGTGACTATGGGAAAGGTCTCTAGTTGACTATTTGGGTGTCACAATCAACCATACTCATTATGACTAAGAGCTTTATATGATTGACTGAATGCCTTATTCCATAGAGTAAATCTTGTGAAAATGAAAACATATAGAACAATGACTAACACAAAATTTTCACCCTTCCCAACCCCTACATATATCTATGCATCATCCCCAAAACCTATTTACCATTATTTTATATTTGAGAATCATGAATCCCTTGGATTAGAAGTTCTTAGAGGATATTTTTCTAGAAAATTGATATATTCAAGCTATGAATAAAGTTCCTAATGAATGAAGATCAATCATGGTAAGTATTTAGCTAAATTAACACCTAACCTCATCTTCCTCCTTTATAAAGCATCTTCAATGAAGTCTCTACTAGAGTTCCTAGTTCTCAACCAGAATGTATCTTTTCTTCTTCTTTGACCTAGATTAAGTTCTTGCTTTTGAAATTTGTTAAAGAAACATACTTTAGAGAGATTTTGGAGACATGGCTCGGATTTTCACATTTCTAAGCTATGGAGAGACTATTCTTCACCATAAAACGACCAAAGTCCTATATAATAGACTTTAGTGATGTAATTTCTACTTAGCTTAAATTAAACCATCATTGTGAATGCAAATTGATCTATAAGAGGTAATTTAGGTGATTATTTGGTATTTTGGAAATAAATTACTCACATGTTATGTATATAATCAAAAGTACTTATTCATCACCTACATCCATGCAATTTATAGTTATTCACATCAATTAGCAAATTTAGGACTAAAACCCATAATTTGACCATATTAATATCATATAATAGATCTTATTTTATAAAAATCATAAATGGATTTATTATTATTATTATTATTATTATTATTGTTGTTGTTGTTAAACAATGATATTCTTGATCAAGTTGTAGGATTTAGTTCCACATGTAAAAATACGTTAAGTGAGTTATGGGCCTAATTGATGAAAATGTCCATGTATGGTTTATTTTGATTCAAATTAGGGTTTTGATTTCTTAATGTTAATACTTTCACTGTACATATGGGATATTGTGGTTATGATATTTTCATACAAAAATATGATTCATATAACTCAATATCAAATAATACCACAGTAATCTAGTTAGCATGCCCCATGCACTATAGACTTTACTAATGGTCAAAATTGTGGGAAGTAGAATGTGTATACTTATAGAAATTGAGGTATCATGAGAAGGTACTCTTAGTCTTATATTATTTAATTTACAAAGGATACATATTATTTTTGTTAGGTGGAGACTACTTATCTCCATGAGATCTCCCATATATGAGTTGCATGAGTAAGTTTCTATTTTTGATACAATAGTCTTGCTAATAAGATAAACTACATTATTGAGATGTTAATGCCACACTCCCCAATTCTCGTAACTCTGTGTAAGATGGATCTTAATACACCTACCTTTTAATGATATTCACATGTGTTATGGTAAGGTGTCGATTCTTGAGTAACCAAAACCATCATAAGTTTGTGTCGATGGTAGGTCATCGAGCCCACACATTTTATATACTCAAATAGACCAAGGTATAACAAGAACATAATGGGATTGATAACTGAAATATCTTATAATATTGTGATATATGAATCCTTGTTTAATATATGTAATTTGTATGATGCATTTCATTTTAACCGTTGACAAATTTCATTAGATGATTACTAGCCATGTAGAACTAATTCTATAGTGTATTGCTTACATTTTGTTATACATTTGACTGGTCATAATGTGTAAAACAACATACTTAGATTTCATTATAGAGCTTCAACATTTTCTAAGATTGTTGTTTTACTGTCACAATTTTAATGTCTTTGGGGTCCCAACAACCTGATGGAGTTACCTTAGTAAGTACCTGACCTCACAACAATTTAGGAGGAATACTTCACCTTTAGGTGTGAGTTGTTGGTGATGTTATTAGTAGAGAGTCATCCTTGCATTAGGTTCCAGACATAGAATTTCAAATGTTGTATTTATGACTCAAGATACAATAAAAATGGATAGAAATTGTGTAGATAGAACATTGTGTATCTTAATTTTTTATAGTACATGTTATTGAACTTTGAGGATCACATCATGTATGATGTCTAGTTGATCCATGTGCAAATAAATGTTTAGTATATAGCTCTTGTTTGTGATCATAATGAAAAAAACTGTCATATATGACTAACATGGTTATTAATATTGACACATAAGGTGGTATACAATTTTGGTTGTATCATGTACCACTGGCCTTAGGACATGATTATGCATTGTTATTGGGATTGAATGACACAATATAATTTTCCATTCAATATCCTTGTGGCACCTATCAAATTAATTAGCGTGTTTTAGAACCTTACACTAGATTTTTAGATACAAGATTGATTCAAAGATTCTATAATTGAACAATCTTTTTATAGTTGTTATGATAATGATAAGTGGATTCTAGTATGTACCCATCCATGTCTCTCATCCTCTTGAGCTTCATGCTGGCCATGCATGGCTTTCTTCTCTACTAAAGCCCACACACCTGGCTAGTAGGAGGGTGGGTGTGATCAAGGTTGATTCGAGACTCTAGAGGAGACTAGCTAAGAGAGAAGTTGCTTGTTGAATTGCTTGTACATGAAAATGGCATATCCCACAACGTGCTTTATCATTACAGAATGTGTCATATATGTATATATATTGTTTAACAATTTTTTTTCTTGATCATACTCTTAGCATCCAACTCTTCTACAAAAGAAAAAGTTAGATCTTCACTTGTTTACATATGTATCATTTACCTGTGCTAAATAGCCCAATAGCATATAGTAATTTCATATGCAATCCTCTCTCACCAAGTATCACTCTAACACTTTCATCATATACTTTTACATATTTTTATGCATAATTAAGTTGTTAGATAGAAAATGATTTTTATATTTATTCTACGACTCAATTCATACACCCCACAAACATATAAGATCAAATCAATCAAGGTTGAGTCCTATAGGAACTCTCATTGTTTGGTACATATACTATAACTGCCAACGATCTAGTTCATTTTTATAAAAGATGATTTGGTTTTATTAACTAAAGACTAAACATTTCAACTAATAAGAGCAAGGAAAATTGATAATCACTCTAATCACTTATCAAGTTCAGATGACAAATATTAAACATAGGATCTCAAACACCATGCACTATCACATCAAACATGTTCATATGTAGTTTTCATGTAAGAAATTCCTAAAGAAAGAACTAAATTTTCCACTACCCTTATTGGTGTTAGAATAACTGCCCTAATTATATTTTGAAACTTCATGTCCAAACATGAAACTAGGCTATACAAATAGCATTGACCCTCCTTCTCAATGTAGCCAATGTCACCAATTAAACTAAGTAGTCATAGGTGAACACTCACTACTCTAGGTATGCCCCACCAACATAAACAAAAGAGCATTATATGCATATTAAGGCTGGCCAAACAATTATAAAACATACAAAATACATTCACCATGAGTTATGAAATACCATGAATTTAAACTACATATTTAACTTGTCAAGCATGTAATGGCATGGGGTGGCTCCACCATGCCCAAGAAACAAATGAGTACTCATTTGTAACAAGTTTATGAAGGAAAACAAAGCAAATAGCAAAGGATTTCATGATATAGTATGAAGAACGGTCCAAAAGTGAAATAGAAGAGAAAAAAAAGCCTAGACGTCTAGAGGTAGTCCAACACATACTTTGAACCAAATGAAAGTCATACCAACACTTCTTAAGAGATGGGAGGTGAATAAGAACTCTTCACTATAGAAAGCCATATACCCAACGTAGGAGAAGGATCACTTCCAATCTTCTTATTCTACATCTAAACCTTGAAAACCACTATGTATCTTCTCCTTATACACTTGCACTTCAGAAATACCAAAGAGTATTGAAGATTATCCTCTTGAATGATTGGAGGAACCTTTAAATAAGTCAAAGTCAAATTAAATTTGCTAATTGCAGAAACAAGGAGTTAAACGATGTGTAGGGAAGGTATACAACATGTAAGTTATCAAGTGGCTAAGTGTCTTCCCTACTATATGGAAAGTACATGACATGTAATTCGTGGTACATGACGATGTAATCTATATCTAGAAGTGGCATCAACTGACTGACATGAAGTGTACTTTGGAGTACACAACATATAATCTGGTGTACTCGACATGTACTTTTTGATACATGACATGTACCTTTCTGGATAGAATAATGCCACTTATAATAGAGTTACACAATGTGTGACTAAGTTACGTATGTGTAACTTGCTAATAGAGCATATAATGACTTCACAACATTTTCTTTCTAACACAATCCAAGAAATATTGTCCCATAGCTTTCCAAGTTTTATATCTTCAACAATAGGTTATACCTGTAATGGATTTAAGAAATGAGTACAAGAACATAAATATTCATAACAAGGCATCAATAAAAGTGTAATAAACGTGGAACAAAACAATAAGCCATAAGTAGATAAAGAAAATTATGTAGTGTATGAACATATTAATGTTTCCCAATACATTTCAATATTTCTTCCTATTATGAATGAGATATGTCATCTTGTATCACTGTGGCCTAGCTCAACTGAACTGATCACCAGTATACCAGGCCTAGTTGCCCGATATAGTTTAAACTTTGTTCGATCAATTCAACTAATCTTTCAATAAAAGATATCCACATGGTTAATTCTCTACCAAGAGAAAACAATTATCCAAGAAAAATAGTCCATAAAAACCATCATATGTAATATGAATGATAACACTAGTATGGTAACATTATTTCCCCTGACACTCACAAAAATATTAGCCATGTAGACGTTACATGGTGTCCAACTAATGTGAGAATGAATTCCTTGTGGATATTTCTATTAGGAATGTTACAAAAAGAGAATATTAATGTAAATTGTAAGATAACTCAAGATCTGTAGTTTGTAATAGGGTACAAACCGCGATGTAAGTCGTTAACAGTAAAGCTTTTACCAGAGATACACTGAGGCATGCAGATAGCACTGTCCTTAAGAGTATTTCCGTGATACTCGACGGCGATCGCCTGTGCGGTAGTCTCCTGTGTGGCTACTCTCCCATGATCCAATAGCATTTGCCGACGTGAAGCGCGCACACGGAGTCACGACGACGAGCGAAAGGCAACTGATCGTCCTTCCAGTGGACAGACTGCAGGTGGAGGAGAAGAGAGGAAAAAGAAACGAGAGAAGTTTTTCGTCCGTGCCGAACGACAGTGGAAAACAAACATAAATAACCAGGAAAGGAAGTGTGAAAGGATGCGTTCGGTTGCAAACGCTGTGCAGTTTGGAACTACCAAATGAACAGGTGTATTGCAGCGGCCCAGGTTAAAAAATGGTTCAATGAATCGAAGGGCAAAACCAAGCCGGGCCCGGGCCTGCACAAGGGGCTCCGGGAGACCGAATTTGCACCCCCCCTGCGCGCGGGATGCGACGTGCGCCGACGCGCCCGATTAAAGGGTTTCCAAACCGGGCCGCCCCAAACCCCATTGGTAAGGCCCACCATGCGCGTGCATAGGGCCTATTCCCTTTCATTCCTCAATTGTACTATGGATAAGGGTCCATATATAGGGAGGAGGGAAGTCTCCAACACAAGTAATATGGGACTAAACCTTTTGCCTTTTGGTTTGAAATACAACAAAGAAGTATAACAATCCCCCACTATTTCAAAACAAACAATATAAAAACCGAGTTGACCACTGGAAGAACTTAAACAAATGACATGCATAAGCTTTGGTAGAACTGAGTTCTTTGAACTAAAGCATAGAGTAGATGTACGTAATCTGTAGAAGATTAGTGGAACTATGTTCTTAAACCAATTCCTCCTTTATCTGATTAGTGGTACATTACTCACATGACATTCATAAAATCAATTACCTTTCTTATGGATTGGCACCTTTAGGCCATGCACCTACTGGGAAAATTCATGAATGCTCTAGAGATCTGCCCAAATCTCAACAGGAGCGGCCCCACTCCACACTCATATAGTTGGACTTTCATCAAGCATATATTGCAATATATACACCACCATTGATGGCTATGAAATCCATTAAGAAATATATTCAACGGAATCATTGCAAATTGTTGTTTATATCATAAGAATGAGATACATTTATTACAACACATTGAGTCATCCAGTGACTTCATTTTTCCCATTGAATCTTCTTCCCGGGATCACCGTTCATGAAGGTTGGGTATCCATCACTTCGACATTTGGTAAGGGCATAATCCCATTCTCCTTGATGTATCGCTCACTAGTCTTTGACTTAATGGCTTTATCAGAGGATCGGCCAAATTTAATTCTGACTTTACATAATCCATAGAGATTATGCTATCACATACAAGCTACCTCACAATATTGTGACGTAGACGAATATGTCTACTCTTCCCATTGTAAACTTTGTTTTTAGCTCTTGCTATGGCAGCTTGATTATCACAGTGTATAAACACTGGTGGAGAAGGTTTCTCCCAAATGGGAAAATGTATTAGAACATGTCTTAGCCATTCAGCTTCAGTTCCAGCCTTTTCTAAGGCAATAAACTCAGATTCCATAGTGGAATGAGCTATACAAGTTTGCTGGGAAGATTTCCAAGACACAACACCTCCACCCATAGTGAAAATGTAGCCACTTGTAGATTTCAATTCATCTGAATCCGAAATCCAATTGGCATCACAAAATCCTTCTAGCACAGTTGGAGATCCACAAAAAATCAATCCATGATTAATTGTGCCTTTAAGGTATCTTAAAACCCTACGTAGAGCATCCCAATGATCCTTATTAGGATTTTGAGTATATCTACTTAATCTCCCTATTGCATATGCTAGATTTGGACGAGTACAATTCATTAAGTACATAAGGCTTCCAATTACTTGTGCATATTTGACTTGTTGAACACTATTACTTTTATTTTTCTTGAGATTGCAATTAGGATTAAAAGGTGTACTTACCGACTTACAATAAAACATTGAAAACTTATTGAGAATTTTCTCAACATAGTGTTCTTGGGATAGCATGATGCAATCGTCATTTTTAAGAAGTTTAATTCCTTAAATTACATCTACCTCTCCCATATCTTTCATGTCAAAATTAGAAGCCAAGAAGCCTTTTGTACTATTTATTATATTAATATTAGTACCAAAAATAAGCATGTCATCTACATAGAGACATATTATAACACAATCTTGGTTATCGACTTTGGAATATATACATTTGTCTCCTTCATTTATATGGAATCCATATGATACAACGACCTTATCAAATTTCTCATGCCACTGTTTAGGTGCTTGTTTCAACCCATAGAGAGATTTGATTAGTTTGCATACCATATGTTCTTTTCCCGAAACTACATACCCTTCGGGTTGATCCATATAAATTTCCTCATCTAAATCTCCATTCAAGAAAGCAGTTTTAACATCCATTTGGTGTATAATTAATTTCTTAATAGATGCCAAAGCAATTAAAATCCTGATTGAAGAGATTCTAGTAACAGGAGCAAAGGTATCAAAATAGTCAATATCCTTTTGTTGTTTATATCCCTTGGCAACTAAACGAGCTTTGTATTTATCTACAGTCCCATCTATTTTCAATTTTCTTTTAAATATCCATTTACACCCTATGGGTTTAATACCTGGTGGAAGTTCCACTAGTTCCCATGTATGATTAGATAATATAGATTCAATCTCACTATTAATTGCTTCCTTCCATAAAGAGGAATCAGTTGAATTAATAGCTTCATTGTAAGATTGAGGGTCATTATCCACTATAAAGGAATAGAAATCATCACCAAAATTCTTTTCCTTCCTCATCCTAGTGGATCTTCTAGGTTCTATATCATCTGATTCTAAAACATCATTAGAATTGGATGTACTTGGGATATTCTCTAAAATTTCATTTGAAGGATTAGCTAAGTTTTCTAAGGGAGTTTTCATAGGAAAAATATGCTAAAAAAATTCAGCATTTTTAGATTCAACAATTGTATTAGGTTCTACAACATTGTTGCCACTTCTAGTAACCAAGAATCTATATGCGGCACTATTCTGAGCATAACCTATAAAAACACCATCTAGGGTTCTAGATCCCAATTTTCATTTTTAGGCTCAGTTAATAAGACTTTAGCTAGACACCCCTACATTTTGAGGTATTTCAAATTAGGAGGATATCCTTTCCATAATTCATATGGTGTCTTATTTGTCTTCCTACTAGGGATACGATTTTAAAGAAAACAAGATGACAAAATTGCTTCCCCCCACAAGTTGTTGGGTACTCCTGAATTGATTAAAATAGAATTCATCATCTCCTTTAGAGTTCTATTTTTACGTTCAACAATACCATTTGATTGAGGCAAATATGGAGGTGTGTATTCATGTATAATACCATGGTTCACACAAAATTCATTAAAGGGAGAACAATCATATTCACCACCCCTATCTGAGCGAAGATGTTTTATTTTCTTATTGAGTTGATTTTCTACTTCTATTTTATAATTAACAAACATTCCAAAGGCTTCATCCTTTGAATGTAGTAAATATAATTTTGTATATCGTGAGAAATCATCTACAAAAATAATGTAGAAACATTTCCCACCTCTAGATAGATTTCCTTTTAAATCTCCAAGATCAGTGTGAATTAAATCGAGCAATTCAGAATTTCTTTGTGAAATTTGAGGACACAGTTTCTTGGTAGATTTAGTTTCAACACATATTTGACATTTATTATTTAAATTAACAACACCATCAATATCCTTTAGTAAACCTAAAGATTTCATGCGTTGTAAATATTTAAAATTAACATGTCCTAATCTACTGTTCCATACATCAAAAGATTCAACGATATAAGCAGAAGGACTTATTTCATTAGTAGAAGAGTTTGGTACATTCAACAGAAAGAGACCATTTGAGCAGTAACCCATGCCTAAGTAGTCCCCAGACTTGGTGAGAATGACCTTGTTTGATTCAAAGGACACTTTCACC